>PVJL010002371.1:0-201890 GCA_004026885.1 Lyroderma lyra | reverse complement strand
GGGGAGAAAGGGGAGGGGTTGGGAGAGGAGGGGGGAAGCTAAATATAAGGTGATGGAAAGAGAAGTCACATTAGGTGGTGAACTTATTATACATCAAGTTGACAATGCACTGTAGAATTGTATGCCTGAAACCTATGTAATCCTTGCTAACAGATGTCACCCCAATAAGTCTAACAATAAAAATGAATTAAAAAAAAAAAAAAAAGAAAGTGGGTACAGGAAATTAAGTAAGGACTGTTTATTAGAAGAGAAACAGAAAACTGGGGATTTGAGGTTTACATTAAAAGGGAAGAACAGATATAATAATAAATTCAGGGGGAATTCAAAATACAATCTGAGATGTCAACAAGAAAAACAATACCTGGACTGGCAGGCAATGATTTAAACACATGTGCCCCACCTAGGCTGCAATCTGTCTTGGAAGCACATGATCCTAGCTACCATGTATAATAAAACAGTTCTAAAGATTAAGGCATTTTTCATTCATTTACAATTGCTCACCTAAGAAGTTAAGTTCTAAAGGGTATGTGGTCTAGAAATATGAATAAATGTTCTGGCTAAGCTCTAGCAGAGTTTAACATTACAATTAGGACAATAGCAGAATTTATTTGGAATGGGATCTTAAAGATAATCTAACAAAAATAAAGGCCACAATGAAGCATAACTCTTGTATTCTGAGGTGATATGTATCAGCCTGGGGAAAATATTTTTTTAAATATTTATTAATTTATATTTTCAAATACTTTTCAAAAGTTCATTTTTAGAAAGGTATAAACATATAAAAATAGAGAAACTAATTTTGTTTTAAAAAAGTAACAAAAAAGGGAGATTCAAAGAGTAAACTGTATAATTGTTAAATACTGTAAAAATCTCATAAAAAATATACTATTCTCTGCCTGTAAACATTGGAAATATGAACAGTAACGGTAACAGAGGGATGGTCTCAGATATTTTTAAAATAATATATATTTTTATTCTTTGTATATAAATGTAAATTTCTCCTGAAAGACCTTGTTATTCTTCATTCTACAGCATTACCTTTCTTCACTCACTTATTCTACACAGAAAACAGTCAGTGATTATGTCCTCAGGGAACTTTCTTTCAGTTTAGTAGGAAAAGTAAAAACAAGTATTAGTGACATCTATAATGAACAGAGTTGAGCTTAATTTAAAAGATTAATATCTTCAATACTAACATGCTGCCTTCTCAAATGCCAACAACAACCGACGTTATTTATTCTTTTGATAAGTATTTATTAAACATTTAATCAGATAAGCTAATATACATATTTTGAAACATTTTTGGTAATTACAAAATTATTAAATTAAACTAGTAGGTGGTATATTTTACCAAAGATTATTCTGGGAAATATAAAGGAAAATAAAAAAGTTAAGCACCTATCTTGACCAGATAAAACCCATAACCTAACTGGGAAGACAAACCAGACATAAATATGTATGCATATGAATACACGTGAGCTCTATGAAGATTAAATCTACAATTACCCTTGACTTTCTCTGGCATATTTTCATCTTCATTTTCTTCAGTATCTTGACCAACTGAAACAAATGTGAAGGCCTTGTAGGAGACAATCATTAGACCATTCCCATCAGGCTCAATAGCAGCATAATGTGGCACGGACTTTCCACGGAGGACATGACGCTTTATGATTTCATATTTTGTATTATCTGAACGAAAATAAAGTATTTTTAGAACAAAAAATTACAAATAAACTATATTATAAAAATATTTAAAAAGTATTTGAATATTAATTAAAATGAAATATTTTAAATAAACTATATCAAAAGGCACACTCTTAGGTGTCCTTTTATTGGGATAAAAAAACTGACCACCTGTAAATATATCCCTATTTAAAAATACTGGATCTCATGAAAATTGTTTTAGATTGGGCTATCCAATGTGGTAGCCACTGGTCACAAGTGGCTATTTAATTAATTAAGTATAACTGGATATTAATTTCCTAAGTCACACTAGCCACATTTCAAGTGCTCAACAGCCCCACATGACTAGATGCTGTCACACTGAATAGCACAAATAGAAAACATGTCCATCTTGCAGAAATTCCTATAGGACAGCAGTACTCTGGATCATGAAAGTGACTGACTTAGCTGAAATATCAGCCTTGGAAGGATTTATCTTTTCCTTGACTACAGCCTGTCTATTTTCCCAGCAAGTATATCATAAGCATCTTTTGCCACAAATTGAGAATAAGGGAAAAAGTTTGGTGTGGACTACTTTTCTAATTGTTCTAGCTACTGATATGGTGTTTTCATAAAATGAAAATGGTTAAAGTAGAAATGATTTTTATACACACTCAGATATAGATATAAATGCCTATTAACAAATAATTGTACTTAGAGTTTTTAAGATATAAACAACTACATTCTCAAAGTTTCCGGTAAATTAACTGAATATATTCTCTTATGAAAATACGTTTTTGTTTTTGCTTTAAAAAGTACCCAAACATTTCAGTTGAGTCCATACCTTTACTTACACTGCTACTCTACTAAAGTGGGTTCTACTTGTAAGCTTCCCACTGAGCAGTCAAAATCATAACTCAATCTCATTTGAGTTATACATAATAATACAATCTATTTTAAAACATCGATTACTGTTTTCACTCTAAACCCTCACCTATATTCACACATTTATTTCATACATATTTAAGAAAAGACTTTTCATTTCATGAATGAACTCCTATTTTTCCTACACAGGTACATGTAAGGCAAAGAGTCCTACCTGCCTTTAAAGACCCAAACTTAGACACTATATTTAAGCTTTTCCTAAGATGTGTGGGACAGAAAATAATAGGTGGATCTCAAGTGAATTCCACAGTTCAATAAATTGGAATATTCTGGATTAAAATTAATTATTTTTTACTCCAAATTTTTAGAAACTTTAATGTGCTTAATGTGTAATGGGGATATTGTATGCCCACGTTTAAAATCTTACTTGATCACAAAATATAATGTATCAAACGTTCCACTCAACACAGTCTAAAAAACACTGCTCTGTTGTATCCACTTAAAAAGAAAATATATTAGTAATAGGAGGAAAAAAGGAATGGGACATTAAGAAGAAATCATTTAAATTAAAATTATTTGGGGGAAGAAAAAGAAAAGTGAGTCAAAATATATTTGTCCAGTTAGAGCAAGGACACACAGATGATGGAAACAGAGGTGATGGAGCTAGAGAGCAGAGTGCACTGTGTTCTGAGGCCAGCTGATGAGAGTCACTGTGGTTTGAGCTAAGGCACTCACAGAACCAGTGTCTCGGAGAAGAGAAGAGACATGCATAACGATTTCTCCTGTGTTATGTACACTGAGAAAAATAAATAAATAAAGCTTTTCTTATTTCAGGCAGGTATCTATCTGTACACTATAGCCTGTGTGCCAAAGAATGAATTTTTACATTTTAAGTGGTTCAAAAGAATAACATTTAAGTACATGTAAAAACTATACAAAATCCAGATGTCAGTGTCCATAAATAAAGTATTATTGGAATAGAGCTACACTCATTTATGTATTGTCTGGCTGCTTTTATACCATAACGTCATTGTTGGGTAGTTGTGACATACCATATTTTGCCGTGTATAATGCACACTTTTTCAACCAAATTTGTGAGGGAAAAATAATGTGCATGAATAGTACTAATTCTTTATCTATATAAATGTTTTTAATTTTTTTATTTATGCTTAGGAGTTAAAAGTGTAATTCTAGAAATCAATAATGATATCTGCATGCAAAATAATACCCTGGAATACAGTAATTATTTTTTTTTTTTTTTTTTTTTTTTTAGTTAAAAAATTTCTTGTACCTTGTATCTGTTCTTGTGTGTTGTAATTATTTGTTACATACAATTTCTTACCATAATATATGAAAAAAATAAATGCTTAAATTCCTTTATAATTAAAAAAGTGCCTAAATATAAACAAATAAAAATTTGAATTAAAAAAATAAATGTAAGATTTCTTCCCTGAAAGTCTGGGCCAAAAACATGGGTGCGCATTATACACAGGAGTGCACTGTACTTAGCAAAATACAGTAGTTCATATGGTTACCATTTAACCCTTTACAGAAATATCTCCAATACCTAATCTAAACTTTTAAAACACTGTATCCTCCAGAGATGAAACTACAACACTGGGTAGAAAAACCAATTATATCAACTACTTCAAAGAAAAAATGTAGGAAATTTATTCAGCCTTCTATAAATGATTATATACCAGTATGCCAAAAAATGTATACACATTTTAAGAGATGTTACCTATGTATTACATAAATACTGATGGTAACCATTTTGAGCATTCTTATAACTATAAAAGTCAAATGTGACTTGTATTCATCTTTTGTTATGGGTATATATTAAGTATTACAATTTTAATAGTTTTTTCCTTTCTTAAAATGTGTATACATGTATATACACATATACATTATATATATACAAACATACACATGTATGCACATATATGCACAAATATATAATATATTCAAAGATATAGTTCAGTTTGAAGTAAAAAAGACCTCTTAGAAAAAAAAGGCTAATAGCCTTTATGACATTGTAAACTAGCAGCTATGGTAAAGAAATCTTTTTCTACAGAGATCAATGACAATTTCAGACTGATAAGTTAAATGAGTATATTAATAAAAGCTACTGAGAAAAATAAGTCATGGAAACAAGCTCGCTTAATTCTCAACTACAATAAAAAAAACCACTTGGTAAGTCACTAAGAACTAAGTGCTAACAAAGAGCAAGGCCACACCTTAGAAGAATTAAAGGAATCCTAATTAACAAAAGGAAAAAGTAATTGCTAATGTCCAAGTTAGCGGTCTGACAATTTTAACCAGATTAAAAGTTTGATTTACACAGGGAAGCATTTGGGGTGAGAAAAATTAAGTTTCCCTGAAGGTAGAAACAAATGGCAAAGTTCAATTAGACTGAGAAGAAATCACAGTTGTGATTTAATGAAATAAAGGTATGCATTTCTATCATTAATTTATTCAATTTCACTGTAGATTTATAATTTACATTCAGTTTTATGAACATAAATTCTTGTGTGCATGTATAAATATGTGTGTATATATATAACATATATATTCTTATATATATTAAAAATATATACTTTAAGTTCTTAAAAAATTGTGTAATAGTATCTCCTTTTATACAAAAAGGCAAAATTGACTGGGAAAGCACATGATTTTATAACCTATATACCTAAAGAGGAACTATCTACAGATACTCATTTCATTGAGTGGCAGGTAATCATAACACAATGCCCAAGAACAAAGCAAACAGCATTTATAGGGACAGCTTTGAATTTCAAATCTATTAAATTAAGCCTACAACTATGAAGAGACTCAGAATGTTGTTTTACCTTTGTTTTTCTTACTGATAGTGACCCATTCCAAGGAAACATAGAAACCACTTCCTTTCATGTTCAATTCTTTCTCTATTAGAAGAAGTAGGACAGCTATTGAATGTTCTTCAGCTCTCAGCAGTGAGATACTGTGAATTATGATAAAAGGATTACCAAGCTCTTCATTAAACATAATCTACAAAAGAAAATAAAAAGATGACACACACAAAAATGTATACATGACTGTACACAGCAGAGGGAATACACAGAATTCTGACAACCTGATAATTAATTTGGATTCTACTTATTAATATTATAAGAAATACAAAATTGAAAAAAGCCTTTAAATAAAGGTTGCAATTTAAATAATATCGCTTGAAGAACTTTTCAAACACATTAAAAACAAAGAAAACAACATGGCATCCAAATAACATCTAGAGGAGAAAGAGAACTAAAAGCAATCTCCTAAAAAAGAATTATGAAGTGAAAACAGTACTCTATACAAAAAGAGAGGACTTGAGAAGGTCATACTATTGATTCCTCCATCTTTTCCCATCCCATATATGATTTATTTCTATTTTTTTACTCCTTTCTGGGTATCGGCCATTCAACGAATGCATGCGTGTGCTTTTTCCTATTGTTTTTGTTTTTGGTTTATTTTTCTCTGTTCTCTGAAAGTTTACAAAAGTTCAAAGGAATTGGAAAACAGATCACTAAAATTTTATTTCTCCAAAACAAGAGTCCTTTACATTTATAAGGTATAACTGAATCAACTCCATACAAAATATAATACTCAATTTGCTTTCTAAAAAGGACATCTAAGCATCTTGTGGAGACACACAAAATCTTATCAAATTCTTTTTTATACCACAAACATGTAACTTAAAAGACGGTTTTTATTAGAGTAAATACTAAATAGTACAGGTTTTTAAGACTGATTTCTAAACAAGATTTTCAAATAAATACAAAAATAAAGATTTGAAAACACCTAACTGAAAAATGAAAATTAGCTTCTTCTAAAACCTTTATCTAGAATCTGCTCACATCTGCTCCTACTTGAAAGCCTTAAAAAGAAAAATGTGTTTTCTCGACATCAATTTTCCTGTGTTGGAGTAACTCTATCACAAGTATTCAAATAGCAGACTTTAGGAATCCATTCTAAATTTTTCCATGAGCAGAAATGAAAACAGCAACAAAAACTCAAATACTGAAACAGAAATGGTAAGACAGGTTTTTAGTTAGGTTTTGCTTTTGTTTGAGGGACTCTAGGGAAGAAGGAATAATGGTAAGTTTTGCCACATACAGGGAACTAGTTACAGTTTCCTCCACTTTCTCTCTCATGTGCATGAAAGGGACTGAAATGAGACCACAGGCATGGATGTCTGGACTTCTGGAAATTGTCAGGCTGAATTCTCCTGTCTTCTGGACAAGCCCAGAAGCTCAATTGTGATACTGTTGATATACATACAGCACCCCATCCATTAGAGGCAACACATTTGGAAAGCAGGTGGTCTCTTCCTTTCTGATTTCTTTCTACACTTCAGTCCTCACCATCATTCAATAAATATTTTCTGAAAAATAAATGCAATTCTAGACAACTGTATTGACCCCAGATCAAAACAGGAATGGTTAACATCAGTTCTATAAAAGGTATACATTTTATAATTAAATAAAAAGATATTCAAAGCATCGACATATATTATAAAAACTAAGAGGTCACACATAAATTATCCCTGAAAAGTGTTATTTCAAAATCATTAAAGTCATTAATTTATACATGCTTTCCAGACTTTGCATAAATCTAAAAAAAAGGACTCACCTCCCATTTTTCAGAAGCACTATTGCTACGTTCACCAGTTCCAATGAGATATAATCTTCCAGTCCCATCTGACAAGGTAACCCAGGTAGAAGATGTGAAATGGATAGATGCACAAAGGCGATTGTCACATGCTGTCAGATCTGTAGGAAGTCGAAATACCTCTCGTGGTTTTCCTAAGGCAGTGTCCTAAAAAGAAGTCAAATATTATAAATGAACCCCTTCCTCTTGTTGGTCCATACATACACAGAATAAATACCTGCAGGGTAGTAACCTAATTCTTGTCTCTTGGAGTGTGAGCGGTATTACTGACTCACTATGTGACTTCTCAGATTAGGCACAGGAGACTTTACATCTATCTTGTTCTCTCTCGGACTGCACATAGCAGACCCACATGGGGAGGAACTGAGGGCTCTTGACAATAACCAGCACCCTATCAGTGAATCATCTTGGGAGTGTATCCTTCAGTGCTGTCAGACCTTCGGATCGTTGCACTCCTGGCTGACATTTTTCCTGGCTACAAATCTATGAGAAACCTTGAGACAGAACCACCCAGCTAAGTCACTCTCTGATTTCTGACCCAAAGAAATTGTATGAGATGCTAAGTGTCTGTTTCAAGTCACTAACTTTCTTTAAAATTAAAATGCAGTAAACATACAATATTATATTAATTACAGGTGTACAGTATAGCTGTTTAACATTTATATATACCTCACAATGTGATCACCATAAGTCACTAAGTTTTGAAGCTATTAAACAGGAATAGCTTAATTAATACAGTGCAGTAATCTAGTCTTCATTCTTCTAAATTTTGAGTTAATCAGCATTTTTAACTAATGGGAAAGACTTCATTATGCTCTAAATGCCTACATAGACATCAGCCTGTGATATGAAAACACTATATTTAAACTAGTAACTTAGACTTTTAACACATTTTATTGTATCCATGTCCTCATAATTGAAGGCTATAAAATGGATTACATCATTAAAATGTTTTACAAGAAAATATATAAAAAGGGCCTATAATTCAGAAAATAAATTTCCTCTCTTTACTGTATTCAATACATTTTGCTGCTTAGTTTTCAGTTAATAGTTTTTCCTACAGGACAGAAATAATCCTTGATTTACATATTTCATTCCCTGATCCTAGAACTGTTTAGATAGATGTATATATTAACAAAACTTAAGTAAACTATATACAATGTCCTTACTAGCCTCAAGTTTTTTAGGTACCTATTGTTTCTAAAGCATACAATTTAGTTTTCTTTGAAAACAGCACCTTTACTGCTTGTATTCATATTTTCCTGATTTACAAAACACTGAATTAAATAATGAAAGTGCAACGACAAATACAGTTGGCATAAAGTTTTTAAATGACTGAATCCTCCTCCTAAATCACCTACTAGAAACCCAATCTCATAAATCCTTTCTAACATCCTCTTATGGAGACACTGGTTCCTCTTGGTGTGCAATTGCCTTTGCTGCAAGAATTAATAAATACAAATAAGTATTAAATACATTGAACTGGATTTATACACTGACATAAAAAGATCTCCAAGATAACAGCTGAAAAAAAGATGCAGAATATGTGCAATATAAATCCATGTATATTGAAACAAACAAGTGTGGTGATATGACAGCACAGCGTAAGTTGTAGACAGACATGCTGTTTACCATTAGAAAGAAAGTAAGATTGGAGTGAGACTGGTGGATGGGGAGAATGAGGATAAAGGGAAATACCCCCTTTTTGGTTCTAATACATTGCCTAACTATTTTTTTCTACTGAGCAACTTATGTGTGATACACATAATTTAAAGATATTAAGAGAAATAAAATGGGACTTCTTCTTCAAAATAGTTGTTTAAAAGTAAAGCTTTCTAATGATCTCAATATGCCCTTCACTGCATCTAATCTAGTGAACAATTAGGAAGAATGTCGGGCTAAATTTATGTCACTATTTTTCATTTCATACATAATTATAAAGATCGTTTAAAATCATTTTCTTTTAAATTCAAGATTACAACTGAATGAGATTGCTCGAAGTCTCATTATCAGATAACTGAGTGCAATATCCTATAGAATGATTAAGATATTCTAGTATGTGAAGCCCAAATTAATTTAAAATACAAAAAAACCCACAGTATTTCTTTTAAGTTAAATGATAGTTTAAGTGAAAATAACCTAAATATTTTTTATTTTTGAAAATAATTCTCAAAGGTACATTTTAAGTTTTTAAATGGACTTTATACAATAAACTATTTTCTTTTGTAAATCTTAAATTAGAATATTGAATTATTTCTGAATAATTTCCACTGACAGTTCTACAAAGTATTCTCCTAACACTTCATTTAAGTGGCATCTATGATGTCCTGATCTCACCTGATCATTTTCTTCTTCTAGACAAAAAAAAAATGTTAATGTAAATATGTTCAAAGTTGTTGAAAATCTTATGAGGTAACAAAGCACAGCTGAGTTTGCAAAAGAATTAAAGTTTCACTGATAAATGGAACACTTACTGAAGTAAAAGCACTGTATTAAATAAGTCCTTTGACATTTACCATCTCATTTAATAATTACCAAGCCCTATAAAGTTGAAACCATTATCCCCATTTTAAGAAGACAAAGAGTTCTGTTTCAAAAAGATTACATAAAATGCCTGGGACTTCACTGCTAGAAAGACAGAGCCAAGATTCAAATCCCAGGGTACGCCCGCACCAAAGGGTGATGTTCTTTCATGTATTCCAAACTTTCTTGAGAAGAATCACTTCCTAAGTTTTCTAAACAAATGATACCTCAGATTTCATTGCAATTTCTAGAACACCATCCCTTCCAAAAACCTCACTATGAATACAACTACTACACAGCCGACTCTCCGTTAACCAGAACTCAAGCAACCAGCACAGTTTTTTTGCAGGTTGCTTGAGATTTTGCCAGTTACTTGAGAGTGCTGGTTGCTTATGTGACAGTAAATGGGAAGTCCACTTAATTTATTTATCTGGCATCTACCAATCCTCATGGGTGCCGGTTAACTGAGAGTCTACTGTATTCAGTTTTTCTTGATGCTAACATATTATACACTATTTTTAACTAGATGAACTTCTGACTCAATAAAACACAGAAATTTTCATGTCCACATACTGTATATAAATGACACTATAAATAAATATTAAATTAGTATTAATATAAACTATATATTTATGAAAAAAAATCTCTAAACAGGAGTTTAGGGTCCTCTCAGTTTTATCTACAAGGAGACAAGCTTTGAACTAGCAAAACACTTTTCTAACATTTATACAAAGGGCTACTCGAGTTTTAAAGAAATGGTCAAGCAAAATTAAATAAGAATGCCATTTACGAGTATTATTAGATACTGACATTTAAATTTTTGACCTTTTAAAAGGAAGTAATCTTTTTCTGGAGAAAGGCTTTTATCAGTACTAAGTTTTAACTTTTTTTTAAATCTTCCTTTTTCCTTTATTTTTTTGCTAAAGGTTTTTAAAAAGGTGTTTTTAATTAACTGCAGTTTGAGTAATGTCTCTGTGTAACATAAAGCTTTCAATAATGCATTAAGCACACACCTCCAAAAACTTACTCCTCCCTTTTTCCTCCCTTCAACCAGGTAAATAAATGGCTCCCTATTAATAGAAAATAAGCTGAGATTCAAGTCTAATGAACATTGTGGCATACAATCGAGCGAGACTAACAAGTACTTGTGACCTGTCACTCCCAAGACACAGGGTCACAAAAGCATGCTTACAAATGGAACCCAATAACTCACTCTGGATATTTAAATGCAATTTAAAGATGCACCACAAAATGACACTCTTCTTTAGCAGCAGAAACTAGTAAATGGAAAAAAAACATTATGACAGATTTAATTCCCTAAATATTAAGAAAATGAACACAGTACTTTAAAATGAGCCGTAATACTGTAATAAAATACTATAAAAAAGAACTAAATTATAAACAAACATTTGTTTGCTACCTAAGGCATTTTCTACTTCCTAAGCACACTTCTTCCCAATTGACATTTCTCTAAAGTTAAATATTGTAAACCCACAAATTAGACTGACTTGGAAGTACAATGTCTCTAAAACCTCTCTGTGCTAAATGAACTGCTGCCACCTGCAGTCTCCTGACAAAATCTAAAGGCCAAGAAATGTGTGGATTTCCTTTCTTGGGCCCTACTGTCTTCACTTTCACCACGATAATAGTGTTTAGCCCAGATTTAACAAGGACAGTCATTTGAACAGCAACCATAGGAAACAGCTTCTGTGGTATTTGTACCTTTGACTACAAAAAAAGAAAAGAAAAAGAAAACAAAGACAATCAGACAATAAAATGGATATTAGAACAAATGTTTACTGCTGTAAAAAGAAAAGCCAATGTCAGTGGCCAATACTCGCCACTTGCCACGAACATAGAAGTTCAAAGAGCAGGTTGACTACCTTTGTTGCTGAGCAGCAAAAAAATAAGAAATAAGTGTGGTATTCTTCTTCAGATAAACTCTTCAGGTGCAGAGTTGCTCAAAACTTGGTCAAACAACCACAAGCAAAATCATCTGAGATGCTTTATAAAATGCAGATTCTCAAACCATGACCAACCCTGACATACTGAATCAGGATCTTTGGGAATTGTAACCTGAATTTAGCTTTTGTTTTGATCAATTACCCCAAGCGATTTTGATGTTTGATACAGTTTGAAAACCAAAGACAAAATTTGAATTAATTAAGCAGAAAAACTAAAACAACCTCAAATATGGTTCGTTAAAAATAAAATAACAATACCCTCCTAAAGTTTGGTTAAGGAAAAAGAGAAAAAATAGAGAAAAGAAAAAAGACAACAACAATCATAAGAACACAATACATTTAACTTTACAGCAACAAATTTGAAAATGAGGAAATGGATTATTTCCCCAGCAATAAACAAACAAACAAACAATACAAAATTACCCAAGAAAGAGTTTGAATAAACTAATTACCATAGAATAAACTAAACAGGTGATTAGCGAACTAACACTGAAAAGGACAACAAGACATACGAGGGCTATCCAGAAAGTATCCAGTCATGTAATATAATAAATAGAGGCATTTATGGCTGGATTTTTTCCAGACAGCCCTCCTATCCAAAGAGGATCTTTAAAATATAAAGAACTGATCATTTCCATCTCAAACCATTCCAGTTCCCGAAAGTTCTCTAATTCATTTAAGGAAGCCAGAAAAACTATAATCAAAATCTCATAGATACCAGTAAAAACAAAACTAAAACATTAATGTAACTTGTGAAAATAAATATAAATATTCTAAATAAAATGTCAGCAAACAAAATCCAAACAATTTATCCAAAAACATAAATATACTCTATCCAAAAGGAACTTATTCTAGGAAATTAAGAAATTATGGAATTTAATTGAAATCACTACATTAATAAATTAATGAAAAGCATACAATCATTAACAATAAATGGGTACTGAAAGGCATGTGACAAAATTCAACAGGCATTCTTAATTAAAACCATTAAACATAAACAAAAGCTAAAGGAAACAATAAAAGCTATTTATCAAAACCCAAAAGCATTTTCTTTTTTTAAAATTAGTTATATTCAATATTATATTAGTTTTAGGTGTACAACATAGTTGTTTGACATTTATATAACTTACAAAGTGATTCACCCTGATAAATCTAGTACCCTCTTGTGACCACAGTCATTACAATATTATTAACTATATTCCCTATGCTGTATTTTACATAACCCCATGAAGATTTTATAACTGCCAATTTGTACTTCTTAATCCCTTCACCTTTTTTCACCCGGCCCCTAACTCGTCTACCATCTGGCAATGATCAGTTTGTTCTCTGTATCTATGAGTTTGTTTCTGTTTTGTTGGTTCATTTATTTTTTAGATTCCCCCTATAAGTGAAATGTTCTAAAAGTATCAATTAAATCCATCATGTTGCATGTGTCATTTAAGGCCAATGTATCCTTGTTGATTTTCTTTCCAGATGATCTATCCATTGATGTCAATGGTGTATTAGAGTCTCTCACTATTACTCTATTGTATTTCTCTTTCTTTATGTCCATCAATATTGGTTTTATGTATTTAGGTGCTCTTACATGGGGTGTGTAAATGTTTACAAGGGTTATATCCTCTGGTTGGAGTAATCCATTTATCATTATGAAGTGTCCTTCATTGTCTCTTGTTATAGCCTTTTTTTATTTAAAGTCTATTTTGTCTGCTGTAAAAATTGCTACCCCAGCATTTTTTCCTTTTCCTTTTTCATGAAATTTCTTTTTTCATCCCTTTATTTACAGTGTGCATCTTTAGATCTGAAGTGGGCCTTTTGTATGCAGGATATGTAAGGGCCTTGTTTTCTTACCCATTTAGCCATCCTATATCTTTTGATTTAGCACTTAAACTATGTTTAAAGTAACTGCTGATAAGTATATAGTTTTTATCATTTTATTATTCATGTTTTTTATCTTTTTCTTTCCTTCTTTTTTTTTTTTTTCCCAGCTGGGTCCCAGAGCAGGGAGCCAGGGATTGAGCCCAGGCCGTGGCAGTGAGAGCGCTGAAACCTAGCCACTAGACCACCAGGGAACCCCACTCTTTTCTTCTTCTTAAAGAAGTCCCTTTAACATTTTTTATAATACTGGTTTGGTGGTGCTGAACTCCTTTAGCTTTTTATTGTCTGGGAAGTTCTTTATTTGTCCTTTGATTTTAAATGACAACCTTGCTGGGCAGAGTAATGATTATAGGTCCTTGCTTTTTATCACTTGGAATATTTCCTGCCAATCCCTTCTGATCTGCAAAAGTTTCTATTGAGAAATCAGCTGACAGTCTTATTGAAGCTGCCTTGTAGGTAACTAATTACTTTTTTTCCCCCTGCTTCTTTTAAAATTCTGTTCGTTTTTAAAGTTTGGCATCTTAATTATGATGTGTCTTCATGTGGGCTTCTTTGGGTTCATCTTGTTTGGAACTCAGTGAGCTTACTGGTCTTGCATGTCTATTTCCTTTACCAGGTTAAGGAAGTTTTTAATTATTATTTGTTCAAATAGGTTTTCAATCCCTTACTCTCTCTCTTCTACTTCTGGAACCCCTATGATGTGAATATTGTTATGCTTGATGTTGTCCCAGCAGTCCCTCAACTTTTTAGAATTCTTTTTTCTTCTTACTGTTCTGATTGGGTCTTTTCCTCTACCTTGTCTTCCAAATTGTTGATTCAATCCTCTGCTTCAACTAATCTGCTGTTGATCCCATCTAATGTAGTCTTCATTTCTGAGTGGTCCTTTTTTACGATTTCTATCTCTTTGTTTAAGTTCTCACTAAGTTCATCGATTCTTCCACTAAGTTCATTGGGCATCCTTATGACTACTGTTTCGAACTCTGCACCTGGTAGACTGTTTGTCTCCATTTCATTTAGTTCTTTATCTGGAGTTCTGTCCTATTCTTTCATTTGGGACATGTTTGTCTCCTCATTTTGGCTGACTCCCTCTGTTTGTCTCTATACATTAGGTAGATCTGCTATGACTCCCAGTCTTGGCAGGGTGGCCTCATGAAGTAAGAACGCAGGGAATTCAGTGAATGCCACATATTAAAAGATGAGACAAAAAAATCTTTTCTTTTCCTTGGATCCTAGAAAACTAGTATCAGGCCTTACATCTCTCAGACAAGAAACCAGAGGACTCCTCTCCAGGGACACCGGCCAGCTCAGGAGACATGATCTATAAATACTAATGTTTGAGACAGGGGATACTCACTCAAAAACATACAGTGTCACACTTACCAGTTGAAAATAAAAAGTATATGGTAGGTCTTCTCCATAGAGGATCTAATAAAATATTTTTAGAGTGTATATTATATCCTTTCTACTAAATAATTCAAAGACTTTATCATTCAATTGTTAAATAAAAGAAAATATATGAAGTGCTAAGAGTTCAGTGATGAGAATAATTGAGAATTTTAAAAAAAAAAGGGAAATTGTAAAAAGTTTCCCAGAAGTGACCCATTCTATATTAAATTTTGGTTTCCTTATTGCTTACCAATAAAATATTTTTAAAAACTTTTTAATTTTATAAGGAAATTCAACAAACTTAAATGTACACAATACATATGGAAAAGTGTACATAGCTTTGAACATACATGAACACGTACCAAAAGAGGTTACTTCCATGTCAAGTTCAAATTGGGGAAGAGAGGGAAGGAAGCGGTTCATAGTCCACTGTAAACTAATAAACTGGAAGAGACTTTATTTGATATGCTACAAGATTCCCAGTACCTACAACAATGCATAACACATAGTAGGTATTCAATAACTATTTTGAATATTAAGTGAATAGTATAAGTCAGACTATGTGACTGAGTTAGACTTATAAATCAATTCTTAGACAATTTCCAGATTTTAGATTTGTCTTCCTAAAAACTAAATAAATAACAGAATTTAAAAAACATAAAAGCCCTTAAATTTAAAAGACACAATAAAATGCAAACTATGCACAGGCAAAGTATGGACACATATGATTATTTATGGCCAACATAATGCACATGTGTGTATAGGGCATTTGGCTTGTGTGTACAGACAATCCAAATATACAGTGCACATACAAGTCTGTGTATACAGTGCCTTAAACAAGTGCATGGCAAGCAAAGAAAGACTAAACTAAGAAAATATAATGAATTATTCTAAGGTGTCTATAAAAGCTAAATAGGTCAGGAAAAAGAATCAAAGACATATAAGTCCTTGCTCTGATTCCATGTTAAATAGTTACTTTAATAAAATTATAGTACAGTTAGCTCTTGAACACAGGTTTGAACTGCGTGGGTCCAATAATCCAGGGATTTTGTTTTCAATAAATACCTATATTGTTTTTAATACAGGGCTGGGAGTCTACAGATGCAACAGACCACATTCATGTATTAATCTGTGCAATTCTATACAGGGGTCTTGAGCATCCATGGATTTTTGTATTCACAGGAGGTGGAGAGCAGTTCTGGAACCAATCCCCCATGGATACCAAGGGACAACTGGGTTTTTGGGAAATCAAAAGGTATACACAGATTTTTGAATGTGCAGGGGTCAGTGTCCCAACCCCTGCAATGTTTAAGTAGCAACTATATTTGATTTCCTATGGAAACTTCCCAATGAGAGAAGAAAAATATACTGAACAGTCCACACTGTTTATCTATAGTATTTCAAATGCAATCATTAAAACTTTCATTCCAGATTTACAACCAATCTTGTGGTTTAAAATGAAATTAGCATCCCCAATTGTGATCATCAATGGGTGAACTGATAAAACCAAGTTTTTGGCCCTCAACTGTGACCCTATCCATACCCTTCTCCCAGCCAAGCCTACTACTGAACTTTCCTTCCCCGTACTCCTTCTGCATACTACCTATTTCCACTGTTACATATTATCAATTCATTTGAGTATGTGACTACTAAACACAAAGTAGCATTCAATAAATGTTTCCTAAAGAAAAATAAATATTTCTCATTCAGTAATATGATTTATCTCAACCGACCAAAGGCTCATACCTGTATCTGGACAAGAGGAGGAAGATCCTATTAAGAAGGCAAAGACAATTCCAAAGAGTAAGAACAAACTTTAAACAGCTATTATCTATTCAACAAACATACTGGGCCAGCCTTCTTCTAGTGCAGTGGTTCTCAACCTTCCTAATGCCATGACCCTTTAATACCGTTCCTCATGTTGTGGTGAACCCCATAAAATTATTTTTGTTCTTACTTTATAACTGTAATGTTGCTACTGTTATGAATCGTAATGTAATTATCTGATAGGTGTTTTCCAATGGTATTAGGCGACCCCTGTGAAAGGGTCGTTCAACCCCCAAAGGGGTCGCAGCCCACAGGTTGAGAACCGCTGTAATCTAGGGGGTGCTAGGATTACAGAAATATAAGAAATACCCACAGGTTAGATCAAGGGTCATCAAACTACAGTCCATGAGCCAAATCTGGCCCATTGTCAGTTTCTGTAAATAGTGTTTTATTGGAATGCAGTCACACTCCTTTATCTGCGTACTGTCTATTGTTGTTTTCACACTATTATAGCAAAATTGAGCAATTGTGACATAAGACTGTCTGGCCCACAAAGCCTGAAAGATTATCTATCTGGCCTTGTGCAGAAAAGGTTTGCCAACCTCTGGCCTAGAGGAAATTCACACTCCATGTAGATCTGAGAGCTAATCATTTGAATATTCCTGGGGGAGCAAAGCAGGGAATCAGGGCAAGCTTTCTAAATGAAATGATTAGATGGGACTTAAGTGAAGACTAGGAAGCAGCCTGACAGAACTAAGGGAGAATGTTCCAGGTAAATTTAATCACCTGGGAAAAGGGCTGAAGGCAATAGGCTACAAGGCAAGGCATGTCTCAGGAACTACAAGTTGGTATACTAGAGTGTAGTATGTACAAAGTGGTGAAGGACAAGGTTGGAGAGGAGGGTATTAAAAATTGCAAATGCTAAGACAAAGAGTTTGTATTTTAAGACTATACATCAGTTTCTACTTATACTTAATAAAAAAAAAAATCACACACACACACAAACACACAAATGCAAACCACCTTGGAAGGACACAAAAGAAACAAAAGAATATAGGACAGATTTAAAAAATGGAGTCACAGAGACTTCACTAAATACCTTTTTAAATTTCTTGTTCTTTAAATCACATGAACACACTGCCTACTCTAAAGTTACATATTAAAAAGTGTGAATTTCATCATACAGGAAATAACGAATTTAAGTGACAAATGACAAGAGTAGCCAAGCAAATTAGATAGATTATTCTGTGGATGCAATGTAAGGGATTGCTAGAAGGAGCAGAGAGTAGTTAGGAAGGTATTAATGGACGAATGACTATTTAAAGTAAATATATTAACAATGTATTCTGGAGTTTACAACATGTGAAATAGTAAAATATGCCAAAAATTGCACTAAAAGTGGTAAGGAAAGTAAAAGGAGTATTATTGTAAGGTTTCTACATTGTTTTTTCAGTGGAATATTAATTAGAGACAGAATGTAATAACAAGGTTGAAAATCATAATCTTTACCTTAACCATTAAAAATAATAATACAAACAGGTTTAGATAAACAGGAAAAAGCTAAAAATGAAATGGAATTTTTAAAAATTTAAAATAAACAAAAGCCTTGATTAATCCAAAAAAGGGTAAAAGAGACACAAAGGAATAAAGAACAGATGGGACACATGCAAAGAATTTACAAGATAATAACATACACCCAACCATATCAATAATTACATCAAATATAAATTACAATAAATACAAATTAATAGAAAGACTCACACTGCATCAAAACCAAGACCAAATATGTGCTCTTTATAAGTGATACACTTTTAAAAATAAGAACACTAATAAATTGAAATAAAAGGCTAAAAAAGGTAAATACTAATATATTTTTAAGTCAGTATAATTAATATAGGAAGATTTAAGACAAAAATTATTCCCAGAGCCTAGAAATAAAGAGGAACATTTCATAATTGGGGACAGTCGCTCATACAGAAAAGCAGACACGACAACACTTACATCAACATTGATATATAAAACTCATTAGAGTAGTTGCCACTGGAGGAAGTGGAGTGGAATAAATTTGTATAACAGGAAGAAAGGGAAGAAACTAAAATGGAATCAAACAGAAAAGGAGCTCTGCATAGACCCATGACAGGATTCCGCATACAAAAGGTATGTGTACATCAACACTCGGGACATTGGACTCAAAGTGAAACGTAAGGATCGTATTTATTGGTAAATCCCAGTATTAGATATGTTTTCCTTACCAGCATCACTTTTAAATTCATAATTCTTCCGAGATTATCAATGTAGTAGACACTGTCCCGATACCACGAGTCACAGTGCAGGTAGTTGTACATGCCAAAAGCATGCAAGTGTTCCAGTGTATACTGATCATCTCGAAGTTTTACTTCTGCCACAGCTGGAAGAAAAAAGAAAAAAAAAACCTTAAACATCAAGAGTTTTGCCTCAGACTGTTCCTTTCTGCAGAATGCCTATGTGAACAAAAAACATAAATAAAAAAGTCCCGGAATGTTAATCACAAAGGCCTTCAGGACAATTCGCTACATTACTCACTCATAAAGTTTCGAGACACCTACCAGGAACTGTGTGTGGAGGATAAACGGCGATTAGAACTGACAGGCTCGGGTCCCTGCTCCTACAGAACTTAGAACACACTGGCCATAAGAGAGAGAGCTCTGCAGGCCTTTTCTTTTAGGCACCTCTTCCTTGTAATTATAAATAAAAAGAATAGAGAAAATCTAAAATTAAAGGATTTTCTGTCTTCCGGGCAAATATTAAGTCTACTTCATAAAGTGTTTTTATACTTTTTAAAATGCTTTTACCTCTATTACCTCATTTTTACCACACATTAGGAAATACAGAGAATATTTGTATTATCTCATTATGCAAGTATGGAAATAATTGTAAGCACACATGGTGACTTATCCAATGTTATACCACATCTTTCCCAAGACTACAATACAAAAAACAGTATTATCCCCAGAATAGAAAAAAGGTTTCCTGCTTAAAGAACAGTGCTTTTTCCATTAGAGCATTAGTTGCTTCCATAATTTTACTGTTCTCCAGTTTTACTGACATATAATTAGCAATATAACACTGTACAAGTTTAAAGTGTACAAAATAATTTGATATTTGCAAAACAATTACAATAAGTTAACACATCCATCACTTCACATAGTAAACAATTTTTTTTTTCTTGCGATGAGAACTTTTAAGATCTATAGTCTTAGCTGCTTCCATAACTTTAAATCTGTCAAATGTGATCTCTGCCTCTCACTCCCTCTTCCCTTCCTTACAGACAGGAACCCTTACAGTTCAGAGCTGTCCATGACCTAACATTAACTTCTGCTCCAACAGAAAATAAGTATGTAAGTGGACCAAGTGAGGCCAATACCTTACCTTAATACAAAGTTCACCGATTCTAATTGGAAGTATTTTCTTCATTTTCCAAAATGCTCAACTCCTTCTAATTCTATTACCTCCTTTGAGTTTTGGCTGACTTATATCCACTCACTCATTTAATCAAATATTTTAATATGCACGGGTGATACAATAGTGAGCAAAGAGCACAGAATCTATTATACCTTCTCACTACTTAGGAACCAGTGGGGAAATGGACATTACTCAAATAATAGCATTAAGTAAATAGATGATTAAATTGTAATAAATGTTATTAAGAAAAACTACTGGGTACTGTGAGAACAAATAACACTGGGAGCTGATCCGCTGGGGAGATTGATGAAAGTGAGCCAAGCTACAAAGAACAAGGTAGAGTTAACTTAAGAACCATACATATGTGACCACGCACACGCACACACACGCACACTCACCCCTACTTATCACAGGAAGAAGGAAAGCAGGCAAATATAAGAGGAAAAACTTGTGTTCGAATACCCAAAAGAAGGCCAAGCTGGCTGAAATACAGAGCAATGGAACTGTACAAGGTAACACTTGCAGATAAATGAAGCTAGAGAACCGGGCACAGTTGGATCATGAAAAACCTTGCCTTTATATTTGTTGATAAACTCAATGTAATAAGAATTCATTTAATATTTTAACGCAGTAGAATACAGATTTAAATTTGTAAAAGAAGCATTTATAGCTACAATAAGGAAAACATACAGGAGTGAAGGAAGGGTAAATCCAGGAAAATCCATTAGGAAGCTATTATAGTCATCCAGGTAAAGAATGACTGAAGATTGGAGACCTTTAAATAGTTACATAATTATAACTTTATGATGGATTTGATGGTGGCTGAGTAAATAGTTACTATACAAATCAAAAAAGGGTTTATAAAAAACTGAAATACATATGCCACGGATTAGGAGGGCAACAATCAAATCTTGGTTTTCTAGCACCACTGTGTGGATGAAACTCAATACTGCAGAAAAAGTGCATGGTATGATAATGGGCCAAAACAGTAATATTAGACAATATTTTGACAAATATATATCTGTGCTGTTAGTGCAGAGAAAAAGGCTGCCTCTGGCCCTATATGAGAAGGAAAAAGTTATCACTGCATTTTTCATGTAAATCACTTTGAGTATTAAAGGAGAGGCAGAGCAAAAACAGGAGAAAAGCAGTGTTGAGAATGGGAGGCTGGCAGAAAGTTCTTTTACAGAGAGCCTCCTAAGAGAAGGGGTAAAGAGCAGAGAATCTTAAATCTCTGCTGGAATCTTTGAAATGGTTGGAGAAGAGAAATATCTTCAACAAAAAACTAAGAAGCTAGTGTAGTAAATATTTTGTTATTTAATATTATCATGCATTGAACATAAACAAGCTTTGCTGCAAAATCCTCTCTTAGTCATATAAAAAACTTAAGGCCTAAATTCCTGACAAAACATGCATGGAACCTCAAAAACCTATAGTTTTTCATTCACAAATTATTTACTGAATGTCTACTATGTGCCAGGCACTGTGCTTGGCATGGGCAAACACTGATAAATAAAACAGATATGGTATCTGCTACTGGTTCTTGTATTTAATATACTATTACATTGAACCACATGAACTGACAATATTCAACTCTTTTGACACCAACTAAATGTGATTCAATCTAATACTCACACAAGCAAAGTATAGTATTTTTTTAAATGGGTGGGGGAAGAGGCAAAGAACATTAAAACATAACTGAAGGTCACTTTCGGTTAGACCATTTATCTTGTAATGGTACCCAGTAGGTTAAGTCTAGTTACTGAGTTTGCTATTTTTGTATAAAGATGTAAAAAAGTAAGACTACAAGTTTGCATTACACGTTCTGAAGCAAGATTTATGGAATAGAATGGGGTTAGAACTAGGAACATTGATCTCATTAAACTATGTTATACAAGGTCTGACAATTAAGTTTGTGAACCTGCCACTGTGCGCTTATGTTGGCAGCACTGTGAAAACAACTCAATAGGGTTTCATAACCCTCTCTGTCTCACAGCTGTGTTTGTGTTGACGTGTAGCAGTGTCTTGCTGGGTGGCATTCATTACTGTTGCGTGTTTGTGTGTGCCGTCAAGAGAATGTCAGAGTTGGAATTAGAGCAACAAACATTAAATTTCTTGTTAAACTTGACAAAAGTGAAGTGAAATCAGGGACATGGTAGTCCAAGTTTAGGGGTATAATGCCATGAAGAAACCAGCAATGTACAAATGGAAACATTTTTCTGAGGGGAGAGCAAGTGTCACTGATGAAGAGAGGTCAGAGCAGCCTTTAAAAAGCAGAACTGATGAAAACATTACAAAAATTCATCAAATTGTGCATCACAATCATTGGCTGACTGTGAGAAACATAGCACACCAAGTAAACATCAACAGAAAAACAGGAAAATCTTAACTGAAAATCTTGGCATGAGAAAGGTGTGTGCAAAAATGGTCCCGAAGGAGTTCACCGATAAACAAAAGTAAAGGCAAGCTGAAGTCTACCAAAACCTTTTGGAGAGGCAAGACAATGTTTTGGGCTGTGTTGTCACTGGTGATGAAACATGGGTGTACCAATACAACCCTGAAACAAAGCGTCAATGCGCACAATGGAAGTCAGCCAATTCTCCACAAACAAAAATGTTCTGTCAGTCCAAATGAAGAGTCAAAACGATGTCGTTAACCTTGTTTGGTATCAGAGGGATTGTTCATTATGAATTTCTACCAGCCAGCCAGTCAACCAAGTTTACTATTTGGAAGTGCTGAAAAGGCTGCATGAAAAAGTTAAATGAAAACAACCTGAACTTTTCACCAACAACTCATGGCTCTTGTATCACGACGATAGACCAGCACACACGGCACTGTCTATGAGGGAGATTTTGGCCAGTAAACAAATACCTTTATTGGAACACCCTCCCTACTCTTTTCTTTACCCCAAAATAAAGGAAATATTGAAAGGAAGGCATCTTGGTGACATTCAGGACACCAAGGGTCATATGACAAAACTCTGATAGCCATTCTAGAAAAGAATTCCACAACTGCTTTGAAAAGTGGACTAGGCACTGGTGCCAGTGCAGAGTTTCCCAAGGGGGATGCTTTGAAAGTGACCCTAGTGATATTCAGGAGTGCTACATAGCACTTTTTCTAGGATGAGTTTGAGAATTGTCAGACCTTGTACAATGCTTCTTTATATATTAACATATTCACCTGCCTCTCTTCCCCATGTTTTCCTCCATAAAAGTGGGTATGAATTTCATAGCAAAGTCTACATAAATACAATGGTTACATAGCTCTTTTCTCCCTTTACTCCAACAATAGCCTTAATCTTCAATAGTATTTACCTCTGTACCCTGAAGAAATATAGTCCCAAGAGACTACACAGACCGTTAGGAACATCATGAGCTTTAGGGTCAGCTTTGCCATTGGTGGATGAGTAGTAGCTTGATTAAGTTACCTAACCTTTCTACCCATTCTCCTCATCTGTAATAAAGATTAATAGTACTTGTCCTATAAAATTATTGAGAAGCTTAACTTTGAAATATATAAAGTGTTTGCTACACAGCACATAAGAAGTACTGATGTCCCTGTTTCTCTTCTCCCTTGCAAGGTTAATTCTCATACAGGTGTTTATAATTCCATTCTCTCCTCCATCTTCTGGGCCCCTCCTCTGGCAATTATCTCCTCTCTAGTGGTCCCCTCTACTCCACTTAAATGTGCTGAAAACTTACAAAACAAATTAAAAAGCTTTTCTCCTCTCTGCCCTGCACTCAAAGCAGACCTCTCTCCTATCCTGTACTTCTCAAATATCTTTAAAAGGTCTGTACTCCCATTTTCTCATCATCCTCAACCCATTTCAATCTTGTTTCTATTCTATTCTACAGAAATCACTTTTTCACTTAAAAATATATATTGAACAACTTGTGCTTGCGGCTAAGATGGAATTAACAGTGACCAGATTTATTTTCTATTGGTAATAGTCAAGATAAAATTAAATAAACTAGACAAAATTACATTAAACAACAGTTTTTCAAGATATTAGGACAGTGATTCCTAATAAATGAGAAGTAAGTGAGGTGAGCCCCACCAGCTTACTTCCTTGAGTGAGCTTTCAGACCATGGCACAAAAAATGGGAAAGCGAGGTTGAACCTGGCTGACTTCCTTTGTTGTAAAAACTGAGTGTAAGTCTGGGGAGACCAAGGCAGGTACAGTTCAATAAACAGAGTACCCGAGAGGAGAGAGCCACACAAAAGAGAAATCCAGAGATCTGCAGAGCGTCTCAAATACTCAGCAGAGTGCAAATGGCACATGTTTGAGGAAGCTACCCCAGATCAGGGAAGGAACCACCTGAAAGGATGAAAGCGAGCTTGTCCAACCCGTGGCCTGGGGCTGCAGGTGGCCCAGGACCGCTTTGAATGCAGCCAATGAAAATTTGAAGTTTCTTAAAACATTATGAGATTTTTTTTTTTGCAACCTTTTTTTTTTTTTAAGCTTATCAACTATCCTTAGTGTATTTTACATGTGGCCCAAGACAATTCTTCTTCCAATGTGTCCCAGGGAAGCCAAAAGTTTGGATACCCCTGGATTAGAGAGAACCATTTTGGGCACTTACACAAGGCTGAGAGCTGTGACTGTTCCCACCAGACCAGAGAAAACTCTGAATTCATGGGATAATGGGTAGAATACACAGAAAAGTCTTGTCTCATGGTGGGAATAATCAACCCTAGACCGAGCATTGCTCCAGACCAGCCTAACAAATCATAAAAAGCAAGACCCAGTGTAATTCATCTGTTTCCAAGTAACTCAACTGCACTGCAGAACAAAGTTGAAGGAGATTTATAAGAATACAAATATTTTCCGTAGCCAACAAGGTAAATCTCACAATTTTTGGCATCTAGTCAAATATTATCAGTCATGAAAAGGAAGAAGAAAACAAAAACTATAATGAAAAAAAATTATCAATCAACAGAGGCTCAACACTTAACTGATACAGAAGTTATCATTAGGACAGAACATTAAAACAGTTATAAAAGTATATGCCATATGATTGAAATGATACTTGAAAGATGTAAAAATGATTTAAATCAAACTTCTACAGATGAAAACTCAATATCTAAAATGAAAAATACACTGGATAGAATTAATGACAGATTAGACATTAAGAAAAAAGATTAGTGAAATTAAAAGCATGAAAACAGATGATCAAAAATAAAACAAAAAATAAAAAAAAGGAAAATAACACTGATGCACTGGGGTC
This sequence comes from Lyroderma lyra, assembly GCA_004026885.1. Taxonomy (NCBI): domain Eukaryota; kingdom Metazoa; phylum Chordata; class Mammalia; order Chiroptera; family Megadermatidae; genus Lyroderma; species Lyroderma lyra. The sequence goes on along the minus strand of PVJL010002371.1, from coordinate 176,470 downwards.
AGCTTACATAACGTAAAAAAGGGAAACTGGATTTCTCAAAGGATAAAAGAGAGGAAAAAAATTAAAAGAAATAATAGCTGAAAACTTTCCAAACTTGATGAAAACTAAATCCACAGATCTGGGAAAATGAACAAATCCCTAGTACAAGACTCGTGAGGAAAACCATGCCAAGGCACAACATAGTGAAACTGCTCAAAACCAATGTAAAAGAGAAAAAAATCTTAAAAGCAGCCAAAGGAAAAAAATGCATAATAAAAAACAGAGATGGAGAACATCAGACTTCTCATCAGAAACAATACAAGTGAGAAGACAGTGTGGCACCATCTTTAAAATATTGAAAGAAAAAAATTTCAACCTAGTATTTTATACATGGCAAAATGTCTTTTGAAAACCAAGGCAAAATAAAAGCTGAAATTCTTCATCACCAAGACCCATACTACAAGAAACATTAAAAGTCCTTCAGGCAGAAGGTTAATGATACAAATACTAATAAAAATATGATCTACACACTTCATAAGCTAAGTAAATGTCTAACCATTATGGTGTACAACTGAAAGTAATGTAATAATGAATGTCAACTGTAATCAAAATGTAAAAAATAATTTTCAAAAAAATTTGGATTTACATAAAGAAATGAAGAGCATCAGAAATGACAAATATAGGAGAAATGTACAGGATTTTTTCTTATCATTTAAATCTCTTTATGAGATAATTAACTATTTAAACAAAAATAACAATGTACTGTGAATTTATAAATCCATTTTATCATTTGAATCCATGATAAAATGAATTCATAAAAAATACTCAATCCAAAAGAAGGCTATAAAGACTAGATGGGACAAACAATACCAATAGCAAGATAAAATCTAACAAAATCAATAATCATATTAAATGTAAACAGTCTAATTAAAAGACAGATTGTCAGACTGAATAAAAAAGCAAGACCCAACTATTGCTGCCAATATGAAATGCATGTTAAATACTAAGATACCAAGAAGCTAAAAGTAAAAGGATGGAAAAATATATACACACACGTATATACGAGAGCTCTCCAGAAAACAATCCAGCCACAAATGCCTCTTTTTTTCATAGTCCGTGGCTATATACTTTCCGGACAACCCTCGTATATACTATGGTAACATCAATCAAAGGAAGCCAGAGTGACTATTTAAATATCGGACATTAGATATCAGTGCAAAGACTATCAAAGATAAAAGATAAAGAAGGTTATTTTATAATGATAAAGAAGGGCAATTTATCAAGAGGACACAATAATCAATGTTTCTGCAACATAACAGAGCCTCAAAATTTAAGAAGCAAAAACTGATAGAACTGTAGGGAAAAATAGAAAAATCCACAATTAGAGTCAGAGACTTCAATATCCCTCTCTCCCACAAGGATGAACTCAAAGAAATTATGCTCAGTAAAAGCCAGGCAAAAAAGAGTACATAATCCCATGAATATATAAAACTCCAGAAAATGCAAACTAATTACGGAGACAGAAAGTACACCAGTAGTTGCTTAGGGATGGAAGCGGGTATGGGAAGGAATGGGGGACTGGTTACAGAAGGGCACAGGGAATTTTGGAGGATGATGGCTAAATTCAGTTATCTTGATTGTGGTGATGACTTCATGAGTGTATACATATATCAAAATTTGCCTATATATTTAAATATGTGCAGTTTATTGTCAATTATATCTCAATAAAACTGTTTAATGTGATATAAAATAATTTATTATTCATCAGCCCTGGAAATAAAGCACTGAAAAAGATGCACACAGGACCCACCAGTACAGAACTAACATTAACAGTCTTAGAGAAAACTGACAGACAATGCTACAGAGTGTGATAAAGTCCATGGGAAAGTACAGTAAAGATTCCAATATGTACAGATTCCATAGTATAGAGTCTAACTAGAAAGTCAAGAAAGGAATCTCTGAGTAAGTAACAAGTAAACCAAGATGAAAAAAATGGAGTATGAGTTAGCTAGGTAAAATATAGAGAAAACATAAGCAAAGACATCTACTGAATAAAGACTCTAGGGAAAAAATATCTATAAGATAAATGGCCAAAAATGGAATTGCTGAGTCAGAGGGCAACTGCAATTTATAAAAAAAAAAATTTTTTTTTTGCTTAGTTCTTTAGAATAGAAGGAGACAAATTGACATTTACCATTTATGCAGCAGAGGGAATTTTAGAACAACTTAATAATGTTATTTAAGACAAGAGAATAAACTTCAGTGCTCCAAGCTCTGCAACCACAGACCACATCTGCATCCTCACATTCTAAATACAGAGCTTCACACACCAGAGATCCCCACTATGGTTTGCTAAATTAATGTAATCCTTGGGTTGTATAAAAGAAGTCAAGATGTCAGGAGCTCCTCAATCTCATTATCTGTAGAAATGATAGTTTTTGAAAAACTTACCCTCTTCTGCATTCCCCTCCTCAAGTAAATCTTAATGCAAGTAACTCACTTGAACTATCACAAAAGCCTCCAACCTGGTCTCTCTACTCTCCTATTTTTCCAAATTCAACCTCTACAGAACCCAAGAGCAAACCATTCAATCCCCAAATAGATTTCCCTTTTATACTTAAAACCCTAAATGGACCTCATCACCTGCAGTTGTGCATCCCAAATGCAGAATCTAAGATCAACACTGAAATGAGGGGAGAAAAAGGACAACTTAGTGAGTTTTTAAGAAAGTCAATGTATTCAATTTAGTAAGCTATTTATTGGGAGATTTTACTTCCTGCTTTTCTGGTGTTAAAATCCTTTATTTATGAAAGGATAGGTGAATATACGGCAGTTTTAAGAAACATCTCCATTTGGTAAATTAAGAAGTTACCAATCTGTAACAGATGAACTCTCTTCATTGTAAGAGTCCATGAAGAATTCTGGGAAACACTGAGTCACAGGATAAAGTCCAAAAGACAAGCAGTGCCCTGACCCATCCTGTCTCCCTGTCCCAGATTTTTTCCCTCCTTCTCTTCTTCATTCACTCAAGTTATTGGGTATCTATTATGCTCAGAGCAATGATAGAGTAGTGAGCAAAAGACACATGGAGCTTACAGTCTAATGGAGGCAACAGATATCAAATAAATATAGAATTTAAAACTATGATAGTACTGCCTTATGGAGAATGGAATGAAGAAGCCCAAAAGTGAAGATAGGAACAATAGTCAGGAAGCTACTATAGTTTGGTAAGAGATAACTGTGATTTGGACAAGGGTGGAGGCTGGAAAAGTCAAAATCTTGAGTCAACTGAATTTGCTGACAGATTGAACTGGGGGGCTTAAATACTCCATGTCTTCAGCATAAGCAACTATAGAGACTTGCACTAACAGTCCCAATTTCTTATGCTCCCTGGATCTATGCCTTTTGCTATGAGAATGCTATACAGACTCGAGGGTTGATTATATGACTTGCTTAGCCAATGGTCAAAAGCAAACATTACAAACAGTAGCTTTGAAAAGTCCATGTGCACTGCTACTTGTCTCCTGGAATAAGCCTGGACTAGCTGGCCACAGAATAAGAGACCACATGGAGTAGAGTTAAGTAGGGACTATCTGAAATAATCTTAAACCAGTCTACAGCCATAGAACCCCCAAATATATGAGGAAGCCAAGATGAGCAAGAGCCACCTAGCAGACCCTTAATTGAACAAAAATGCATGAAAGAGCCCAAGCCACAACTAGAAGAACCACCTATTTGATCTGTACAGTTGTAAGCAACAATAACTGCTTATTGTTTTAAGCCAGTTTTGGAGTGATTTTTTTAAATACACAAACTAACTAAACATGGTGTACCATTCACTGACATGGAGTGAGACAGGGAAAGGAAAGTAATGGAATGAAAAGAAAAACCAAGCTCATTTTACCTTACCTAGTTGATAGGTCAACTCTTACCTATCCTGCAAAGCTCAACTTAGATATCCACTCCTCCAGGAAGCTGGTTTGGAAAGAAGCTTAAGTACTATCGTTATGTTTTGTACGTATTCCGATCACGGTCTTACCACATTGTTTCATAATTACCTGTTTACAATTTTCTTCCCAACTAGACAATTACACCTTTATGTTACAGATTGTCTTAATTATCTTGATATCAGCATGTAACAAGCAGGCTCTGGACAGATGTTTCTGATATTATAAATGAATTAAACGTGTTACTTATTTGATACTATAACATCTCTTAATTAACTCTAGATCCGTATTTCTCAAAGTGTGATCCACTGACAAGAGGCATAAGAATCAGCAGGATGTGTGTATTAAAAATGCAAATCTCTGGATTCTTTACCATTGATGAAAATGCCATTCTTTATCTTGTAGAAAGGCTAAATTTAGTCTGAAAGCACCCAGATCATTGAAAATGTTCTGAAATGCAATGCGGTTTCTGTTCTAAATAATGGGTCTCTGCCAGAGGAAAAAGGAGCTGGGGGTGTGTGGGTGAGAGGTTCTCCAAGGAGGCATGGCTTCTCAAAGCACAAGTTTACAGAGGATGCTCAGGAGCGGGGGGATGGGGGGAAGAGCGGGAGACAAGTTCTGAGCTTTCTCCAGGGACTGACAGGCGGCTAGAGCCCAAAGCTCGGAGCCCCGGCTGTCGAGCCGAGGGCCATCCCGATGTCCTGCTACATAAGAGCCGCAAGAAGTTAGCTCCCACGTAGTTCCGGGATGGGCATCCTTCTCCAGAGAACCCCACCCTGTGGACACCCCAGCTCGACGGGCCGTAAGGAACTCCTCGGTCGCCTTGCTTGCCCGAGTCGGGAAGGAAGAAAAAGGGAAGGGTCGAGACAAAGACAGCCAAAAGGTGAAAGTAACAGAGTGCGAGGGGGCGCCGCCGCTTCCCACCTGCGTCAAGCTCCAGCTGGTAACAGGGCAGCGGCTCGAGGGAGAGTTTGTAACCCTCGAATCGGGGATCCAACAGAGGTCTCTTCACCCTCAGGGAGCAATTAGCGGCCACCTCCATCGCCTTCCAGGGTCCTCGCGTAAGAATTAATAAAGCTCTTGTTGAAAGGTCCGGGTTTCACTCCCAGCCCGGAGGTTTGAGAGGCGGCGTGGGTCCCATCCCAGAAAACATTGCGGTGCAAAAATGCCTTCTGGGAAATGTAGTGCCCATGAAAAAGTTGACTGTTGCATGCTAGGCTATGTAGTTTTCCAGGGACGCACTGCCCGCGCAACAGTAGGATCTGGACTCTCTTACCCAGAGAGCTGAGCGACCAGGAGGCGGCCCGCGCTGGTTAAATTCTCACATTATAGGTAGGGTGGCGAGACCCCGCCCCGGAAATGCGTGTTCTAGCTTTCTGTGTGCTTAGGTGCCCGAGCTACTGAGGGTCTAAGTCTGGGCAGCCGAAGAGTGTGGTAGGTAACGGTCGTCAGCGCAAGGGTCATTTCGTCGCTGGGAAGGGACGGCCCTCGCCCGCGGTGATGGTGGTGAGCTATGCCCGTGGTCCTTAGGGCCGGGACCCGGGCCCAGCCCAGGCTCCTTTCGATGTGCTGTCTTTCGTTAGCTTTCCCGACCCGCGCTCGCGGGCCTGTAGGGCTCTCCGACAGGGCTTGCTACCGGAGTTGGCCTGAAGCCAGTCTTCGCTTTGTTTTCTGGCTCCTCCCCTCCCGCCTCTCCCTCTGTCTCCGCCCTATTCTGTTTTCCCAAAGTATGCCAGAACTGGGAGGGATCCCCTAGCGCCCTGTTTTACCAGTGAGAAAACTGAGGCCTTTAAGAATTGACTTGTCCAAGGTCACTATCCGTATTTTGGGGGCTAAGGCGAGATCAAGTTCAGTATTCTAGGAATGGTACCAACTAGACCTTAGAATTATTTTGAAGTATTAGCTTCCAACTACAAGAGCAACATTTCCTCGTTTTTTCTCAACCCCTCCTTTTTCCTGTTCCATTAAAAAAAATTTTCAACTTTGAAAACTCATAGCCAGTCCAAGTTTTCATATAGGCAGAATGCTAGACAAGAAACTAGTCTGAAGTTAGTGACAGTTTAGGTGAAGTAATAATGTTAACTTATTCTAACTTTTACAATCTAACCTTCCCCTCCTTTCTACACCATTTTAGTTTTAGTTGCCTGTTTTACTGAAAATAGAGAAGTTTCTGAGTAGTTTGGGATTTGTTTTCCCTCATCCCACCAGCAGGCTTTGATAAAGAGCAAACACAAACAGCTAATTGGGCAGTTGCAGTTCTGGATCCATCCTAGTGAAAAGTAAAGCATTTGGAGTCGTATTTGGAAATTCCATTTTTTACCAACAGTGCTTAATCTTTTATTGATACTCAGGCTATATGGCTTCCCCAAAATTTTGAATGCAGTTTATGTACAGGAATGCTTAGCAGCTACTTATAATGTGCTATTAAAGTGTTTGGGGGCTCCAGAATACCTGAGTTCAAATCCTGCCTTCACTACTTTCTGTCTCAGTGCCTCAGTTTCCTCATCTGTAAAATACAAATTATATTAATAATACTTAAAAGAATAAGTTCTGGGGGTTAAGTGAGCATTTTAAAAAACCCCAATATGTTAGTCTAGTACCAGACACATAGTGTTTAATAAATGTTACAAGGATTATTATTATTCAAAAACTCATTAATAAAGGGGGAAGAAAATTATAAAGTGAGTTAATCAGTATGATTTCTTGGGACATAGTAAATATTATAAGAGTGGGCTGATAAATTTTGCCTCCACTGTAGTGTTTTTTTTGTTACATTAGACATATCTGAATATAACCAGTGTTGCATAGTCACATGGTATGTCGCCGCCATCATTCTTGACCTTGCACACACAAATATTTATATTTTTCAACCAGTGCTCATCAAAGTGGAAGAGTGTTCAGATGTTCAGTTCAAACAGCGTGCTGTTATTGAATTCTTAACAGCAGGAAGAGTTCCTCCCATTGCAATTCACAGATGAGTGCAGGCCGTTAATGGTGATCAGTGTGTTGATGATAGGACAGTGAGACACTGGGTGAGGCAGTTCATCTGGGGTGAAGAGGTGAAGTCTGCAGTGAGGAAATGGTTTCAAAAACAAAACACTGATTTTTTTAGGGACAGATTTCAAAAACTAGTGCAGCGTTGGCAGAAGTGTATTGAAGTGTGTAGTGATTTTTTAAAAATTAAATCTGCAGCTTTGAAAATAAATGACGTAGGTATAGTTCCTTTTTTAGCTCATTAAAATATCTTTTCCTCTTCATTTTCTATTTAAGTGGAGGCAAAATTTATCAGCCCACCCGCGTAAGAGTAATGACATTGTTAACACATGGTTGAAATTTACCACCCCTTCAGTGGATAGAGTGTTACATGTGTTAGGATGCTTGCCTAGAGGATTTAGGGGGGGAAATGATTTGTTAAGTGTTCTGTGTCTGAAAATACATGTTGATGTTCAGGTTAGCAAGATGAACAAAGATGCGCAGATGAGAGCAGCGATTAACCAAAAGTTGATAGAAACTGGAGAAAGAGAACGGTAAGTAATAAACTGTGTTAATAAATTACATTTAACACCTTTAAATTAAGTTAACATTATATATAAGACTCTAAATATCAAGGAACAAAATTGATGTCAATGGAAAGAATTACAGAAAATAAAGATTATCAAAAGCATCACTTCCTAATATTTATAAAAAAATAAGTCTGTTCAATATTGCAAGACTTAGAGGAAAATGAGTGATGTTAGTAAGATGAACAAGAAATGACTTTCTCTCAAAGAATGTCTAATAGGGAAGAAAAATCCCCATTAACTACAATTGGAGACAGTGTTACCCAGATTTTTAACAGGCAGACAGCATAATAGAACCATTTTTACTTACTAAGCTCTCTCAACCTCAGAGTAGCATTTACTGTTTCTACTCTCTGAAATAGTCTTATTTCTTACTCTAATCTTCAGTTAATTCTAGCTCATCTTTCAAGTCTTAATTTAAATATCTCTTTTAGGTATCTGTTAAGTCCCAAGTACCTTGTTCTAGCATAGCATTTAATCACATTGTATTGTGACCACCTACTTTGCCAGTTTGTATCCTCCGATGTACTCTTGAGTTCTTGACAGCAGAAATACCATGGTATATCCAGAATCACACCTACCACATAATTAGCCAGATAGATACTTGCAAAATAAACAGATTTGGAGGTACAAAGGAGAAGCTAAGGAATCAAGAAAGGCTTCCAGAAGCAGGGTGATAAGTTGTATGAGAAAAATCTATACATATAGGGAAGAGGAGGGATCTTTCAACTCCACCTTGGGGTTAATGTATCAGTTAAGGCCTCAAGCATAGCAAAAGAGGTACTTCAGCTGGGGGAGAAGGATTAGCAGTTCTCTGAGCACTAAAGTAGAAAAGACAGTCAAGGCAGATGGAACAGAATATGCAAAATCACAGAACTTTGTTACAACATGACAATGTTCTGGGGAACTGCAGAATTAAAGCTAGAGGGTAAAGGGTGAAAGCTTGAAATTGCTTTAGGCACCCCTAGATTCTGGCACTCAAAAATGATTGTCAAGACTTTGTCTTCCTTTTTCCCTCTCAATTCTGGTTTCCTCTGTGTTAGTTTTATTCTTAAGCAGGCTCTACCTACAAGGCAGCAGAGATTCACAGTTCCAAATTTACATCCACCTGGCTCAGACTTCTTCATCCTAGTACTTTCAGCAGAGGACCTAGCTTGATTACCATCTTAGTTAGGTGATAGTCCAGTTATGATCAACCTGCCTAGGTCACATTTCCATCACTGGAACCCTACCCAAATTTTTACACTGAGAGTGGTAGAGTCTTTTTTTTTCTCTCTCTCTCTCTCTTTTTCTGTCAAAAACAGGAAAATCGTAATGGGTTTGTAAAAGCATCTGTTGTGATTTTATGTATGGGTGGTGAGAGACATTAAAAGATTTTTAGAAAGGGAATGACTAGATCACATTTACCCTTTCTAAGAATGTTATTCTGGCAGTGTGGAGAATAGACTGGAAGCTAGAGATAGAATGTGAAAGAATGTGTTAGAAAATTCTATTGAATTAAAAATGAGAAGCAGCAAAATGGAAAGGAGAACTTACAATATTTTTGTTTTATTAAGTGAAATCAGCAGCCCTCAATATAAGGAAGATGGTGAAATACAGAACAGTGCCTGAGAGGATAGTATTGCCAGTAATGAGAATAGTGATTTATGTATTACTTTTATTTGTTTGTGTTTCCATTCATGCAGCTTAGTTACTGAGTTTTTGCCACATGCCATGTCCTGTTAAGATGCTGAAGTTACAGTAGTGAACACAATGACATCTGTTCTTTCATGGAATTTACATTCTAATGAGAGGAAACAGACAATAAGTGTGTATAATATGTCAGATGGTGATGAATTTTAGAGGGAATATGAGCAGAGAATAAAGGGGTGTGTTATTGTTTTGGACAGAAGAAAAAAGAAGGCTTCACTGCTAAGGGATCAGAAAGATATGAGGGAGTTGGGATTCCAGGAGCCAAGGCCCTGAGGCAGGAGCTTGCTTGGCATTTTGAGGCACTCATGGAAATGAATGGAAAACAGTACCTTGGGAGTGGGAAAGAAGAGATAAAGTCAGGATGTAGCTGGGGAGGGGCAGATCATGGAGGGACATTAAAACATTTGAACTGTAGGTATATTTTTTAAAAACTGGAACCAATAGGATTGAGTTGCTCATGGATTGGATGTGTAGTTTTAACAAAGTTGCTGAGTAAACGATGCTAACAAGATTTCTAGCCTAAGGAACCAGAAGAATGGAATTGCTATTGTGACAAGGAGAAACAGGTTGAGGTGGCAAAGAAACATGAGTTTGGTTTAGGCCCTTTTAAGATTGGAAGATCTGATGAAATACTGAGATGGAAATGTCACGTACTGGAGTTTGGTTTGGGACATGACATGTTTAAATTGAGAAATCTGATGATTTAGATTCAAGATAGGATTTGTAAGAGTGGGTATGGCAAAAGGACAAGAAGGTACTGATAGAAAATAATTTTATTGCATCCATGATGCATTAGGTGCAATATCCCCCTTTTTTTAACCAGTAAGAAACAAGCAAACACTGCCAATTAAATTATGATAGACATGCTCATTACTGAATTGTTAAAATGTGGGAGGAGGGAAGAGTTAGATTCTGATGAAATAACTTAGCTATACCATGTATAATTTAGAAGGTTAATTTTTAAAAAAAGGGAGGGGGAAGTCTTTGAAATTAGAGATATAATGGGGAAGTGACAGCTAAAGGATAAGTAAGGATTGGTAGTCAAAGTTTTCAGAGGTGCAGCTGCTCCAAGCTCAACTAATACCCTCCAGAAGTTGAATGAGACCCACAATATTCCTATTGGGGGGAAATAGACAGTGTATAAGAAGGCCAGGCTAGAGTTTCTTGAGAAGTATTGAGCCCCATCCACTTCACTTTATTTTACTGATAATGAAAATGAAGCCCAGAGTTTAAATGACTTGCATAAAATGAAAGAACTATTTAAACTATTTAGAACCAAGATTAGGCTATGATTATACTTTTGTGACTGGAAAGGAGGGGATTTTTCATTGAACAGTTGAAACTTTGCTTCAAATATTCCTAAGATATTGTGATTATTGTAGTTTAATTTGAAAACACTTCTTTTCCAACAGCCTCAAAGAGTTGCTGAGAGCTAAATTAATTGAATGTGGCTGGAAGGATCAGTTGAAGGCACACTGTAAAGGTAATCAGTTTCATTTGGAAGATAAGCTAATTCCATTGCTCTCAACTTAGTTGGTTAGGGGTCACTAGAAAAATTATTCTAAGGTTTATTGAGAGCTCAGACATAATTTTAAACATGGAAAACTGACTCTTGTAGTAATGATTTCCTCCTCTCCGTGTTACTACTGAGACCTAATTCCTAAATTTTTAGAAATTTTCTGTGTCTCTCTTAAACAAGTACGGACAGATTTTCTCTGGCTTCAGATATGGAATTCCACCTTTTTCAGTGTGCCTATTAAAAGTGAAACATTAGTTATTCCTAGCATATTTTAATTTAATAACAAATTGATGACTTTATAATTGGCAGACTTGTAGGAATTGTATCTCCTATCTTTTTAACAGTGATTTTTTTTTGGAAAATCTATATTTTAAAAGCTGTTAGAGAATTACACTTATTTTTTAAAATGCAGAATAGAGCTTTTAAATTGCTGAATGCTGATTATGATACCATTAGATTACACATGTCACTCAGACAAGCCTCCTTTCTGGCTCAGCTTTTAGTATCATGGCATTCTGGTTATTCTAATGAATCTCCACTGTATTATAATGGTTTCTACAAATAATAATAATAGAAACTAACCCTAAGAAGGCAGTTGACAAATTAGTAAAAGCATGGACTCTGAGGTCATATAGACCTTCACTGGTAAAAATCTAGAGCTGGATTTGAATTCATGTTTGGATGAGTTATTTCTTTAAGTGTCAGTTGCCTTACCTGTGAAGTGGGAAAAATGCCCAGCCCATTAGATTGTTGTGAATATTAAATTATATATCACCCAGCTTGTAATAGAGGTTTAATACATCTTAACTACTTTCCCTCTTCTATTTCTTTTGGCCCAGCCTAGAGAAGAGAAAGGGACAGGAATTTTTCTCAATTTTAATTTTGAGCTGTGAAAATATAAGTTAGACACAAACAATAGCTTATTTCCCCCTCCACACATTCAAGAGCTGGTATGATTATAGTTAAATAACGTCTGTGCAGTTGTAAGTCTCCAGTTTTTTACAAATGTTAGGTTTGACCTTACAATTCAAATTCATTCTAAGTCTTAAAATATTCATTAAGTTACAGGTTTTTTTAGCTGAGAGATGAACAGACTTTTATGATTTTGATCTGGTGAATATTTAATGTGTTTAAAATTGAACTAATCTTCATTTAAAAAGAAAAATAAGTGTCCTCTTTTATTTTTTTTGTTAAAGACCAATCTGCACTCTAAAAACATGATCTTAACCCTTCCTCTATGAAAATCTTTCTTACAGATAATGATTTTAAATGATATGATTTGTTTTTTGCTTTTGCATAAGAGGTAATTAAAGAAAAAGGACTAGAACACGTTACTGTTGATGACTTGGTGGCTGAAATCACACCAAAAGGCAGAGGTAAGGAATGCAAATTGGGTGAAAGGAAACGTTGCTAAAGACATGATTTTTTTCTCTCTCTCTTGCTGGTTCAGCTTGTCTTTGTTTTTACAAGGTAGAACACCCTTTCCAAAATTATGTGGGTACTTGCATTTTCTCATTGAAAAGTAATTGCCTCCCTTCCTGTCTAGCATGGTTTTGAGTGACAAATGAGATAAGAGGTATAAAATGTTTTTGCACTCCAAAACAGTATATTGTAAGTTGATACAGTTGTTAAGATAAATAATTTTTAAAATATGTGATTTTGTTACAGGCAAATATTACCTGAAACTAAGATTTATAAACTTTACTAGATATGGCCTGACTCCACTTAACTATTTAATAATTCAGAGTTTTACTCTAGTCCCTGAGTCATTGTTCGACTATCTCTTTCCTTATTAAAAATAAACAAAGCTCCGTCTTCTTGAATGTGTAATGAAGAATTTGGTAGCTCTATAACTTCATGTTTAGGATAATCCATTTTTAAATGGACTACAGTTGCCTTCTTCATTTCCTCCTTTAATGCCTTGTTTACAGAAAGCAAAGCAAAGAAAGCAAATACATTAACATCAATGTTACATAATAAATATTGTCAGGAACCACGTTATATTTATATCTCAGTTGTAGATACATTGTTTTCATTTGTTTTGATAAAGTTTTGTTTAAGTGGAAGCAGGTAAATTAGATGACCCATTAGTGTTTTCTCTCATAAAAATACTAAAAAAAAAACTTAACTGTAAAATGCTAAAATTATTAGAGAATGGTAGTTTCCCTGAACTGCTCTCTGCTGGGAAGGAGCTAGAGAATCCTATGGTCCTTTCTAACCATCTCGTTACGCCAGTTTACAGCTAAAAAACCTGACTTTTTCTTCAAGCATGTCTTAGGGGAAGAAAAAACCAAAACTATTTATTGTTTTCCTCATGGATTTCTATTTTAAAATAATTTTCCCTGATTTTTTTTTTTTTGTATTTTTCTTCTGTAATTTGTATTTAATCTGTTAACATTATTTAGGAACTGGTTATACAGGGTAGAAATTGTCCTTTGCTTCTCCTTAACACTCGAATCATAGGCATGTCAGTACCTTGCAGATTCCCTGCTAGAGAATGAGCGGATAAAGAGAAGTGAAAATATTTTCTTTCATGCTCTTAGTCTTTATTGTTAAAGAGAAGTATTTTATTTTTTAAATTGACCTGTTAAAGTGTACAGTTCTATGACTTTTACACACATGTATAAACTCATATAACCACCCCCATAAAACTCCCTCAAGCGATCCCCTTGTATTTGCATCCCATTTCTAACCCCAAAGCTACTGACCTGTTCTCCATCACTGTAGTTTTGATTAAAAATGTATTTTTTTTTATTTTTTATTTATTTATTTATTTATTTATTTTTTTGCTTTTTGGTATGTGGGTAGTTCCCTGACTGGGAATTGAACCCGGGCCACAGCACTGACAGCGCCAGCGCCGAAGCCTTAAGCCACTACACCGTCAGGGAACTCCCTAAAAGTGTATTTAATGTACATATGGATCACATTTCCAGTGGACTTGAATTAATTATGTAGTCTTTATTTCTAGACAAGTTTGAATATAATTTATAAAGAGGAATTATCTCATTTGATTTATATTCTAATCTGAAATTCTTTATAGAAACACTGAGCTATATCTGAAGCTTTTCATTTCTCCCAGATACAAGCAAATAACAGAAGTTTTAGTTAATTCTCTACTGTCTTTATTAATAGCCAGAAAAGGACAATAACATAGTTTTATTCACCTTTAATATTAATTAAAATTTCAAAGAGAGGGCTTTTTATTCATTTTCAGTTTAGTACTCTGAATAGACTATCCAGTCACATGGTTTAAAATTCAAAAAATAAAAATGTAGAAAATGCAGCCACTGTTGCAGTTTTTGCATCTGTGCTGAGTCAGGTTTTGTGCATTTATTTCTGTAAATATTGCCAAGTTACTTTCCCAAAAATGTACCAATTCACACTCTCACCAGCTAATAAGATAGTGCTGGTTTGTCCTTTAGTTTTATCAACACATTATATTATTGACCTTTGGATTTTAGTCAGTCTGATTGGTAAAATGTGCTATCTGAAGTGATTTTAATTTTCGTTTTTGTTGTAGAGTTGAATTAACCCCCTATGTTCAGGACCTATGTGTTTTCTCCATTTCTTTATCTCCTTTGCTCCTATTTGTTTCTATTTCCTGCTGATCTTTTTTGTATCTGTTTGAAGAAATCACGTAATAGAGAGATAAGCCCACTTCTGTTTTTTACCAGTTGGTGTCTTTTGCCTTTGTCTATGGAGATGTTGACCAAGCTCATTAAGTTGTTTTTGCATTTGAATCAAACTTATCAATCCGTTACAGCCTCTGCATTAGAAAAGGGCCTTTTTCGCTTCTAGTTTAAAGAATTTTCCCATGTCATCTTCTAATTGTGCTATATTTAGGTTTTAGATAGCTCACTCACATAATTGCAAATATATTTTTTTCAGATATCTTAACCTATTTTTGAAGCATAAGGGTTATTTTTGAAATAAATTATAAATTAAAAAATTATAAATAAATGTATGGATCGGTCATCCTGAATAAAATACCAAATCTCAAATTGTCGTGTATTAATTGGGATCTTCTTACTCTTGTATTTTTATATTTCAGCCCTGGTACCTGACAGTGTAAAGAAGGAGCTTCTACAAAGAATAAGAACATTCCTTGCTCAGCATGCCAGTCTTTAAGATTGAATTAGATTGTGTTGTTTTGTGGTTTTATTTCAAAAAGTAAAACTTGCCATAAATTAGGAATTACTTTCCCAAAATAAAATCCTTTTTTGTATGATGGTATACAGTTTTCGGTAATGATGTATACATTGTATTGATTTTTTTTCCCTAAATGTGTTATTTTAATAAATATCTCATGAATGAGTTTGAAGTTTCCTTGGATTTTGGAATAAATGGGACTTTATTAAACAGTCTGCCAGAACAGTCTGCCAGATTTGTTGAGAGAAAAAGTCAGCATTTGATACAGTTTAAGTATTAAGTATGTGCATATCTGTGCTAACAGCTGAGGAGAAGTAAGCAGCCTCTTTTGTTTGTCTAGCTATGGTGTGTTTCTCTTTAGAATCCCGGTAATATTTTATAATACATGCCCCATCTTGTACTACAATTGTCTTATTTCTTATTTGTTATAAACTCTTGAGAGGACTGGGTCTTACTCATCTTTATGTGCCTTCCTTATTCCTCAAAGAATTTCCATCCCATTGGAAGAGAGAACATTTGCAAACTGGCTCTACACCAAGCTCCTCTCACATATTCTACTCATCTGAACCCTGAAAGCAGAAACTCTAAATTGCATCCCCACATGCTAAGGTCAAGAACGAACTTAATGGGAAATAATCTCTACCCATAGCTTTACTCTGACATCAAGATTGCCAAATCCAATGGACTCTTGGCTATACTTATGTGACCTCTGCTGGAAAATGAGAATGTTGACCGTCCTGCCACTTGGAACTTTCCTCCCACTGCTCACATTGCTTATTCCTACAACCAGAAGTTCCTTCTGTTTCTTGTGGAGTACCTTTGGCTGTATGAGACTTGAAATAATGGTGTTTCTTAGGGCACCCTCCTGGGCCCTCTGCCTGACTAATGATATACTTGGCCTGGGCAAATCCCAGGAAACTTGGTTCGGACCATGGCTTCAAATACTAATGGTTAATAAATGGTAAATTGCATCACCAAACCAGACTTCAACCCATCCTCCACACCCATATACCCAGCTGCTATGGATCACCTCCCTGGATGTTCCATGGATACCTCAGAATGAGCATACCTAAGATGGTTTTTTTTTTTTTTCCTCCAGTAACTACCCATACTGTATTCCTTAACTCTGTGAGTGGTACCTCCCAGACATACAGACCTCCCAAGGAGCTTGTTAAAACACTGATTCAGAAGGTAAGAGGTGTGGCACCAGATTCTGTATTTCTGACAAGCTCCCAACCAGTGCTCATGCTGCTTGGAGGACCACTGCCTGTGGCAAGGTTGTATAATTAACTGTCCACACCCTGCCCTGTTAACAGTCCTTGTTCAAGCCCAGATTGGTGCAGTAGACTCCTAATGTTTCCTTGCTCTTAGTTACATGCCTCCTCCAGTATCTCTTCCACACTATTGCCTAAGTGACCTTACTAAAATTTAAGCCTGGTTATTTTATTCCTTTCCTCGAAACTTCTCCAATGCTCTACCTGGTTTGCAGGGTAAAATTCAAGCTCAGCCATAGAACCTAGGCCTTCTTCATCTGACATTTATGTATTTCTCTAAAAAGTTCTAAAAGCACTAAGTTTCATCCTTAAACATCATTGAAAATCCATCAAGCTAGGAAGCTTGACTTGATTCTTACTTGACCTTCAGAATTCTGCTTGAGTTAAAATATTCTGACATTTTGATTTGACTTCGATTCCCCACTTTTTTTCTGTAAGAAGCATGTGCATAATTAGAACACAGTTCTAGAACTTGCGTCTCCTGGAGGGGAGGAAATGAGTGGTTTGGTTTTTTTGGGGGGGTTATTTTTGTTTGTTTTTCTTTTTGCTTTGTATGATACTTACTTGTGAGTGAATGGACAAAATAATGAATAAATGAATGAATCATGGGAGCATAAAAAAAAGCTAGCAATTCAATGGGTGTATTTGAGGAAAGGTTTCATGTGAATTTTTGGTTCATGTTTCAGAGATACAATTTTATCTTTTGGATAAATTTATGTTTAAGTAGTCTTTGAACCAACTGGGCTTAATTATGTAAAATTTTGAACCTTAGATGCATAAATAATCACAACACCAAAAGTTACCTGTTTCACTACATCTCTTAAATGATAATTACATTCATCATTCTGCTACTCATTAGGAAACAAATGGTATATAGGAAATGTTAAAAACAGGTAGTTCTTATTTCATAGAACTGTATATAAAAGCAAACCAAAATAATTGGTAATAGAGATACTGTACTATTTTAATAGTTTCTAACAAAATGGGAAAATGAGAAGTTAAAGTATTTTGAAATGGAACAAAAAGTAGTTGAAAGTACAGCAATTCAAAATACTAAAGAGCATAGTTTTAAAATGATAGTGCTGAGAACTTCCCCACCACCTTTAGGGTTTTTTTTTGACACCTTAGAAATGTCTTGTGGTTTGAATCTAGAACCATTGATATCTTTCAAATAAACCAACTTTGTGAACATATTGACTCACATCATTGATTTATGTTGACTAAGAATACATTCTTTAAAAATGCACTCTTTTATGCTCACTTTGGAAATTTGATAGATTACTGTTACATGATGACACTGGGTGAGTAAAATACTTACTAGGATTACTATAAGCTGCTCTTGTACAGGATTAAAGAAGATTCAACTAAATTATTTAGGCAATCACTTTGCTTTGGCACTACAAGTGTATCATTTGGTTGAACAGTGCCAAGCCAGCGCCTGGGTAATGCTAGGGACTGGTCATTTGATACGAGACTTTTCATAACTTGATGAAAGTCTCCATCCAACTTGAAGAGAGTTGTGACAGCTGCTCAGTAGCTGACATTGGAAATGATCCAATATGTACATTTGTGTTTTAACCCTTCTTGTAAATTGCTATCTCAAGTTACTCAGTGACTTCATAAAACCCCTCATATTTGCTATTAGAAACCACACAAAAGTCTCTGGGTGGATCATTCGATTTCTGGTCTCATCTATGATACTGAATTATCAGGTAAGACCGACTCTTCTGCTTCGGTTTCCTCATCTGCATAATATATCTGATAATGCTGACCTGGCAAGAATTAAACTAAAAAACTGAATACTGCTAATAGGATAATCATAAAAGTAATATGAATAAACAGAAAAAGCAATATGAATTCATGTTAGTCCTAGGAAGAACTCTAGAAATACATATTTACTATGTGTTTTCTGGGTTTATAGAGATATATGAATTACACTTGAGTGGAAAATAGCTGCTGTTACTTTTCAGGAATTTGTAGATGATATTAACTACCACGTGAATTCTTAAAAAATGAAGATGACAAACATAACTGGAATAGAATAAATATCACTATAATAGCACTTAGCAGGGAGGATTGAATTGACCTGTAGTCATTCTACTGTGAACTTCTCTATGACTCCGACTGTCATGGAGGGGTTTATCTTTTGATCCTAGTTATATTTTTGATCCATTTGTCTTCTGATCCTAAGTGCCTAGCATAGTTAATTCTTTTCTTTTTTTTATAGTGAATATTTTTCATATTTAGAATTAGCCAGCTAGACTCAATTTAGATAATCCCAATTTTGTTGGCAACATCCAAAGCATCATAATCAGGAGCCAGTTGAACATATGCCTTCTTTTCTCCATCAGGCCTGATCAGGGTGTTGACTTTGACCACATCAATGTCATAAGAGTTTCTTCACAGTGTGTGTGATCTGGTGCTTGTTGGCCTTGACGTTTGCAGTGAACACGAGTGTACTGTCTTCTGTCCTCTTCATGGCTGACTGGATGGTTAGGGGGGAGCTAGATGATGGCACAGTGGCCAAGCTTGTTTCTCCTGGGTCACTCTTCCAAGGATACCTGGGCTGCCTATGGAGTTGCAGCGTCTTGGGCCTTGAGGATGTGGGTGATGTTCGGATCTTTTTATGTGTGTGTGTATGGCTGTGGACACTTTTCAGCACTGCTTTCTTTGCTTTGGCTTTGGCTTTGAGATGGGCAGGGGCTTCCTTCTTCACTTGTGGTGCCATATTAGTAAAAAGTGTTTAACATTGTTAATTCTTGATAAATCCTTTTAAAAAAATAAATGACAGGAAATAAATAGGGAAAGGAGTGTAGCATGTTCCTGTTTATTCCAGACTTCATATTGTATATGGTTATTCTGCTTGTCAGCCACCAGAGGGGGCTTGAAGCCTATATTTCAGTCCTCTCTGAGTCTAACTGTAATGTGTTATTGGCCCAATTCCACATCCAGCCAGGCAACTTTTTCAAGATGCAAGTGTTGTTGAATTAAAACTTAATTGTTAGGCCCTCAGAACGTGCTGCCAATGTAAATCAAGATGAAACTACTGTAAGATACAGATATTATTTTACTGGGACTATTTGCCCAAGCCAATTCACTAATGCAGACAGCAAGTCAATTTAAATAGCATAATGCCATGACTGAAATAATTACTTTTCAGTTATTTTACAAAAAACAAAAACAAAAAAAGCAAAGTGAAAGAAAATAATTTCTCATTATGTTTTTTCTCAGAGCCCTTTTAAAAGGGAATAATGTTAATAATTTTCTTTTCAGACTATGTCAATTTGTTTATAAAACAAGTATAAATACAGCATTATATATATAGTGCCAAAACCTTGTGGACATTCAGTGACTGTACTTATGATGACAACAGTGAAGAAAGGCAATGAATGAAAGCAGATAGAATCTCAACTCGTGGTATGATGTTGTTTATAAAACAGTTTTGAGTACAAGGACTGGTGCCAGTAATACCACATCCATAAATTCATTGGCTTGGTGCCTGGGATCACCAGAATTAAGTGATGACAAATGGCTTTCAGTTACTATATACCTTCTCAATCTGAAATGATTTGTTGAGAGCACACCTTTGAGAATTTATCCTTCCTAGACAGCTACCTACATCAAAATTGGGCTTTGACATGGTAAGAGGCACAAAGTAGAGTAAATGAAATAGAGTTATCCATTAAAACCCCAGCCTTCCTGATGTGCAAGTGATTTAGGTAGTGATATACATTTTGTGGTTTTAGGAGCATTCAGTTTGGCTAAAATATGGGAGTGAGTGCTCTGGTTCTCTACTCGGTTCTACCATTAATGACTTCATTAGTCACTTAAATGTTTGATGTGATGGTTACCTATCAACAACACATTTCCCATCTGCTAGAGATGCTGGGAAGATAATAAAGAATGAGAATTATGGGCACTACTCTTAGAAGATGTGACATAAAATCAAAATTATGGTTAAGGACTTCATAAGTCCTTACATATATGCTGTACTTTTCTCCTAGCAGTGGTATTCATAAAATGGTTTTGTGTATGGGATCTAGCTCCCATATTTTATCCCATCTATAAAACATGCAGATTTCAGAAGACATAATCAGTGAAAAAGCATAGATGTATTCTCTTTGTTCTCACGTCCCTCCTTATCCATTTAGCTTTGATGGTTTATTATTAGACTCCCTTACGATTACCCTCAACTTCTCTCTCCTTTACCCCAGTAACATATATTCCTGCTTAAACCTAACTACTCTGAGACCTTTCTCTCTGCATGCACCTGATTGCCTGAACTTTGTTAAAATTACACAACCCTCTGATAAGTCCCATTTTAAAACAGCAACTGCAACGTTCTAAAAAACAATTGGCATGGACTTATCAAAAATGTTAATGTCATGAAAGACTAAAAAAGAAAAGGGAAAAAAGGAAAGAAATGAAGGTTGAGAAGAATGACCTTCTTCCATGATGAAGTATGTAGGGGTAAAGTGTCACACTGTAACTAACTCTCAAATGATTCAACAGCATAAAAAAGTACATGGACTAAATGTGGAGGGAGAGACAGAAAATGATTTCAGGGAAAGGCATATAGATACTCGTTGCAATCAAATAATGGTCACAAATTTGAAATGAACACTTTTCACTGCCCCAGAGCTCTACTACACTTTGCTGCGTATACAGTTTCTCTCTCCCAAAATGCCTGTTTCACACTCCCCTCCTGCACCAACAGCCCTCCTTCACGCTTTATCCAGGAACATCAGCGATCTGACAACACAGCATTAACCCATCACCGAACCTGCCAGCTTTCCCGACTCGGGATCCAGACTGCAAGCCGTTCCTCACCTCTGCTCTGGGTCCCAGTGCCTCAGTTTTTCTGTGATTTCCACCTGTGCTGTCCCCTTCTCTCTTCCATCAGAAGTTTCTCTCTCTATGGCATCAGCCCTAGTAGCATAGCCATTTGTCCTATCTCCCATCTTTTGCTTGCAGATCTCCCTTGAGGAATAGCCCCTTTTCTCTGTCCCATTCAAAGCGAGGAAGGCTTTTTAATTATGTTGGTTATAGGTACTCTCTCCGCTTTTTCACCTTCTACTTCCTCAATTTGGGCTCATGGAAATTACATTCCACAGAAGTTCTTCATGTCAAGGTCAAGAGAAATTACTACCTTAATCCACCTCTTGGCAGCATTGGTAACAACTGGCCACTCTCCTTCCTAAGATACATTCTTCCCTTGATTTCCATACTATGAAACTGTCCTATTTTCCCCTAAGTCATGGCTGCTGTCTCTCAGTCTGCTTTGCTGACTTCTCTTCTGCTAGACTTCCAACTGTTGGAGTTCCTCAAATCCTAATCATGTAACCTAGTTTCTTCTCTATCTGCTCTCTCCTCTTCCTAAATCGGGTTCTTAATAGTTGTTATGTTACTTTGGCAGTCAAGTGAAGACTATTGAATTCTTTCTCAAAATAACATTATATTTAAATGCACAAAATAATATTCTTAGAATTACACAGGAAAGTATATTAAAATAAAAACACATTTCAAAATAAATGCATGATATTCATCATTACTAATACAAAATTAAGACAGTGCATTTTAAATATAGGTAAGCTTAAAATCATATCTTATTGTTTTAAAATATCAGTAAAGGCTTATTCAGTTATTCCTAAACTTGTGTAAGAATGTTAAATTGCAAAGTGATGTTCAACAAGACAACATGCCATAACCTTGCCAAGGTTATTACACCTTACTGAGTTGTTTGTACAGTACTGCCAACCTAAGTGCATTGTGGTAAGTTCACGAACTTAATTGTCATATTTTGGGGATGATGACGACAGCTCTGATGGCCATTGCAGAAAGAGTTCCAAAATTGCTTTGAAGAGTGGACTAGGTGCTAGCATTGGTGCATAGCTTCCCAAGGGAAGTACTTCAAAAGTGACTGTACTGATACTCAGCAATGAGGGATGTAACACCTTTTCTAGGATGAGTTTGTGAAGTTAATTGTCCAACCTCGTATGTGTCATATATATGATAAGTTGGCAGTCCCATCAATTTCAAATTTTTGTTTTAATGGTTATGTGTTAACAATTTTGATTAGTTAATATATATATTTTATCCACTTATATATGTACATATATATATAAATGAATAAATAATTTTTATTCAAGGTGTTCCAAATTTGGAGTTTTCTTTTCTTTCAGAAACTGCCTTCCTTCAAACATGTGCTTAAGTCTTGTTCTCTGGGAAAGCCAGTAACCTATTTGATAAAGATGTACTTCATATTCTTACTGTCTTTCTTGATAATTATTTAAATGCCATGATTCAGAGGAGTTATCAGAGGATAATATTGATAAATTTCATCGTTTTTGGCAAAGCTTCTTCCGGGATTGTAGAAACAGTCTTAATTCGTAATGCATGTCTGTGTAAAAAAACAAAACAAAACAACAAAAAGTGATGACATCATGAGGTGCTTCCTTTTCCATTAAGGTAGCACTCCCAGATATGAGTATATTACCAAACATTACTGGGACCAATCCCAGTAATGTAAGGAGTATAATGCTTTTTTCCCACTTAAAGTATTATTTGGAAAGATATTTTTGTAAAACACAGAGCAATAGAACAACTTTTTGCCATTTCCAGTATATCAACAACGTTGGTAGTTTCTCAAAGAAACATGCAGGGTAGAAATTCTTCATTCAGGTGCATCCTCAAGGGAAATGGCAAGGCTGTCAGTTCCTCCATCACTTGTTTCAAAATGTTAAGATACTTCAATAGCTCTACAATATATCAAAACATTCGGCATGAGAACTTCTCCTAGATATCTGTTGGTTCACAACCTTGGGAGTTTCCCAAGTGAAATCTGAAACTGGTTTCCCACACACAGCGGACAAGGGAAGACAGAAGAAAGAGGCAGACCACCCCAGACTGGCAGGTGACAGGTTGAATAAGCCAGGGAGGTTACATGAGGCCTGTCTTGGGTGCTTACTGCATACCTGCCTGCCAGACTCTTAAACTACAGAGGCCTTAACTGGGTTCAGTCACATATTCAGGGCAACAAAACAGCAGCTGGGTTTTTCTCTAAAAGTGTTATTTGGATCACGTCACATTTCAGCTCGGTGTTCTGCACGGGGTTCCCATTTCCCTCAGAGTCAGATCTGTGCCCCTTCACGATCTTTCCCTTCTCCCCTACTTCTCCGACTTCAGATCTTCTACCACCCTGCTTGTGCTCTTCTCTCCGCCACGCTGGCTCCTGCTCCTTCCTCATGGCCTTGGCATTGATTCTTTCAGGTACCGAGAGTGCACTTCTAAAGACTCATTTCAGACCTCAGATATTCACTCAAAATTCATCTTTCTGTGACAACTTCTTGGTAAATCCCATCTAAAATTTCATCCTACTCCACACACACACACACACACACACACACACGTGATATTCTTCCCTGCTTTATTTTCCTCTTTCTAGCTTTCTGATATACTATGTATTTTACTCACTTACTGTGTTCATTGTCGACCTCTTTCTAAGAACGTAAATTCCATGAGAATAGGGATTTTAAAAATTTACTGCCATATTCTTAATGCCTAAGATACTGAAAATTGGTTGAAGGCAAACTATTGTTTTGCGGGTACGTTATTTTGTTCATGATCTTTCTCACAATTAGGTCTAGATTCAAAATCAGGCTCCAGCTCATATTCCAGGTTAAGTGAATTCCTTATTCTTTCTAGTTCTGCAAGAGTTCCTAGTAACTTCTTATCATGTT
This sequence comes from Lyroderma lyra, assembly GCA_004026885.1. NCBI lineage: Eukaryota > Metazoa > Chordata > Mammalia > Chiroptera > Megadermatidae > Lyroderma > Lyroderma lyra. The sequence continues at coordinate 152,611 of PVJL010002371.1, read as the reverse complement.
CTTACTGCTTTTAAACAGAGGGATCAAAAAGTTTAAAATATGTCTATTTTTATTTTTATTTTATTTTATTTTTTTTATCATGGAGGCACACAGGACTCGCTACACAATTGTGAGATCCCAAACAAACTGGGAATGGGATTGTTTCATTCAAAAAGTACGAAAGATTTCAAGGTGGTGACAGCATGGGGTCCTAGGAGACAGCATAGGTCACAGGCCCACGTTGCTGGTGGCCCTGCAGGGAAGGTTTTGTTAGAGCTAAGTTTTAAAAAAACTTACGAAAGAAGCACAGGGTTTAGTGATCAGGATTCTCCTTCTATGTTTTCCCATGTCCATGTTCCATGATGAGACTGAATTGTAAAGATTTAAAGATTCTAAAGGTGAATCGTTTAAATAGTTATATAAACTACATAACACCCTTTTTCTGGTTCCAAGTTGACTTTTTGGTTATATGAATTTCCATCTAGTTATAATTATTTACTGTCACATTGTCCCATACACTTACGTTACCAATTCAAGATTAAAAATCTCACTGGTGTGATCTCTTTCAGAAAATGACAATAAATAAGCACTATTTGGAGAGAGATAATTCATTCAACAAGAGTTGTGTGAAAAATCTATATATGCAAATTATAGTTCTTGGCTTTATAAGAAATTTGGGCATTCTAAGACAGGAAAGCAGGCTAATTTGCTGAAAAATCAACTTTCCTAAAGATATTTAGTCAAATGACCAATTTGCTTAATGACAATGCCAAATCTGCCAAATTAAATGACTGTAGCTTAACAGAAATATTTAGAAGCTTTTACAGGACTGTTTGATTTTGGTTACTGATAGTGAAATACATAGAAATATTATACACATTAATATTGAGTAACACATGTTACATATGTATATATAATGTACGTATATATTATGTACATATATACATTTATGTGTATATGTGCGTGTTTATATGCATATACATCTATATTTGTACTTGCTTGCATATATAGTTAACTTGTTATAAGAATGTTAGGTATAGAGAAAGTCAAGATACATGGAAGGGACTACTATAGTGGACCATTTGGTTAGTACAAGTTAAATACGAAAGCGAAATAGGACACAATAGGAATAACTACAATATATATTAAATATTGTATGTTATTTACTCATTGATCCTCTATCTGAGAATTTGGTGAAAGAAACTTAAATGCTAAAAGTTTGGCAAAGCATAAATCAACATAAAAAGGTTCCTAATTGATATATTCAAACCTTAGAACAGTTTCCTCTTTGTTATAAACTATAACAATGTCAAAAAAGTCCGGCAATTTCAATGGTTCCTCATTAGAAATCAAACTTGAGCATAGGATATCGAACAAGCTTCTTCACCTACTTCTGATTTCTTTTATAATGCTTTTGAATGACATTTTCTACTTTTTTTTACAGGGAAGCATTTTTAATATTCTTTTTAGTATCATTTAGCCTATTCTTCACACTCCATTTTAGTTTATAAATTCAAAATAATCTGAAAAACTCAGAATTTTGGATTAAATTGCATTTAAATTACTTTTTAGTGAAATCATTCAAAACTTAATTTAGGTTAACTTCATCTAACTTTAATTTGAAAGCATCAGCAAGAAACCCAAAGTAGCCAAACAATTTCACATAAAAATTCCCACATTAAATTTTATTTTGGTTATTGTTATTAATACTATACACATTTCATAGCCAATAAGCAAAAGTTATTACCTTTGTTAATACTGCTGAATTATTCTTGGTGAAGCTAAGTGTTGTTATACAACATTACAATCTTTAAATTTAGTACATTTAACAAATAGTAATTGGTTGACAAATTGGCATTTGACCAATTGATTTTCTGCTAATTGGCTTGCTTCCAGATAGAGGAAGGGAGGAGTGAATAGAACTGCAGGAATGGTGATTTCAGGAAGAGATGGAGGGGGAAAATATGAGATAGAAGTGATTGGAGAGGTAGGAAGAAACTCAAGACTATTCAGGGGAATGGAATTTCAAGAAAGTGCTAACAGTGTCACGTGCTCCAGAGAGTTCCAGGAGAAGGCAGGGCCATGGTACCCTTGCAGATACTATTTTTCATAGGGTGGTGCTGCTGGAAGTCCATTTGCAAAAAATCAGATGAATGTAATTAATCGTTATTGGTTATTTTTTGTTTATTTCCATAAAAGAAACAAAATTATTTTCTTAACCCCAAATGCGATAACTATAAACTCCTAATTATAGTTTATAGTTATTTTTATTTATTAAAATCTAAGGACCCAATTTTATTTACTTAGAGTTATCTCTTCATTTCTTCTTGCTTCTGTCCCAACTAGATTTGTCAGATTTAATAAATAAAAATATAGGATGGTGAGTTAAATTTGAATTTGAGATAAATAATAAATAATTATTTAGCATAAGTTCGTCCTGAGCTTTGCAAACCCTCAACTAGAAAGTCTGCTGAATTGGGGGCAGTGGACAGGATAAGAGTACTGACTGGAGTCACACTTGAGTCCTCACTCCACACTTTGGTTTTTTTTTTGTTTTGTTTTGTTTTGTTTTTTGGTATGTGGGTAGTTCCCTGACTGGGAATCGAACCCAGGCCGCAGTGCTGACAGCACCAGCGCCGAAGCCTTAGGCCACTACACCATCAGGGAACTCCCCACACTTTGGGATATGGCCTTGGGCAAGTTACTTAACGTCTCTGGGGATAATAACGGCAAAAATTAGCAATAGTCCTTTTGAGATTATTGTGAGTTGAAGTCTGTGAAGCAGCAGGCATGGTGTTTGGGACTTGCTGGGAGACCAGTAACGATTCACACGATTGTCAAAGGGCTAGGAGGAGCATATGACGGGGTAAATGTGTGAGGTTTGTGTATTATTAGGTGGACGTGTAGGCCCAACTGGAGATGATTCATAACCATGACAATGGGGCAATGAAAACACGCAGGTCCAGAATCTGAACCATCTAAAAAGGAAAAAAGGAAAAGGGGGAAAGAAACGCAGTGGGATTGACGGAAAACTTGCCCCTGGGCCCCTTCGGCCGGAAGGAGAGGGGCCCTTACACCTGCGGGCGCAGCCTTGGGACGACTGTACCCAGGTCTGAGCGCGGAGGGTTGACGACTGCGGCCTGGCTCCGGGCCGGCGCGTTCCTCCAGTAACGGGGTGTGGACCTGCGTGCGAATCCCAGAGAGCCTCCCGACAGCCGGGGGCGGGGCGGCCTGCCGCGCCCGGGCTCCTCTGCGCGCGGGGGCCGAACCCGGCGCGCGAGCAAGTGGCGCTCCGGGAGCCGAGCGCGGGGACGGGCTGCACTCGGCGCAGCTTGAGCCACGATGGGACAGCTGTGGCTCTTGGGAACCTGGGGCTTCTGGGGGCTGCTCCTGTGCGCCGCGGAACCCCGCACAGGTAACCCATTCGGGGCGGCAGGGAGGCACGCAGAAGTCCGTGTGGACAGTCCCTGGTCCTGGGGTTGCGGGAGAGGCGGGACCGCCTGGCACCAGCCCTGGGCCAAAAGTGTGGGTGCGGCTGCGTGCTGAGCCTGGGACCTAGGGACGTGGAAGGCAGGCTTAACACAGAGACAGAGAGACCGAGGGGGACAGGGACACACAGAGCGTTGTGGAATCTCACCCCCTCTTCCTCAAGTGACTCTGTTGAAAAAAGACTAAAATTAGGCCTGGAGGGTGTGGGGAGAGTTGTGGGTGGGGAAACCCAACCCTGCTCCATCTCCTCACTCTTCTCGGATCCCTTTCACCTGCTGAAGGAAAGGCTTCCAGTGGAAGAGAAATAGGTCTTTGTGGCAGGTGTCAGTCACTTTAGGGCCAGCTGTCCTGTCCCTTCAAAGTAATAACCCAGGAGAGGGCTCGGAAGAAACTGATAAGATAAGAAACTGGAGTTGTCCGTGCAGATAACGGGAGGACGAACCTGAGATAGGTGAGGAGCAGGGAATCTTGGAGATAGGATCCAGCTGGAGTTTCCTACTCTTGGCTGCAGGACTGCTCCGAGCTATACAAGTGCCTGAAGCAGGAGCAGCCTTGGAGCTCTTGGCGAAGCCAGGCCTGCTGGGCAGAGGCATTGGGTCTGAAGGAGGAGGCCGCCTTCTCCATGTGGAAAAGCTTTTCCTGATACCGATGAAGTCCCCAGTCCTTTTCTCAGGAGCATGAATGATAGAACTTCTTTTGCCTTTCTCATAATTCCATTTCGAACTATCGACGGTTTCTTTGTGCCCTCACTTAAATTTTTCCACCTGATAGGAGAATTTGATCCTGGATCTAGTAATTACCAGATCTGTACAATTTAAGTAGAAAAATAAACCCTACTGGCCAGTGTATCTTTGAGTTGTTGCAAAGCGTTGTTTACAGCTCTCCAAAGAAGCCATGCTCTCTCCCCTGTGCTTGCATAGGCTTCTCCCTCTGTCTGGATACTCTTGTCTTTCCCACAGTTGGTCCAATGTAGCTAATTCACATTTGTGCTCCAAGCTGCAACAGGGGCACCCCTTCCTTCAGTAAGCTGGTGTGACCCAAGATATGTGGATGAGATGCCCCTTCTGAGTCATCCATGGCCCCTGTGCTCTCTTCTGTCACTATGCACTGTAAGCTAAACTTCTGGAAAGTTGGAACTGCTACACATTTTTTTATAACCTGGGGAACCTAACACTGTTGAATGGAACCAGTGACCTTTGCAGGAACAACTCACTAGCATCAGAAGACTAGAAAGATCCCAAAATGATCTTTCCTGAAGTCGTACTCTGTCACAGAAAACAATTTCTTCTTCAAACACAACATTCCTCTTTGTACTTGGATTAGTCTTTTACTCTACTAGTTTGCATTTCCTCTGTGCTTGTATAATGACCTATTTCTCCCTAGTGCTATTTCTCCAGCATTGTCTGCTACTGTGTGGGCTGCTAGCTGTAGTTAAGGAACAGCAATTAGAAGAGCACTACATGAATGAAAGGGTTTAATGTTTGATAATATGATTGATGGAAATGATGAAAATGATCATGTGTTATTCCTGCTCTTTGTAGCACCTAAGATAGGGCTTTGCATAAAGCCAACAAGTATTAACTAAATTAATGACTTAACTCCCTGTCAAGTCATTGGTGAATGTAGAGTCATAAATAAAACGTTGGCATATTTACTTTCAGTCCTATGAGCTTCATGATATTTTTCTAACAATGTTATAATACATGGTATGAAATTTGATGCATGAAATGAAGTACTTGACAATTTTGCCTCTACTACACTTTAATATCTTTCAGGTGGCTCTGAAATAATTCCTAAAGTCACAGAAATAACACCTAAATATGGCAGCATAAATGGAGCAACACGGCTGACTATCAAAGGAGAAGGTATGGGTGCCTTTTGTTTTTTGCTACCAAGGTTGAGGTATTGTAAAGACTATTTCACATTTAGAGCCTTATGGTTAAAAACAAACAAACAAACAAACAAAAAACTCACTGGAGTTATTTCTCCACTTGGCCAGAGTAGTAAAACTCTATCCCCTTTGACTGCAAAGGAAATCACCAGGAGTTTCTATCAACACAGTCATCTGAATTCCTGTGATAATTACTTGCTTACTCCAAGATCTGGATTTTAATGACTGAACTGAAAGAAACATCTTTAACTGCACTCTGTAATTATTTGCTTTGTTCTTCGTGGGTCTAATAATGGTTAAATTTTTTATATCAAATAAAACATTTTGGGTTTTGGGGGTAGAATGTTAGTAAGAGGGTTTGATAGAGAAATAAAATGGTAATGAAAGGAGAGAGACCACCAACAGTAAAACTTTGGATTTCCTCTCCTGCCACCCAATCCTTACCATATGCTCCACCAAAACATGGGCTATGTATGATTCTCTTTCTCCTTACCTAGTCTTGGGTGAAAACACAGTAGGCAGTCAGTGAATATATTTAATGAGCAACTATTCTGACATAAATAGAAATATGTGGTTCTTTTAGCCATAACACCTTTACAATTTAAATGATTGTAGTATTCAGGTGCTTACGATCTTTTGAAGGATGGCAAAGAAAACTTTAAAAAGAGTATTAACAAAAGCTATTATTTAGTCTGTAAAAAGAGCAATGAGTAGTTTTTGGAGTCAGAGAATTGACAAAGCAAGATATTTAAATCTGTTATATGTCTTCAAATGTCTGTCAATACTTCCAAGTAATAATTCTGCAGAATTCAGTCTCTTGATGATACACTTAGAATGCCTCTACATTGTGAACAGTATATTTCGGATTAAAATGTTCTTTTTTAGAGTTAAACACTTGGAGACAAATGTTATTTGTTCGAGACTATTTTTAAAATGTCTTTATCCATAACTCTTTTATATTGTAAATTTCTGTTAAGATAATGTGCTTGAAAGCTCTTAGGTTTTTAACAGAGTTTCTTCATGCCGTGAAAGAAATGCCCAGATTAAAATAAAACGCAAGAACCAAAACAATAAAACCACCCATTGATTTTCTTTTGTCTTGAGACCTGAACTTGGTCTGATGTAGGAACCATGGCTTGAGATTAAGTATGTAGATCCAGATCACCCTTAGTTAGAAACAGGAAAAAACAAAACCAAGCACTGTTCTTAAGGCAGTTGGAAGAATCTCCCTGTTAATCTAACTACATATGACCTTTGCTCTTTTGTGGCTTTCTAAACCCATTGGGCTCAGGGGTAATAACTCTTACTGATGAAGCTCAAAGTGCCGTCGTGAATTTCTAGTTTTCCCATCAGCCTCAGTTTATAGGTACTTTTGTCAGACAACTATAGAATAGTTAAATCCTACTTGAGTGGCAGATACCTGCACCCCCACCCAGGTTTGTCTTCCCTTGCCCTGCTTTAACCACACACTGTAGGTGACTAAAAATGTGTTAGCTCTTCTTTTTCAGGCTGAGTCTAAATACTGCTTTATGTAGGTTTGGGGGGCCTGTGTTATATACAGAATGTATATAAAACAATGATAATGAATTTGCAAAGCACACCAGAGCTCCTATTGCTACACATGCATGTGGTACGTGAACAAAGTTTATTTGGAAGGATTTTGTTCATATAATTCATCAGTGCTGTCTCTAACTGACACTCTGTTTAGAATTGCATGCAGACCTATGTTATCAATCACACAAAATACTTTCTAAATGAAATTGTAAATGCTAGGTGATTACCTAAATATTGGTTCCATATGACTTTTAACATGTTTTATTTTTGTAAAAGTCATGATGAAAAAGTAAACTATTCTAGAAAGGTTTGACTTAGAACATGAGTTCTTTGAAATTCCATGCTCTAAAAAGATCTACTTTAGTATTTTGGTGTATCCAAATGACTTTTGGCTATTTCCACACATGATATTGACCTTTACAGGCAAACATTTGCTACTACATTACTTTTTTCTGAAGGTGGTCCTTCAGGAGCCAAAGTCATAATTTTATGATTGTGATGGCCAGTATTTTGTGCAATGACATGATCACAGGAATAACTGTGTCTCCTTCCAAGATGACTGATTTAGTGTTATCATTTTGATAAGTTCTAGAAGGTTTGTAATTTTATTGGTTTTGTTAGATTATATTTATACCTTGTATTTCTCAATTGTCTTTCTTGATGTTTATCTTATTTCCCTTTATATAAAAAAATCAGTAAGATAGAAGGAGTAACATTTCACTTTTGGCTATTTTTTCTATGTATTTTTTATTACAATATCTGGCATATGTGTTTTTGTTTATCTGATGTGTTGACTTATACAATTTTTATAATATTATGGGAAGCATGTGTACTTTGGTCTGGTCTGTCTGGCTTTCAGGTCCCTCTTTGCCACTTGCCACTGGGTGAGTGAGGGGAAGTTATTGCTTTACACCTCAGTTTCCTCATCAGTCACATGGGATAGTAATCTTACCTGTTAGGGCTCTTGTGAATATTGAAATAGATGATGTGTCTAAGGTATCTAGTATATGATCTGTAAATTAGAGCTATTTTATTTTTATTATTCTTTTGCTTTTATGTTACTGGTTTAGTTTCATTCTTTAGAAATTTTTTCCATCACACTGCACCTTTCCTTCCCATTGTTTTCACTCTCCCAACTTTCAAGTAAGTTTATACACTCTCAAACCTGCTTTTTTTTAAAGTAGAGCAACCAAAACAGCCTGCAGCGTCCATGGCAGCTGACATCTCCCATGATAGCAGCACAGGCTGCTATCAGGAGGCCCAGGTTTTTGTGCCTGGCAAATCTTGTCTCCAGTTTTTCTGCAAAAGAAAAACAGTGCATCAGCATGTCGGGAATTTCCATTTGAATTCTCGGCCTTTTCTGTTTCCCACCCCTGCTTTGGAGTACTTGTAGAGATACCTTCTTTATACCCAATTATTTATTTAGAGTTATATTTCTATTATTTTTTCTAAGGGTAATTCCTTTGAATTTTTAAAAAGTTATACTTTTAAAATCTTTTAAAAGTGATTTTTTTTAACTCTTTGTAATTACCTAAAAAATTAGAAATATTTCTATACTTGTTTTTTTAAAGCACAATGCATAATGAAAATATTTACAAAACTTATTGATTTGGTTCATATTTTCACATAGATTTTACTCCTATAAATATGTTTGTATGTGTGTGTATATGTGAGTGTGTCTGTGTATATATTCACATGTATGTATATACATATTCATGTACATATAAATGAATATGACATTAAAACGACGTTAAAGGCTAAAACCATCATCTTTTGTTGGTATTTTTTTTTAGGATTGTATTTGTCTCAGGATGCTGAGAGCACATGTGCCTTACCATATTATTGATGTGACATGTACCTAATAGGAAAATAAGACATACACAATATGCTGAGCTACACGAGTAAAACTTTCCATTCTTTAGTTAGTTGCCGGCAGCTTTTCTGTGTTTCAGACTCAATGTGAACTCTACAGATAAGCAGAAGTTGGCGAAAGGAACATGTGGGTTTATGAGCAGCTTGCTTTATTGTGTTTTTACGTGTCTTCTCACAATGCCATTTTAGCAGTAACTGCCTTTCTAGATTTAAAACTGCAAATTCAATGTGAATATCTTTCACATGTTATATTGAGCTTATATTTGTACCTTAGTCTATGCTGGATGAGTCCTGTTTGGTGAACATTGAAGTTTAGAGGAAGAAAGTGGTGTTTATTAAAATCCCTACCCTTTGTTGAGTTTCTGTTTGCATTTTCTGCATATAAAGGAGAGGAGAGGAGCTAAGAATATAGAGTGTAGAGGAAGTTACATTGTAATGGGTGTTTTTAAATAATATTTTTCTCTCAATATTAGAAGTGTGTCTAATTGGCATCTGCAACCTGGATTCGAATCCTCGTCATCCACTATTAGATCTGTTATTTTTTAAAAAGAGATATTAAATACTGAACCTAAAATCCAGGTTTTTGGTGACTAATAATAAGAGCAGGTATCAACTGAGCTCTTAACATATGAACCAGGCACTATGGTAAGCAATATATATAAGTCCTCATTTAGTCATCCTAACAATCCAGTAAGTAGATACTATGGCCAGTTTTCTAATGAGACTAAGACTGAGAGAGTTTATATATACAACTCTAATGCCCAAGGTCATACTGCAAGGAAATACTGAAGCTGGGATTCCAACGTAGGAAGTTAGGGTCCAAATGCCCTTTCCTTGAACAGCACTGTCTCCTAACACGCTTTACCAGAGCTGGACATCAATGGCTTTGGCATTTGATGGACATCTGGCACAGTGAAGTCCTACTTCCGATCCTGCTAACCCAGAACATATTCATGTTTTCTAACAGACCTCTGTAGAACACCGAAAATGCTCAGTAATTTAAAAAGCAGTCACACCATAGGCATCTGGCAGCCCCGATTCAGCCACTTCAGCTATTGAAGGTTATTATATATGAGCACATATTGTAGTGGTCATTGTTTTGTTGAAACATACTTGAAAACAACTGACAATTTAAGGTACATACCTAATATTTATCTTTTTAACATTAATAATATCAATACGTAGGGTTTAAAGAGTTAAATCTGTATCTCTGGGTTTAACTTTTTTTTTAACACTGATTTTAAGGATTACTGTTTTAGGGGAATGATATAATCTGTAAGAAATTAAGTTCTGACATTAAATAGTCTATAAGTTTACATTAATGACATGGATGAAATCTTTTAGTATAAAAGAAAAATTTTCATAATTTCAAAAATATCATTAGTTATCAATTTGGCTGTAGTGGTGTTTTAATGTTAAGCACTTGTGATATTCAAAGAAAAATAATATTTTAAAACATACATGTTTCTAAAACTCAAGATTTAGGAATTTTAGATTTTGGAGTAATCTGAGCAAAAACTGTTTATTTACTAACTTAACTTTATTGCAGAAAATATTATGACCTAGACAAATTCATAGATTTACTTTGCATACTTGAATAGTGTTAAGTGCCTTTTAAACATTTTTATTAGTAGGATATTTAATTATAGGATGTAATCAATAGAATTTTATCCAATTAATTTTTTCATAGGTTTTATTTCAAAATTGAATGTTGTTTTAGCAATATGAAATAGTTTTATGTGACATAAATACTTAATCCATGTTTGCTTCCAACTTTAGTTTTGAATTAGTATATATTTATAGTAGATTAAAATAATTTTCTGCTCTGTTTCACATCATTTTGTTTCTATTGGATCATAGCCACCAACATGCACACATACTGGTATTTCACGCACCTGAAAAAAGCAAAAGCAAAATCATCAACCTTCTCTTCTTGTTCTACACCTCCCTCCAGCTACTCCCCAATTTCTCTACCCTCCTTTACAGGAAAACTCCCTAAAATAGTTGCCAATATTTATTTCCTTTACTCACTGTCCCCCATTTTCTCTTGAACCCATGCCATACAGTCATTTATCTGTTGCTCCCACGCTGTTCTCACTCCTGCCCTGAGTCTGTATTCTCAGAACAGCAGCTGGTGCCTCTTAGGATGTGTAAGATCAAGCCTCTCTTCTGTTTCAAAGCCTTCAGTGGTTCCCCACTCATAAATATAATCCAAACGCTCCTATTTTCTGGTCCCATCGCCTACCCTTCTCCTCACTCATACTTCTCCAACCTTACTTGTAAATCCTTGAATCCACAAATACACTTCTATCCCAGGGCCTTCAAACATCCTGTTCCCTCTATCTAAAATGCACTTGCCATCAGTATTCTCATGGTTTATTCCTTCTGAAAATCTCCCTGGACCTTCTATGTCACATGCCTCCCATACCCAGGAACAGGATTGGAAGATCAGAACCAGAAAGTCTTAGAAAGAGGCATGTGAATGGACTCGTAGTAGTAAATGTATATGTCTCAGGTTAATTTCCCTAAGGAAGTATCCCCACAGGGGAAACAGAATAACCAGGTGGACTGGACGACTCATCGAGGAGCTTCTCTCCTTGGCCACCTCAGTGCTTGTGAGATAGGCCCAAGAATAGAGAAGTCAATGGGCTGATTGCTGTGCATGGACCACACCAAGGACCCCCTTTCACCAAGGCTACGCTACCAACTGCTGTTGCTGAATACGTGACCTGCCTGTAGGAGGGACCAGCACTGAGCTCTCAATAGGGACCATCCTGCACAAAGTTCACCCAGCCACTTAGTGACAAGTTGCATCATTCTCCTTCTCTCGTGGGAAGACCAGAGATTCGCTATTGCTGTTCCAGACATGGGTGTTGACTTCTCTTTCCACAGTACCTGTGGCAGCTCCATCTTCTGAGAACCTATACAGCCTGATTTATTGCCATGAAAGTCCAAAAAATAGTGCCTCAGAACAAGGAACGTAATTTATAGTGAAAAAGGTACGATAATAGGCACATGACCATGAAACCTGTGTTACTCTGAAACATGGCCTAGTAAAATGATTACATGGCCGATGAAAGGGATGGGTAAGATTTCAGCTTGAGAATAACGTTCTGTGGGATGGGCTTGTCCTCCATCATATGCCACATGTATTGAGCCGAAAGCAGATACATGCTGCTGTTTCCCAATAGAATACATGGAGCTGGAAATGAAGGGCACTTCGCCCTCCTCCCCAATCATTTATCACTCCAGAAATTGAATCCATGCTTTCTGTTCTTGCAGTCATAGGTTCTGCTAGATTTGGAGTCAGAGTTTCCAGTTAGAGAATGCTTCTGCTAAGGGTCCCAAACTACTGAACCAACACTACCACTACTACAAGTCAGTTTGAATTCATCAAACATAATTAGTAGACAACTAGAGATAATCACTTGTGATTATCAGGAAGAGGTACGCTTGCTTTACCCAATGTGGGAGGGTTATGTTTGAAATTCAGGATTTTCATGGGGGCATCTCTTGGCTGCCATGTCTGGTGATAACTGTACATAGGTAATTATGGCAACCACAACCTAACGTGGGCAAGGCAACTAAGGGCTCAGACCTTTAGGATGAAAGTTAGTGTCACTCCATTAGCTAAAGTCCTGGCTAAGGGTCTGCAGTGGGCAATAGTGAGGGAACATGTGTATATTCATTAGAGCGCCAGAACCAGGTGTGTTAGTGTGGCCTCTAGTTTGTCCCGTCAACCCTCTTCTATTAAATCCTTAGCAGAGCTCTCAGCAGCCCACCACCTTGGAGACTTGATAATGGGTTATCTTAAAATGTAAGGCATGAGAATTTCAGTGTGGTGCAAGGAGTGGGCCGTCTCAGATGCCTTTCACCCTCAGCCTCACATGCTCTTGTTCTCACCTCTGATTCTGGCCACAGTTGTGACATACGGTGCCCTCTGTACTTTGACTCAGTTTTTATTTTCAGCTTCTTGCTTCAAGTTCCCACAACATGTTTTTGTCTACTGTCCCAGGGCTTCTCTAATACATTAACTTGGGACATGGGATCTCATATGGCATACACCTATGTGCCACTTGAAAGTGCAGGAAAAGTTATTTCCCCCAGTGGGAACCCTCAACTAATGGGGATGGGATGTGAGGACTAAGTGCTTCTTGACGTTGGTTCTTTGATTCTGAGAGGTGGTCTAGATTTTCCTTAGAAGTTACCCCAGTTGTCCTCAGTGGTACCCAGCTTTTCTTTCCTTAGGTTTTCCTCTCCCTTGTCCCTAAGTGATCACCACTCAAATAAACTTAGCTGCTTACAAGTCCTCACCTCAGATTTTGTGTTATAGGAACTCATGGTAAAATAGTGTCATAGTGTTCCCCTCATGTAATTTTTCTATCCCCCTTAGCCTGCTTTTTCATGGTGTATCTCCACCAGATACAGTATAGAGCATCTGGGTGTGTGTGTGTGTGTGTGTGTGTGTGTGTGTGTGTGTATACACACACACGCACTAATATACACACATACATGTACATACACATATACATATGTATATGTAAAATATTTACTTGTCTGTTTTCTCCATCCCTCCCTACCCTACCATCAGAATATAAGCTGTTTAATTCTGCTACATTTAACAACACCTGACAAATAATAGGTTCTCAGAAATTACTTTTATGAATAAATTAATTAAAGTCTTCCAAAGATTACAATCATAGGGATAACTCTGAAATAGTTAACTGCTTAATTCAGTACTATTCCTAATTATTTATTGAATAATTTGATACTGAATGATAACTATTAGATCTCTAAAAATAGAATCTATCAATAATGAGTGTTTTTACTTTCTCAGGTTTTGCTCAAGCAAATGAGTTTAACTATGGAGTTGCTGATGCTCAGTGGGGGAACAGGGTGCAATTAGTTTCTTCTTTCCGATCAATTCCTTGTGATGTTGAAAAAGATGCAAGTCATTCAACTCAAATTACATGCTACACTAGGTATGTTTTAAAGTATCTTTAATAATATCATTTTCATCATATCGGAATTAAAATTATACATATTAGTATTATAATCGTTTAACACTGGCTGTTATCTACTCTTTTTGATTTCATGGTGTTTAGACTGTTTTATACCTTTATTATATTCGTTATAATGCTTCTTCCATATATTTGCATGATAAAATATATTCTATGTTCTTCCCAGGTTATTAGAATTATTATCATTATTGACCTCTTTTAGAAGATAAATGGCTATTATTAAATTATAATGATGCTCCTCACAATATTGAAATTATGCTTTCCTGTCAGATTTAATTAATTTTGTTCAAAATCTTGACATATTCATTAAGATTAAAGATAATCATTTTGTATGGTGACATTTCAAGTTCTTTGCTATTAGCCCAAATTAATGTTAATTTTTAGCAACTTATGGAAAAATATTAATTATTTTAAATTGCAACTTTCAATATTGAAACAGGTAGCATATATTCCAGAGGATTTTTATCTACATTAGGCTTGTTAACTGTTTTTTTGCAGCAAAATTTTACTTAGGGAGAAACTTGATTAAAACTTTTTTACAAATGAAGCAAAGTGACATATTACTATTTTAAATGATTATTACTGCCTTTGTTGTTACTGCATTAATTTTCTTCTCAGTAAGCATCAGTGCACTTAGAATAAGCATTTGCCTGATGTCCATAATGTTAGAATTTGTAGTGCAGAGTTCAGGATGAAGAACATCTTTGCATATTACAGAATGGACTTTAACTGTACCTCAATAGAATTTTAGACTTTTTTTTTTTCAAAAATGAATGTAGTCTGGGAGAGTATTTTTTAATACTTTACATTAAATAAAAAGTTATTCCATTTCTTATGTGTTCTTCATTTGCTTTCCAGAGCAATGCCAGAAGATTCCTACACTGTTAGAGTCATTGTGGATGGGGTTCCTATTACAGAAAATAATACCTGCAAAGGTCACGTCCACAGCCGTGCATGCAGCTTCTATGTACGTGGGAGCTCGTCTTTAACTTCCTTATAATTGATCTTGCACTTCCATGCAGAACTGGGTTTTTATTTTTTAATTTTACAAATTGTTATCTATGTTCACACTTAAAAATATGTTAGCATGTAGCTAAGGATAATTTCACCCAGTTTTAATTATCTTCCATTATAACAGAATCTCTTATTTCTGATTTGTTTCCCCTTTCTTTAAATTAATTTTATTAACGAATTAAACTTTTATGCTTCTAAATTATTGTCTTGTTCACACTATTTTTTATCTTTCTCCATTTCTTTTTTTTTTTTATTGGGGTGACATCTGTTAGCAAGGATTACATAGGTTTCAGGCATACAATTCTACAGTGCATTGTCAACTTGATGTATAATAAGTTCACCATCCATTTCTTTTCTTAGTTTGATTCTTCTTTTTCCTATTTTCACTGGAGTCACCTTCAATAAAAACCTAACTATTTTTCCTTTCTGCTTTAACCATTTCTCTTTTTCTTCTTTGAAGGTGAAAGACTGAAGTCATTCATAGCATCACATTTCAAAACGTATATCTTTTCTTTGCATTCCCAAAAAATCTGTCCTAAGTGAAAATCTGGCCATCTTTTATTTAGGTTGTCCCTGAATGAGAATAAAGGGACAACTGATATTTTTTGATAATCTGCTTTGTGCTGTCATGTTTTACTTGTGTACAGTAAGTCTAACGGTCTACACACACACACACACACATATATATGTATATATATATTTATATATTTAGACTTATTGGGGTGACATTTGTTAGCAAGAATTACATAGGTTCCAGGTGTACACTTCTATGTTTTTGAACTATGTATATTTTTTCTTCTTGGGTTTAACCCCAAGTAGGTTTTCTTTAACTTTATTCCACCAATTCCTGAAAGTCTTTACCTGAAAGCCTTCTTACTGTGGCTTAACTTACACTGATAACAAAAGGAGAATTGAATTTTAAAAATCCAAGCTAGAAACATTTTGAAATGAGAGAGGATTTTTAGGGGTAAAGGAAAGATCTTGAATAATCAGAATTATATTCTTAACTTTATTTTTTATATGTAAAATAGGAATATTTTTACAGTCATATTGTAGATATTGTTTAAATATAAGTAATGTAAGAAGCAGAGATATTCCATAAAACTAGGAAGGAAGTGGAGATAAGACTGCTTATCGAAAGTATTATTTTACAGGTAAAAAGTTTCAAAACCCCAACAATAAGAAGCATCACACCTTTAACTGGAACTCCAGGTTGGTTATATTACAGCTGAAATATCATTTTTATTTGTGGTAATTACTTTTTAATATATAAAATTATTATAATATCTGAAAATGTATAAATAATATTTTTATTGTATAATAATTCCCAATGTTTTTTTAAAAACATGATTTTCAATAGCTGCATCTAAATCTGCTATAGTTTAAAAGTCCTCCTGTTGTACTTTTAGCTGGCTTCCATTATAACTATAATCATACCAGTAGGAGTAATTCCAGTATAATTCCAGTAGAAGTATGTGAGAATGCCTTTTTCTGTAACCTTGAAAAATTCATGTATTATTTTTCAAATTTATATGAAAAATGTAATAAGTTCTAAAAACAATTTTCCAATTCTTTGATTTATATACTGACATTTATTTTATACCTGCTAACATTTGTATTTCTTCTTTTATAAATTACCTGTTTATCTCCATAGTTTAATTGAAGGCTAGTCAGCTTTTTTCATATTAGAGTTTAGGAATTCTTTATATTTTAAGGATATTAACCATTGATACACTGTCATATACTATCTAGGAAATATTTTTAATTTTTCATTTGCTTTTAAAAGTGATTAATGGTTTTTCTGTCATTTAAAAACTTTTAATTTTTATTGTCAAATTTATAGATCTTAACCGTTGTTATTTCTGCCTTCATTTTTATGCTGCAGAAGACTCCACAGTCCCAATTATATAAATATTACATAAATTTTCCCTTATTTTCAACAGTTTTATGGTTATATTTTTAATAATTTTTATTTCACCTAGAATTAATTTTGTTTTTCAGTATAAGGACTCTTATTTTTTTTTCCAATTAACTCAGTGACTCAAGTGATTTTTATTGAATAATTCATCCTGTCATCCATGATACTTACCGATACTTCCATAATACTATAAATATTTACTTATGTTTTCTTGTATTTGCTAGAACAATGCTAAGCAATAGTGGTGAACAGGAGATATAAGTGTTTCAATGCTGGTTTTGGAAGTACTTTTAATGTTTTGGTATTAAGTGTGTGGGTGTATGGGTAGATAATCTTACACAGAACTTTTTGTTTGTTTTTAGGCACATTAATAACCATCCAAGGCAGGATATTCACTGATGTCTATGGAAGTAATACTGCACTAAGCTCAAATGGGAAAAATGTTAGGATTTTAAGGTAAATTATTGATGTGGAAATATTCTTATAACTCAGATGGGAAATGAGATTGTTAAAAACAGTGTGTCCAATTATATTAAAAACCACTGTAATGGAATTAACCAGTGTTTTTTCAGCCGTATTATAGGAAGAAAAATAGACTGTTGGGTGATGCATTGACATGAAAGCAGTGGCCAATATACATTTCTTTATTGGTCTGTTGTCATTCCTTCTTTTTCTGTGATGGATTTCATTACCAGAAGGCACATGGAGGCAAGTGCCAGAGCAACTGAGTTAAAGTCACAGAACTCTGTTACTAGAAAGTTTTGTTACTTAAGCTGCCTCAATTTCCATGCATTAAAAACAAACAAACAAACCAAAAACACCACTCTGAATCCTAGAGGTCCAAAGCTTAGTCAAGGTCAGGAGGAGAACCCAGGTCTGCTAACACGTGATTTGCCCCTTTTTCTCCTGCACCGTGTTGTACAGGAGAGTGCCAAAACTAAGAAGTACCGGTAACCTAGTAACAAGCTAGAGTTTGAATCCTGGTTCTTTCATTTACCAGCTGTGTGGACCAGATGGTAAGATTGGCTAGTTATTTAACTTCAAGAAATATTTGGAAACAAACAATTTGACTAGAGTGTCTTCCTATAGCACAGGTGGGATTATCACAGTGCTTCCTTCAGCGACTAAAGTCCTATTCATTTCCTGTAGAAAGAAGTATAGATATCATGGCTTTCAAGAGGCTTCATCATTATTTAATCCATATATAAAATGGGTAAATTAAATAACAGTTCAGATAACACACATACATTTTCATATATAATTTCTGAAACATGCAGTTTGAAAGGTTTTACTAAATGGAATAAAGTTGATTTATCTGTCATTCTATGATAGAACTCTCAAGTAACATTTACATGAATCTATAATCGGGAAATGTTCATATTCATTTCATATATATAAGAAAAGAAGTACTAAATAGGGAAACAAATATTTACCATTTCATATAGACAGTTTTTTATATATAGCAGAAATGAAGATTTTCACTTTCAAATAGAAATTCCTTTTTCCCCTCATTGCAGCTGAAATTGCTTCTATTTAATACAGAGGAATGGATGGAAATTATGTCATGAAATCACAGAATTGCAGTCAGCAGGGACCTCAGAGGTCAGGCTACCTTGCCCTTATACTCTGGAAACACTGAAGACCTGAAGTTTCTCTCTCTCTTCTAATATATATATATATATAAATATATATATATATATATATATATATATATATATATATATATATAGTGTGTGTGTGTGTGTATACATATATAAATTTCACTGACCTATTAATGGGAGAAAAGAAGACCTTAGAGCTGCATTTATCTCATTTCTCCCACATTAAGTGTGGCAGTAGGGTCCTTGAAGCCTTTCATTGTGCCTGAATGTCACTAACAGGGAGCTCTGGGCAGGAAGTAAAGAGACTGAGTGCTCAAGCTGCTTCTGTGTCTCACCATCACGTGAGTTCAGCCAAATCCCCAAATTCACAACACGTATAAATTTCAGGGGACATGCAAATAGCTGAAGGATCTAGTGCCTACCAAGGAGTTTTTGGTTTAAAGGATCAGATGAGAAAATTTTAAAAATACCATGTGTATTTAAGGTCAAATAATGTAATATTACCATAGGCAGGCAAGCTCAGACTACTGTGGGAATTACTGGGTGTGGTTAAGAGCATACAAGGGAACTGACCCTGTGGGTTTGAATTCCATTGCCATCCCTTATTGGTCATAGGCTTGGGTAAGGTACTTAATTTCCCTGCCTCATTCTCTTTATCTGTATAGTGGAAGGATAGCCGTTACTAGCTTATAAAATGGTTGCAAGGATTAAACATAGTTAAGTACCTGTAAGTGTTAGCTGCTAAAATTATTTGGGTGCAATGAAGCAGGAGATTAAAAGGAGACTATGAATCTCTAAATCTGGAAGGGGTACAGTAATTCTGGTTACTTTCTTTATAAACATAATGTAATGACCAAATGGGAGGATTTGTGTGTACCAGTATATTAAAAAGTTCAAAATTCTCTGCAAACACAGCTCTTATATTTTAAGTTCAGGATTATATCTGGCCTTATTTGGAGTCTGGGATTTGCTGATACTGAAGCTGGGTGGTTTATTATAATGATGCAAAAAATAAACTACTAGTCAATAACCTTCAGGCCTCCACGAGCATCAGGTTCTATCAGCCTTAAAGCAATAGGTTGACCTAACCAGCTGCAGAAATGCAAAGGCATGTTTTCTCTCTTGAGCTTCACCCTGCCCTTTCTTAGCTTCTTATTCCCATTTCAAAGGCACTGATGGAATCAGATGTACTTTTCATCCTCATTATTCTGTGGGGCCTCTGCTGTGGACTTTGTTTAATTCCTATAGTATGAAACTTACTCCAGAATTATCTTTTGTGCTTGAATTCATTGAACTTCAGATGGACGAATCCCCTTATCTGTTTCTATGTTTTCTATTCCCATAGTACTTATCCCTTATTAACACACTAAGTATGTTATGATTATCATGTTTACTATTAGACTCTCTCAGTACGACTGTCAGTCCCAGAAGGGCAGGGATCTTTGTCTTGTTCACTGATGCATTTCAGTGCTTAGAGCAAAGAATGAAACAGAATAGGAATTCAGTGGTTGTTTGTTGAATGAATATGCAATGGATAATAAATGATGGAGAGGAAAAAAATACAGGGTCCGGCAGAAGTAATGCTTTTTTTAAAGTAGTTAAACTATTGTTATGTTACAGAACTACATGCTTATGATTTTGTAGAAAAGATTTGGTGTAGATTACTAGCTCATAAAGTGCATTACTTGTGCTGGACCTTGAAGAAGGGTGAGTTGGTGGGAGGAGAGCATTTTGAAACAATTTATTAAACATAATGTGATCTTCTCTAATAAAATATTTATACAGAGTTTATATTGGAGGAATGCCCTGTGAGCTTCTTCTACCACAATCTGATAATTTGTAAGTAATTCAAATAATTTTTTTGGAAAAATAAATGGTAGATATAAAGATACTAAATTTAAATTGTAATTTTTAACAATACCACATTAGAGCTTTAAAATGCAGTATAAATTATAATATTTTATAGTAAATTAGAAAGAATTTATATACGTAGATGTTACCTGACATCTTCTGTTTTCTCCAGTATAGTATGATATGAACTATTATGTAGAGTATTTTGAAAAAGATGTTTCGAGAACTATCTTTATCAAATAATTATTTCACTTAGTATTAAAAACCTTTAAAGAGGAATATCAATAGGGATAGCCAAATTAATTACAAAATATTTTATTGTTCAGTGAACTTTTATTCAAGCATCTTCGACACAGCTAGGAAATGTTTTAATTTCACAGAAACTTCTGTTGTAACAACAGGTTGTTCTGATACATATTCTACAATTAATTATTTTTTAAGGGAAACAGTATTTTAAAACTTTAGTGTCCATGTAAGCTTTGAAATTAACATATGTGTGTTATTAGGTATGGTCTAAAACTAGATCACCCAAGTGGAGACATGGGAACTATGATTTGTAAAACAACTGGAACTTACATCGGTAAATGTTGATTGTCCTTTTTCATAGTTCTCAGAAATGCCTGACTCTGTGTCCTTGCTTTGTATCCTCTTAGACCTCATTTAAAAAAAATTATCCTTTCTCCTTTCCTTGACTTCTTTTCAGTTCCATGTAAGCATGTATGAATTACCTTTTTCCTAAGGTCTACATTTCAGAAAACCTTCAAATTATTAGTTTTTTTCTTTTGTCTTCCAGAAGATTCCATGACAAATTTCACTATCTTCTGTGCAGCCTTAATTTTACTGTTTTCCTTCCTTGCTCTACGTACTCCACACACCTAAACCTTTTAGTTCTTCAGTGAGCTTCACTCCCATCTGTCTTGGGGCCTTTGCAAGCTTCCCGTCTGGAGCATTTCAGATAAAATGTCATGTCTTCAAAATAGCCTTCCCTGATCCCCTGCCTTACATTTTTAGTTTGCTCTCCTTTTCCTTGATAGCTTTATCACAGTTTGTAGTCAGTCCTCTTTTTATGTCATTGCTCTTGACTAACTGTGTCCTCCCCTGGATAATATGCTCCGTTAGAAGAGCAAACTGTATGCTCACCCTGCATCCCTGAATGCCTGACCCAACTAAATAGCAATTGAATAGACAAAAGAAATTCAAGGACAATATGGTTACATATATGTTTTTTTTATTATTCTTCATTATTATATTTTGTTGGTTTCTTTAGTTATAACCTTGTAACACCTTATTACGTAGATATTAAAATAGTAAGTCCTTCTTTAAGATAGTTCAGTTGTTATTTCTATGAGGATTGATAGATGGTTGTATAATTAAAGTTTTAATTTTAAGTTTCTTTGCTTTTAAATCAGTTTTATGATATGTAGTTATTGTTCTCCTGTGGTCAGGAATTTGATTGTGTATTTTAATTAATTCCAGGTCATCACAATGTCAGCTTCATCTTGGATAGTGATTATGGAAGGTAGGTCATTTTGTAAATAATAATTTTCATAATTGATTCATCTGGGTATATAAAACTGTATATTTACTTTGTGCTATAGATCTAGAGATTAAAAGATTAATTACTTTCTTCCCACAAATTAACATTTAAGAGGTCTGTAACTCCTTTTCACCCATAATTTGTGTCTCAGGCATAGCCTTTCAGTTGTTAGGGAATCCACCATTACCTAAAGCAACAAATTAAAATAAAAATCTGTGATTTTGAAGAATATTATTTTATGTCTTTAACTCTTCTGATTTAATTGTAAATCTTTTGATAAATAAGCAATTCACTTTTTATTTGAACTAATGTAAAAATAAATAAAACCCATGGTTAATATTACCTGATAAAGTTATTCTTTTAAAGTGTCAAGACATATAGAGTTGTGAAAAATGGTATAGTTTTCAATTGTCCATCAAGCATCAGTTAATAACTTTCATAGTTATGATTTTTAATAAATATAGAATTCATTTCCATGTATTATACATCCTAATATCAGTAAGAAAGACCATTAGAGGTTTATAGAAATAGCAGAATTGCAAATCTCAACACTTTGCAAACCTTATATTATAGGTAGTAATGATGAACATTGAGTGGCAGGCATGATGCTAAGCACTTTACGTATATTATCTAGTTTAATACTCCCAAAGAACGTATAATTGAGTGTTATCATCCATCCCTTGTTGCATACTGTGAAAAATGAGACTTAGAAACATTAAATAATTTGCCTAAGGATATTCAGCCCATAGGAACCAATTCTAGTATGTGAACCCATGCTGTCTAACACCAGGGCCTGAGTCATTCCAGTGCTCTGCCACAGAACCATGTCTTGTCACTACTGAACATCCTGACTCAGGATTCTCCATCATGGCAGGATCATCACGTTCCTGTGTACATTTGCAAGTGTATGGGGACATTTGTTGACTGTCATAGTATGGCACATGCTAATGGCCTTTCTGAGGCAAGATCAGGATGTGCCATATCTCAGTGAACTGTTCCACACAAAATGTGGTAGCATCTCCCATTGAGAAAATGAGCCATTTAACAGAAATCCAAATAAATCACCTTATTTAGCCACCTTATATGTAATACTATAGCCATAGTTATATAATACTAATGTAACTGTAGTAGATCATTAATAGGGCAAGTTCTTTTTATTTCTTTGTTGTTTCTGATGAAAGACTAAATAACTAGGACTTGAAAAGAATGACAATATTACAATCAAAGTAGAAGTATACCTAGCTAATGGTCACAGACTGCAAAAGAAGGATTATATTTGTTCCCTGCATACATGGAACTGCAATTGAATTGGTGAAACCAAATCCATTATTGTTGTAGTTAGAGATCATCTAGTTCTAGATATTCAGAGGCAATAGGTTTGTAACAGTGTGATGCCTGAGCTGGACACTTTGTTATAGACCAATATACACTGGACCAAAACCATGAAGAATATTATAATTCAAGGACATACTGGGGTGAATGATATGTAAATGATACTAAGATTTACCTTGGTGATTTACATGGGGCAAATGACCGAGAGTCCCATGAGTTAACTTATTTTCTGCAAGGACATGACATACTTACATATAACTTAATAAAACAGAATGAAAGGATTTCATTGAAAATATTAGAAAACCATGTTAGAAGCAATGATTATTGAGTTTTAAATGATTTCTTGAACTACATATGGTTCTTTGATGCTCTCAATGTCATCTTCTTAAGGTGAGAAAAGTGAATTCTTAATTTTGAGTTTATCTGAAAGGTATTAATTGTGAAATCCATCATATGTCTCTTAGAGAAATAATTATCTACAAATAGGAGGTTTGAGTGACCAGGCTTGAATGTGATTGATAAGTATATATAAATCAATATGCTGCATTAACATGCTTCCCAAATTTCAATTTAGAAATTCAGCAAATTTGCTCACAATATAGCGAAATACTGCATTGAATTGTTGATTCTGTGATCTTGACTTAAAATTTCTTTTAAGCCAATTGCTATACTTCTGTTTTGTTTCAAAACTGATGAAATTGTGTTTCTGTATAAAATGATCTTAGGAATTTAAGTAGCAGTTAAAATATGATATTCACTACTCAAAAGCGTAGTTTAAGATTACGTGGCATTTGAAAACATTAAACCATTTTATAAATTATAAAATATATGTTTTAGACATTTCAGGGGCATTCTTGAGCCAATGAACCAATTAAAGACCATTCTGACACCCATTCTATGTTTCTTTTAATAACCAGCCTTCCTTCCTCTATTACCCAAGTTCAAACAACAGCTGTTTCAAACTGATAAGGTTCAGATGAGGCTGTCTTAATTGAGAAATGCCTAATCATTATCAATGAATTAGTGAAAATCACCTCAGTGTCATACCAAATAAATTACATTCCAATTTTATATCAGGAGGCAATTTTCCCACCAACTTAAGAAGCAGAGTTCTTTTTTCTGATGCAGGATCTGACCACAGACAGTATTGTTGTGCATCATTTTAGATCTTTAGGAAATGAACTGAAAGGCTTTTAAACATAAAAATATAAAATCCAGTATGAACTTCTTACATAACTAATTTAATATAAAATGCTTCCCAGTACTCTTTACTTTTCTAATGCTTATGATAATGCCTGGGTTAGATTTAAAGGGACTATACGGTTGGTCTCAACCACAAGATTTGCACTGTCCTTTTATTTTTTATTTTTTTTAAATTCATTTTTATTGTTAGACTTATTGGGGTGACATCTGTTAGCAAGGATTACATAGGTTTCAGGCATACAATTCTACAGTGCACTGTCCTTTTAGATTCTAGTTCAATGTATTCTAATTATGATGAATGAGTTTGAGTCTTAACATTTGAATTTCTTAACTTTTCTAGTTATTAATTTCATTGAGGTAATTAAGGGCACAGCATTTAATTTCTAGGGTCAGATTCTTTCCCTTTCCAAGCCTCCAGGCTGTAGAAATACAAGTGTGCATCTATTTTAAAAATACAAATAAGCTCTGTGTTTATTAAGAATGACTTAATTCTGCTGGATTGTTGTTAACTTCCTCTCACCTATTTCTCCTCTCATGCAAATCAGCAGCAGGAGAGAACTGTGTAGTACGTAGGTCAGGAGCCAGGGCTCTGGACTCAAATGGCCTGGGTTTAAATTCCATTTCTTATGTTTTTTTGTAATTAAATCTGTTTGACTCCTCCTTCTTCCTCTCCCACCTGGAACCTAATTCTTGCTATGTCACCCTAGTAAGTCTAACAATAAAAAATATTTTAAAAAATTTGTTAGAGTGACACTGCTTAGTATCAGTAAAATTATATAGATGCACGTGTATAATTCTACAATACATCACCTACGTGTTGCACAGTGTGCTCACCACTCAGAGTCACATCTCCTTCCATCACCATGTATTTGACCTCCTTCCCTTTTCTGCCACTTAATCTCTTTGTGTTCTTTGTAAGATAAGTATTCTCTGAGTTTTACCTTCCTCATAGGATGGAGGTAAGAATTAAATGGCACAATAAATTTAAAGATTAGAAAAATCTTAACTTAAAATAAGCTTTAAAATCCTAGCATGATTCCTAATTAATGTTCAGTGTTAGTTCTTGTGACATTGGGTTATAAGAGAAGAGAGAGCAGGGTGTTCAGTGGAAGAGCACAGTCTTTAAGAAAGGTTATCCTGTTTTTTATGGTGGTATAAATTCTTACTTTATGGAGTTACAATTTTCTTATAATAAAATGCGCCTATTTTAGGTGTGCAGTTCAGTAAATCCTGACAAATGTGTATTTGTGTAGTAGTTGTATACTTCTGTAGTCATGTAATAGATAAATAGATAAATCAAGATATAGAACATTTTTACCTTCCCAAGATGTTTTGTCTGGTTTTCTTGCAAATTATGACATGATTTGTATTACTAAAGTAAAAAATTGAATAATAACATTTTCGTAAAATAAATTTTATTTGTAAAATGAGAATTTTTAACTTTTTTTTAAACAGGAGTTTCCCACACAAAAAGGCATATTTTGTTTCTTCTCTGAATAAAATTTCAATGTTTCAAACATATGCAGGTATGTGACTTTCTCTCACTCTCTGTGTATGTGTGAGAGAGAAAAAGAGAGAGAGAGAGAGAGATGTATATACTTCATTTCATCAAGTCAGAAAAAAATAATGACTTAATCTGAAAGTGTGCCAGTGTGTTATTTTATGTACTTCTAAAAAAGGGAAAATGCCTACGATAGGGAGTCTAATTAAGAAGCTGTCATTAAGTTAAGACCCTGGGGACTACATTTCCTAGTGAAAGGTTGATTGGAAAATAAACTCATCACATTGAGGGACAGAAGGGAAATTTGTATGTCTCAACTTTGTTGGTTGAGAGAGGGAAAAAGAAATCTCGGTTGTCAATTTAAACCACATGCCAATACTCTCTCAGATTTATGTGCTCCCTCTCAGTGTGGTTCAAAAGAATCCTTGAGTGGATTATAATTTATTTTTATTTATAGAGGTCTCAGCTTGGTAGTACCCTTAGGAGAGTGTCAGAAGCAAATGGCTAACAAGTCCTCCTGAAAGAATTACACTTCCTTCCATGTCGTAAGTGATGGAATTGGCACAGATTTCAAAGATATTCAATGTGAAAAAAAAAGTGTGTGTTTTGGAATCAAGCAAATAGGACATATCTTAGCTTTTTCTAGAAATGTATTTAATGTGAAACTCATATAAAACTACATAGAACTTTGATGAAACCAATAAGAATAAATTTTAATAAGAATCCACCGTATGTCATGCACTGGCCCCATTTACCAATATACCTAAAACTTTTATATATAAAGGCACAAGAATTCCAATCATAAGTAATGTATCACTGTATAAGAATAATGTAAATTTGAGATATTGGCCCATAGATGTAAGAAAGATCCATTCTTCAAGGGCTCAGGGGAAAAGAGGGTCTTCTGTCTTCCTGTGCTTTTTTTTGAAACCAAACCTCTATGCTCAGCCCAGGTTTCCCTTTACTCCCTGAATTCTCCCTTGACTATGGTCTCTTTACCACCAGTCACCACTAAAGCCTGCTCCCAGGAGATGCAGGTCTCTGTGAAAGTCATGTTTATTGTCCTCTGCAGGATTGCAGCAGAGACAAAATAACAAAAGACCTAATCCATCCACATGGTAATGCAAAACCTACACTGTACTAGGTGCTATGGCGAGGTAATTGAGATGCATTTTAAAAGGCAAGCATTTGGATTTAGGTGTAATATTTAGGACATTTTGTTTTAAATACTTCCCTTCCCTCTCCCCAGAGGTCACTGCTATTTCACCTTCACGAGGAAGCATTCGAGGTGGCACCATACTAAGGATAAGTGGACGGTTCTTTGATCAGACAGATTACCCAGTCAGAGTTCTAGTTGGAGGTATTTTTCATGATCTTTTAATACATTACTTGTAACAACAAAGTTGGTCTTTAATAATTTGTAAGAAGAATAATAATCTTTTCTCAATTGATGTCTTAAATTTAAAGCTGGGTATTTTCACAGAAGCATTTGGTTCTGGGGTGTGATGCTTTTCCCACTGCTCCTTTGCACTCCTTGCAGCCCTGTGTGACCACGTCCATACCAAAGGGTGTTGTGTGGTAGCACTGCCATCCACAAATCCCTCACCACACTTAGAGACACACACCCTCTGCTTAATGGACTCTTAAATGTACTTCTTGAACTGTTCTTACTTCTCAATGGGTTGGCTAATTATGAGGAAATTTAAAGTAGCATTCAGGGATATTCTCATCTCCTTCTCCAATATTGTGCCTTGTCTGGACATCAGTAATTACTGATGATATTGATCTCAGAAAGAGCGTGAATTGATGTGTTATGGGCTCAGCAATGTATGTAGGGCTTGGTTTTCTTTTTAATGCATCACTGTTATGTGTTTGGCATAGATCTGTTTAGAGGTAGAGAACTATGCAGATCAAAGGGGAGATTGGGGTAAATATAAAAAAGGGGCTTAACCTACCTCGATGGGCAGAGGACAGCCCATGCAACTGGCACATACTTTTTCTGATACAGCCCTCTCTGCTCAAGTATTTTCTACTTTTAAGGAATCTGCACATAAGCCAGCCAAAATCCTATTTCAAGAAGAGGTACTAATATAAAGCAACCTCATTTGACATTCTTTCCTATTCTTATGAGTCCTTGCTGGTCACCTGCATAAATATTAAAACCTACACTATAAAAATTTTACATTTCATATATATTATTTTTATATTTGAAATGTAAATATACTTTAAATATTAAAATGAAGGACATAAAATATTTTTAATTTATATAATGTGTTTTATGATCTGATATTATGATACAGTTTATATGTAACTATAACATGCAGATTTTTATATTTCATTGCCATTAATGTGATAACCAGATTTGAGATTTTTATATCCTCAGTAATTTCTTGAAAATAATGATTTTTAAAACTTATCTTTCTTTTGCTCCCGACAGGATAAGCTAATTTGGTTTAATATACTATTCAACTGTACTATTTTCTAGTTCAATTATCTTGCATCACAAAACATTCAAAATAATGACAGGAAGTGTCAAAGTATAAATCTTCTAGGCCACCAGATAAAACTTAGCAAATATACCTTCCTCCATTTGCTAGCCTTTCCCTCACTTTTCGTGGGCTGTGATTCCCATTTCAGTAACTACTTAAGGAAGGCTTACCTTAAATGAGGCCCTATGATGGACACATGTACATTTAAAAACACTCTTCTTACAAGTCTGATTGTGCTTACAAGTATGTATAAGTATAATCATTAGTGTGTAGACACTTGTCTGTTTTGGTTCAGCGTGCCTGTGAAAATACCATTTACAGGTTTATTATCGCTTTTGTTTTTACTTAAAGAACTTGAACTAAACCACCATTCATTCATTCATTCATTTTTGCCTAAGAGGACTGTGATCATATGCTTTTGTACATTCTGAACATTATGGACTTATTCAGCAGTTTCTCCAAGGAACAAAATATATGGCTTCATTTTCGACCCAGAAGTGAAATTTTTTGTGGTTACTTAGTGTAATTAAAATTTTAATTTTGTGTCTCAGAAACTGTGAAATTTTCTAACTCAGACTTGTGATATTTTGCCAAGAACTTGTTGTCTTATAGAAGTATGACAATTAATGAGTGATAAACTTTGATGGAGAATGTATAAAAGAATGAAGACCCACCTTGAACTTTGCCCCTTGCTTATACAGCTTTGTTTTAATTTAAAAAGTGCTTCATGGTTAGCTGATGTGATTAGTGTTCTGAAGCTCTGTAGTAAAACTCTGTACCTTGCTTCTCTATAGGTCAAGTCTGTGATGTTTTGAATGTGACAGAAAATAACATATATTGTAAGACACCCCCTAAACCTATTATGAGAAGTGTATATCCAGGTAAGTTACCAGAAGAGAGAATGGCCATTTCCATGTTTATAAAAGAAGAATATTATTGACATATATTATTAGTCTTAGTTCATTCAAGCTGCTGTAACATAATGCTATAGACTGGGTAACTTATAAACCATAAACATCTATTTCTTATAGTTCTGAGGACTGGACCATCCAATATCACAGTACTGGTGGATTAGATGCCGAGAACTTCCTCATAGATGGTGTGGTCTCATGGCTAGGGAACTCAGTGGTGTCTCTTTTATAAGCGCACTTATGAGGGCTCCACCCTTGTGATCGACCATATTTTGCTGGTATAATAGGTTCCCATGTAAAATGTGCACCCATGTTTTTGGCCCAGACTTTTCAGGGAAAAAGAAAATTTTTCTATTATTTGTTTCTGAGTTACACTTTTAACCCACGAGCATAATTAGAAGAATTAAAAACATTTATATAGATACAGAATTAGTACAACCCATGTGTAATACATCTTCATTTTCCCTTCACAAATTTGGACAAAGAAAGTGCAGGTTATACATGGAAAAATGCAGTAATCACTCCCCAAAGTCCCCACCTCCTAATGCCATCATCTTAGACATTAAGTTGCAATATCTGAATTTTGGGGGGAACACAGACATTCAGCCTATAACATTTGTAAACAGAGATTTATGAACTTTTTAGAATTTGTAGTTAGAACTATAATAATTTTTTTCTAGTTTTTTTTCTTTACACCTTCTGGGTTAGGAAATATTTGCATTAAAATAGCTGCATGGAGGGTGCACCAGTGTGCGTAAGCCTGACCTAAATTCTTTGAACACTCTACTAAAAACAACATATCTCTATTGATAGAGTACAATGGTGCCTTTATTTCAGATTAAGTGATGAATACTAAATGTTGGTACTGAAAATTTTAAATATGCCTTCTGGCAAAAAAAAAATAAATGACAGAAGTTAAATCCTTACTTGTGTAGAATGATTTAACAGTGAGAAGAGGGAAGGAGAGAAATGGAACTCAAAATTCTTTTCAGACTTTAAACTGTGAACCAGTGGAAGTGCAACTGCTGGCCTTGATACCTGCAGTAATGCCACTGAAACGCTGTGCACGTTGAGTGGATGTATCTTGTGCACACAAATCAATTTATAATTGTGTCAGTAGTTGATATTTGAAGTCAAATAAATTCTGTTTATCAACCTCTCAAATTTTCTTCTTTTGAATGATTTTAGAAAAAAATGACCAATTTAAAAAAAGAATTTTGATACTTAGAATTGATAACATCACAAAAAGTTGTGTATCTCAGAGAATGCTGCTCTTGTAAAGGCTGAAGTGCTCATGTCTCTAACTCAACTCAGCTGAAGAGGAATAGCCATTATTTTCTAGATCCAGACATTCCAGACAAGCTTAGGGCTGCTGGAAGAAGGCATGAGCCTGATTGTTATATTTGAAAAAAAGACATAAAAAGAGTTACATGGCTCCTTTTCGATGAGGAGAAAACTTAATCACAGGGCTTATACTGGCAAGTGTAGATATGAATATCCTCCCTCTGATTCTGTCTAAAAAGGTGATGAAATCCCTGAGCCAAAGTAACATTTAAGAAAAAGAAACACTGACAAGAAATCTTAAAACCAACAATATTATTCTCTGATTAGTTATAAACCATTCATTGAGTAACTTTTGTTATGGAGAATAGTTTTGTAATCAAGTGGTTGGAATCTTGAAGTTTTGAGACTTACCTATATAAAGCAGTATCAGTCATATCATAGGTGGTAATTATTATATTGTTATGTTAGGTAAAGCACTCAGTGCTAAGTATTTTGCATATAGATTACATATAAATCATGTATGTAATATATAATTATGTATAATTACATATACATATACATATGTATTATATCTAATCCCCATAGCAACCATGCAAATAGAAATATTACTGCACTTTACATATGTGAAGCCGGAGGTGCAAAGAAGTGAGGTACTAATAAATTGTATTAGCACTCTATCCTCTAGATACAGGTAACATGTAGAGCTATGTGTAATTGCTTTGCTTACACACATGCTATAAAAATGTGAATTGAAATAGAATATAACAACCAACCAAATTGAAGGCCATTGAGACAGAATTCTGATGAAATGCTTTTTTTTATTATGTCCAGGTGGGAGAGGCTTGAAGCTTGAAGTATGGAATAATAGCCGGCCAGTACATCTTGAAGAGATACTTCAATACAGTGAACAAACACCAGGGTACATGGGTGTCAGCTGGTTAGACTCAGCCTCCTATATTTGGCCGATAGAGCAAGACACATTTGCTGCACGCCTCAGTGGCTTTTTGGTGCCTCCAGATTCTGATGTTTATAGATTCTACATCAAAGGTGATGACAGTTATGCAATTTATTTCAGCCCAACTGGACTTCCAGAAGATAAGGTAGGGATGCCAAAGAAAATTGATACTATGAAAACAATATGAGAATCTTTATATATACATACTCATATATATAATTTATTCTAAACCAAAACCAATACATATATTAAATAATGTATGAGATATACTTTCATGTGGTTGGATTCTTGGCTATTTTTAACACTTGTGATGTAAAATATAAAGTTGTCATAGAAAATCCATGGCCTAACAGAAAATGCTTTCCCATAGCTAAATGATCTCTTCCATGGGAAAATCACATATAGTTCCTTTACAAGTGAGTTTGTTTTTTATTATGAAAGAATTATAACTACAATAGGGGAAAATTGGAAGGAATGAAAATATTTTACTATTGTACTTTTACTCAGTCATGAAATGAAGGTCTGTCATTTCCTTGTATCTCTATTTTGTTTTCGACAAGCATTCAACAAGCATTCGAAAAAGTATCATTTTCTATATGAGTATAAATAGGATCATACATCCAATTTCATAGTCCTATTGTGTCACATATTAGTATGTCCAGATGTTATTAAATAATTTATGTAATATCATGTTTAATGACTGAATAGTATGTTACTGCATGGGTTTACTAAACTTAGATCACTCTTTCCATACTGATAAGTTCCTTCTGATTTTTTATGACCATAAATACTACCTTACTGAACATCTGTGTTATTAAATTATCCTGTATTTTAGATTATTTCCTTAGGACAGTTTCATAAAAGTCAAACTCATGGATCAAATCAAAAGAACATTTTATGACTTATATGAGTCATATGGCAGGAAATACCTCTCAAACTGGATGCATAAATTTAAATTGCTACCTGTGCTATAGAAATTCCAATTTACTGTAGCTTGTCAGTATGCTATATCCAAAGATGGTATAGTCATCCCTAATGAGAACCCAGTCTTCTCATACTAGTGTGCAAACCCATTTTGTGATCTTTGGCATCTTTCAGCCCTACTTTTAATGATCTTGTTTCGTTAAATCCCTCAAAGTTCTCCAGAGAACAAAAGAATCTTTCATTTAACAATAGCAACCATCCTCCTGATACGTGTCCTTCTGTTTTCCATTGGGGTTCTAATTGCAAGAAAACTACGGTCTGTGTAGTACATTTGGTAGAGTGGTGAGGATGTTAGGGTGGAAGGGATGAAATGAGCTTTGATGCCTTTTTAAAATTCCATTTCATCTTAGAAAACACATCTCAGAAGATAAATATGAAGTAGTTTCCCATTTTCCTATTCGTAAAATTTCTAAGACTGACAGAAATAGTAAGTAATAAATGCCGAAAAGGTTTTTTGATAAGGTTATCTCTCTCCCACCCTCCCTCCCCCTCTCTCTTTCTTTTTGAAATAAGGTGAAGATTGCATATCATTCTTCAAATGCCAACAGTTATTTTTCCAGTGCAACACAAAGATCTGATGACATTTATCTTCAGAAAGGAAAAGAGTAAGGTTTTTTCTTTAAATTATTGTGTAGTATTTAAAATTATAAGTTTATATCTAAAAAGATTTTCAATTTGTTTTTATTGGTGGAAGTGATCCTAGTTTGTTGGATTAATTTATAATTGGTCATTCTTTATAATTTTATTAAATTTTGTTTATATATTTTCAAGAATAGTGGCATTCAGTTAAATCAGGGAGCTTTGACATCTAAATCATCGCTGTTGCAGAGATTATAACTTTGTGAAATTTACTGAATCCTGTTTTCAGTTTTTTACTAGGATCTTTCAGTCAATCCAGCCATGTAATTTCTTTGCTCCTATACCTGAGCTCCTGAATATTGTTAGAGAAAAATCCCCAAACTGCATGGATTGGTGCTACAGTTAATATGTATTTATTATTCACTAATTTATTCTAGATACCCATCCAGGTACTGGAAATTTAATACAAAGGATATTAAAATACACTTTCTGTCCTTAAGAAGTACGCCATTTAGTGCTAATAGGTCAAATGCAGAGAGAAGTTGAAGGAATCATTCACAAAGCAGATAATCCCATTAAAAAATTATTTAGGATTCCTAGAAAACAGAGAGGTTAAATACACGGTATGTTAGAAATAGTTGTTATCTGGAGAACATTGATAGAGTCATTTAGATGATTTTCCATTTATTTGTATCGGTTAGGATTTGCTGCATAAGCAACCCAATTTTGTGGTTGGCTAGGCAGTTCTTTTGGTCATGGCTACTTGAGTTGGTGACTGATGGCCTAAGATAGCCTCATTCTCATATCTGGAGTATCTCTTGGCATGGTTGGAACTCAACCTGGGATATTCTTTCCACATGGTCTCTCATCTTCCAGGAGGCTAGGCTGGACTTGTTGTATTGATGAATGGGTCCCAGCAGTAAGGAGGCCAATTCCTAACACACACTCTTTTCAGGACTTTATTTGTCTCTTTTGCTAGTATCCCATTGACCAAAGCAAATGGGCAAACCTAGATTGAGTGAAAAAAATAGATTTCACTTTTGATGCGAGGAGGGATTTTTTGGTGGTTGTTGTTGTTCATTCTACCACATCACCATTCTAGATATTGGTAAGCTTATGCTCATAGGCAGTACCATGAAGATCTGATAGCGTTGGACAGAAAGGGCTAGGTCAGCGGTACCTGGGAGCAATCACACTTAGTGATCCCACTCAAGTTTTGGCCATAGTGACATGGAGAAAGCATTTCATTCTTCTCCTCCTCCTATTCTCATTTCTTTATATACTTAAATATTTTCTTTTTTTAACTAGATCACTGAGCCAGTTCAGGGTAAATGGAGTACCTAATTAACCACTACTGCTATTCAGTGTCAGTTCAACCTTCAGGCTTTGACGTGGCCTTGGAAATTGAGTTCCATTTACCTACTTGGCAGGAGCAGAGCTTGTATGAAAGCGACTCCTAATACACCTGCTCCCTGGTATCTGTGTTACTACTGTACACTAGTGTGGAATTCACACACTGCACTTAGAATGATGACTGAATTCTGAAATTGAGGCCACTCTAGGTGGTTCATTGCACAGTGGTCCCCGAGATCTTTCCAAAGGTAGCTCATATCGCCAGTTCATTTTCTTCAGATCATACAGCCTATCTCGAAGTGCGTTCTCTTTGGCCACCCTGTTCTACTTTGAATCTGACCTTAGTTACTGATTTTTTTTTTACTGTTAAATTTATTGGAGTGACATTGGTTACTAAAAATTACATAGGTTCCAGGAGGACAATTCTACAATACATCATTTATGTGTTGCATACAGATTTTTAAATAATTTTTTTACCTAAAACTCTCTTAGTCTCTGTTTTTATATGAACAGAATAATATATAGTTTATAGGATTTGTGAAGATTAAATATAATACCTGTAAAGTGTTTAGATTAGTGTCTAGCATGTGGGTATCCAACCTTTTGGCTTTCTTGAGCCACATTGGAAGAATTGTCTTGGGCCACACTTACAATACACTAACATTTACAATAGCTGAGAATCTAAAAAAAATAAAATCACAAAAAAAATCTCATAATGTTTTAAGAATTTGTGTTGGGCCACATTCAAAGCCATCCTGGGCCTCAGATTGGACGTGCCTGGTCTAGCACATTAGAAAGTGCCTAATAAATATTTTTAAGTTGTCAGGTAAGGATATAGAATTTAGTGGTTTTTCTTTGTTCTGCTCCTTAGTTAGTGTTGCTCACCTTAATGTGGTAGAACTGGCAAACAGGTGCTCAGGGCAGCCAGGAGCCTGATGCAATCCTCAAATGTCAGTGCCGTGAGGGGGATGACCCAGAGCTCTAACATCCTAGATAGATGAGAGGTGATAAATGTCTCTCAATCAGTCTTTCCTGAACTATGGATACTTATTCTTCATATATAAGAGTCTATGTTGAATGATGTTCTACAAAGATGGTGGAGATTGTACCATTGATAGAGATTTAGGTAGGGAAACAGTAGTTTTCTACTCACCTGTAATAGCTATTCAGTGAATGCCTTATCCTGGATAGGCAGTTGGATGATGGGCACGGGGCCTCAGCAATCAAGAATTCCATAAATAAGGTGTATATCTCATCTACCTTGTTGGAGGGCCACAGTCAGTCTAATCAGTAAAGGTTTCCTGAGGCATGTTTTATTTCCCAAGTTACAAGTGGGGCCAATATTTGAGGAACATGAGAGTAGGAACTTTTCATCTCTGATAATATAACCACTCATATACAACAAATGTAACATGTCTAAGTCTGCCTGTCATTTTCTTACATATATTAAAGTATTTAACCTCTGAGCATCCTCTGGGTTTTATGCCAGGGAAGTGTTGTTTTTTTTTTTCATTAAATTTATTAGGGTGACACTGGTTAGTAAAACTATATAAGTTTCAAGTGTATATTTCTATAATACATCATCTTTATATTACATTGTGTGCTCACCATCCTGAGTCAGTTCTCCTTCCATCACCGTGCATTTCACCCCTTTTACGCAATTCTACCACCCTTCCACCCCATACTTCCTGGTAACCACTGAACAGTTGTCTGTGTCTATGAATTTTTGTTTGCCTTATTTGTCTGTTGCTATCAGTTTTATATTCCACATATGAGTGAAATCATATGGTTCTCAACCTTTTCTGATTTATTTCACCTAGCATGATAATCCCAAGATCCATGTATGTTGTTGCAAATGGCAGTATTTCATCTTTTCTTACGGCTGATTAATATTCCATTGTGTATATGTACCACCGCTTCTTTATCCAGTCATCTATCAAAGGACACTTGGGTTGCTTCCCTGTTTTGGCCACCATGAATAATGCTGCAGTGAACATAGGTATATGTATATCATTATGGATAAAAGTTTTCAGATTTGGGGGATAGATGCCCAGAAGAGGAATTGCTAGGTCATATGGTAATTCTATTCTCAATTTTTTGAGGAAACTCCATACTGTTTTCCATAGTGGCTGTACCAAATTACATTCCCACCAGCAGTGTATGAGGGTTCCTTTTTCTTCACAGCTTCTCCAGCACTTATTATCCCTTGTCTTGTTGATAATAGCCATTCTAACAGGTTTGAGGTGTATCTCAGTGGTATTCATTTACATTTCCTTAATAGTTAGTTTTTTCTTATTATAATCTGCAATGTAATTTTGTTTTCAGCTCCTTGAGGATAAGAGATAGTGTCTTTTTCAATAAATATTTTGACAAAACTAAATGAATTAGTCATGAATGACAACTCTTGACTAATGTAGATATCTTACATAATTCATTTTAGCAAACTTCTATGAAACTCTTAGTATTTTAGTATTTAAAATCAGAGATACTATAATATAAATAATTTAACACACAGGTATTTCATGTAGTGTTGCAAGTCGATTCATTGCAAAAAAATTCATGACAAGTGCTCTGGAGAAAAAGTTGTGTTTACTAGTTACTCTACTTTCCAGATATTACATTGAAATCTTGCTACAGGAGTATCGACTAAGTGCTTTTGTTGATGTTGGACTGTACCAGTATCAAAGTGTGTATTCTGAACAACAAACAGGAGATGCAATAAATGAAGAACAAGTTATCCAATCCCAGTCAACAGTTGTCCAAGAAGTACAGGTTTGCAATGATTATACATCCACTTTACAGAAAGTAAATGCTCAAAGATAGGAGTTCTGTTTGGTTATTGATTTTACTAAGTAAGGTACTGTTTTGAGGAAAGTTGTCAAATTGTGGCTTGTATCTGTATTAAAACCAAAGAAGCTGTTACTTAAGACAAACATTATTTTATCATTTGCAGCAAAATAGAACAATAAAAGCATTGAATAGTTGAATTATGATGCTTTAAAAATGTATTTTTGTACATAGTAAAGATAATGTTTTTTATTATTAGACTTTTTGGGGTGACATTGGTTAACAAGAATTACATAGGTTCCAGTTGTGCAATTCTACAGTGCATCAATTTTTTTTTCATTGAGAAATAGGTCATAACATTGGAAAACTGGGAAACAACTAATGCAACTAAGGAAGTTCAGAAGATCAGAGTAACCAGCCCATGTATAGAAGTTAATTCATGCTCACTTTACCAATATAGATTAATTTATAACATGGAAAAAACTGGTAAGTGATAAATAATATGGAAGATTTTATTTCTTTTTATGTATACATATAATCAGAGAGTTATTTGCTTCAGTAGTCAAATTCTGCTGTCTGAAAAATATAGTTTTAATAGTCTACCCAACAAAAAAAGCAGAAAGATATGTTATAAATAAAGACCTTCATACTGGGATAGAAAATGGCATCAGCAAAAAACTTTAGAAAAAATAGGAACATGATATATATTATCATTTTCCTCCATAAGGATCATGATAAATGTATATCTAAATGCACACAAGGATTTTACATATCTGTGAATCACAGGTGTAAGTTAATAGAAATTAAATTCATCATTACAGAGCAGTAAAACACTTCTTTCATCTTCTCAAATTAAGTGATAGACTCATGAGACACTAAATATCTATTAATAAAAACACTGTATTTCTATATTTTATAATACATCCTAAAAAAATAATCTTTGTTGTTCTTTCTGTTAATTGTTTCCATCAGTAAATATTGATGAGTGCTTACTCTTGGCCAAAACTGTGCTTATTACTAAGGGAAGATTAAAACAATAAAATACTCTCTGGATACCAAAATTAAATAGTCAATATTATTGAACTTGAATCAATTCAGAACACACTTTCATTAAGTGATGACTTGTATGGTGCAGAGTATGAGTGCTTTAAAAAATTTAAATATAAGACATCACTGTTGGCTGTGGTGGTGCTGGCTATGGTGGTGCAGAAAGATTTCAACTGTTGTTTTATTATTATTTTTTTAATGCATCCAAGTCTTGATACCTGGTGATGCTTCTGACGTCATGCTGCAATCAGCCTTAAATGACCTTTGGTCTTTAAAACCGGATGCAGTTCAAGTAATAAGAACAAAAACACCCCAAAGTTATGTTTACATGGTAACCTTTATATCAACTAGAGGTAAGCATGTTTTTTATTTTACATTTCTCTAAAAGACTTTTCTAGGAAACACACTTGTATCTTGTACAGAACAACTGAAAAAGGTAAAAGCTCCATAGAAATGAGAGAGGA
Source organism: Lyroderma lyra (assembly GCA_004026885.1). Lineage (NCBI taxonomy): Eukaryota > Metazoa > Chordata > Mammalia > Chiroptera > Megadermatidae > Lyroderma > Lyroderma lyra. The sequence continues at coordinate 113,995 of PVJL010002371.1, read as the reverse complement.
AAAGAATTGTGTTGACAGCCTTGATCAGTTTTAGGCAAAAAAGAAATTAAGTGGTTAATTGTTTCTCTTATAATTTATATTTCAGTTGTATGTCCAGGAATGTACAATTTCAATTCATGAGAAAGATACTATATGTATATACTAGAAATTGGTTATCAATATAATAATCTATTTTATAAATTAGCAAAAATTAGTGAAGGTATTAATTCTGCAAGTGAAATTTAAGTAAATCAATGTTGCCCAGGAGACACTGGACTGGCCAGATCTTGCCTGATGAAAATATTCTGTGGTCAAATCCACCTTGGAAATGCTGCTTGCCGTAGCTTCTCCTTGAAGATTGGCAGAGCTTATGAGAACATTAAAATCCCTGAGGAGTCCTGCAATGAAAAACAAACAAAAACAAAAAACAGTTCACTTGTGTTTAATGCAACATTTTTCAAAATGATTTCACCTCTCTACCCTTTTTTCCACATAATAGCTGCTAACTTATTAATGTTTTATATTAATATTTTCAAGTCCTAAAGCCAAGTTTAGCAACCAGTCTGGGTATTTGAGATACTCTTATCTAGTTCAAGAAATACGTCCCTGAATGTGATTGCTTCCTTTTCTTTGGACAATTGTTATTTTCCAATTAATTTAAGTAAAATGTTACTTTACTGTTTGTCTCATTTTATAAAATGATTTATTTGGTTATTGATCAGAGAGAGAAGAATTTTGTTTAACATGAAGTTCTAAAATTTCTTCAAAAGTTAGGTTGTCCGAATACTGTATAAATGAAGATAAAGTTATCCGTGTTCTCCTAGGAACTTATTTATGGATCAGAGAGAAATACGAGTTTGGACAATTAATTTTGAGAATGCATCCTAGAAAAAGTGCTACATACCTCATTGCTATGGTTACCTTGAAAGTACTCCCCTTAGGAAGCTATAAACCAATGCCAGCACCTAGTCCACCCTCCAAGCAATTTTGGAACTCTTTTTCCAAATGAATGGCCATCAGAGCTGTCGTCATAACCTTGCCAAGGTTGTGACACCTTACTGAGTTGTTTGTACGGTGCTGCTAAGGTAAGTGCACAGTGACAAGTTTGCAAACTTATTGTCAGATTTTGGGGACAACAACAGCTCTGATGGCCATTCCAGAAAAAGAGTTCCAAAATTGCTTTGAAGGGTGGACTTGGCACTGGTGTCAGTACATAGCTTCCCAAGGGGAGTACTTCAAAGGTGACCGTAGTGATATTCAGCAATGAGGTATGAAGGCAGCACTTTTTCTAGGATGATTTACGAAATTAATTGTCTGACCTCGTGTAGTACCAAAATCTTAACTGGGCAAATTTTAGGACTTTACCCAACAGAGAAGATCAATGAGATTCTACTAGTAAAGCTCCCTCCACAAAAAAAGACACATCTGAGGACAAAGCCTTATTTCTCCCAAAGCAAAATTGCATAAACAAGTCTCGCAGGCTTGGGGCTGGTTCCTGAAATTTAGCTTTGTACCCTTGTCACGTCTTTAAAAATAAATAGCAACATCCCAGCCTACCCCTTTACACAGAGATAGTGGTACTGGCCAAAACTAAAAAAATTTTTGGAATAACCTATAGCCCATTAATCATTACCTCATGGTCCCAATACCTCCTTCTGTTTATCTTATAAGACTTCCTTTTAAGACATAGAAACCTTAAAGAAGAAGCACTTTATCTGCTGTCTTTCTATTTCTGCTATATAGAAGTCTGCTCAGATTCAAAGACCTGCGTTTTCCCATCATCCTTCTTTTGTAATAATGGGACTCCACACAAAACCAATTTTGTTAAATTTGAATGTCTATTATGGATTTGTTGATTTTTATTTTTTTAATTTTTATTAATTAATATCTTAAAATTCTGTTTGATACTTCATTGCAGGAGACTTTGATATGCTTGGTTATGAAGTATTTGAAGGATATAATGTCACACTGGATGTTACAGAACAAACCAAAGGAAAACCCAGTTTAGACACATTCACACTGAACTGGGATGGGATCACTTCTAAGCCTCTTACCCCATGGTCATCAGAAGCTGAAGTATGCTCTATGTTAATTTTTTAAACAGGAAGCCATTTAAGCATCACCTTTTTATTAAAAAAAAAAAAAACAAACATTTTAAGGAGTGGTAATATATTCTTCTACTTGGCATTATGGGTTGGATCCAACCCACAGTGAGTAGAGAAGGGAGGAAATGTCACAAAGACAAGGAACAAAATAGAAGGTCCTAGATCTGTGCCAACAGGATCTAATGTACCTCCATAGGGGTCAGCTATTCATAAAGAAAGAATGTTTGTTGGGAGTTACTCAATTTTGACAAGTACCTGTACAGTGAGTTTAAGTTAATATTTGTTTGATGATTAAAGATCACATGTCATCCTAAGTCCTTAGTTCTAAACATGATTTATATCTGTGTTTTGCCAAAGAAATAGATATAGAAATTGTAGGCGACCTCATGAATATGTACCAACTCCTGTATAATACAAAATTATTTATTATTTTTACGTAGTCATAAATAGGAGCTTTCAGCATCTGTACCTCCTCTTTTGAAAAACAGAATACATTGGGTAGTATAGTTTTTTTTTCCAGTTAATTTTTAGTTAATTTGGAAAACTATTCATTTGGAATCTGTTTAATTGGGTGCTAATTCATTTAGGTTTACTTCACTGTTCTCTTTAAAAAACTATTAAATAAATATGTCTACCTTGGTAATAACTAAGTGAGCTAAGATTAGCCAACTGTATGTAACTATTGTTATTGTAAATTAAAACTCTTGAAAAAGTCGTAGGACACTAAAATGATCACATATTACTTATTTAGGAAATGATCTCATAATTATGGCTAAAATATAGGAATTATTATTGTTACAACTAATTAGTAGAATTAGTAGTAGAATTACTAATGTTCTAACTCTTCTGAAAAAGGAGTTACTAAAGTTCATATTCTTAATTTAGTTTCAGGCAGCCATGGAAGAGATGGTTAGTGCTAAGTGTCCACCACAAATTACAAATTTTGAAGAAGGATTTGTTGTGAAGTACTTCAGAGATTATGAAACTGATTTTAACCTGGTATGTAATATTTAATGAACTGTGAAACTGACCAAGTAATATCATTCAAAATCAAATCGCAAATATAATTTTTTGGTAATGTCTATCCTAGTATCTCTTTGCATTGTAAAATGATTCATTGGAGAAAGCAGTATTTCCACCACATATGAATGTTCTTGATCAGTAGAAAGCAGGCAAGATGGGCAAATATGTGATTTACAGGAATTTTCCTTTGTTTTCTTCACTCGGATGCAGAGTATATCCCTTTCCCTCATTGGCTTCAAAAATAAAATTTGTAGTTGGGCATTGTTACAGTAAATCGTTGCCCTTGCTTTTTGAGATCATTCTCTGGTCAATTAGTACAATGCCTAGTGAGTATCTCTTTCTTGGTGAGATATAAAGATTTTTCTTTCATAGGTAGTAAAGAAAACTTAAAGTACACTTACCTTTCTAATTCTTATTTTAAAGACTTGAGGAAGGCAGATAGTCATCATTTCCAGTCATCAGAATAAGAAATATGCTAGTTACTTCATTACTAGAAACTTCGCAAATAGATTGTTCTGGAACTGGACGTAATGATTAGTAGAAGAGCGGCTTGGGGGAAGGGTTCATAGCCATGCCCTCACCAAGAATCATTCACTAATGTGATCTAATTTTGAAGTGTCTCCATTAACAGTGATTCAAACTTAACATATATTGTTCCATAATGAATATTTTACATTTTTCCCCTTTGCTTATTTTTTCACCATTACTGGTTATTTTTCACGTACCCCTGAACAGCCCAGCACGTACCTACAGGCATACACATACTTCCACTTGGGAACCAATGCCCTATAAATAAGTGAATCCTTAAAAATGTATATCATGTGAAGTGCTATATGAACTGATTTATTAGTGAAAAAAAGGGAAAATCTTTCCACTTAGTGGGCTACATTTTCAGCTTAATTTAATAAATCTGCATATATCTGGGTTCTACGGTGCTGAATGTAGTTAATTGTAGCCACAGGAATTGCACAAATGATTTACATTATATTCCTTTTCTACTTCATCTTGCAGCGTCATTACAACACAGATTCTCTGCACCACCTTCCCCTGCCTGTTTGCATTTCGCAGCACCACTCTCTTGCACCCCTGCTGTTTTGCACTGATTTTACCCTCTTTCTAAAGCCCCTGGGCCCCCTTTCCTTTTTCAATAATTCCTGTTTATCTTTAAAGACTCTAGTAATGAAGTAACTCATATGTCACTTTCTCTGAGTTGTCCTTCCTGATGCTTCTATGTGAGTCTATGTGAGGCCTCTCTTCAGCATTGGTTTGATATTCCTTGATTCCTTTGCCCCCAAACTGGTAGGATCCTATGTTTAGAGATAGTGTCCTTCGCCACCCGTATGCGGAAGATTAAACAAAAATCAAACACGTGAACACACATACAAAAACTTAACACACAGTGAACGCTGAATAAAGATTTTGTGGAAGGACTAAATATATTTATGGAGTTCATAATATAGGGGAAAGATAAGACTTGAGAAATAGTGTAATACAGGTACAGGGATTATGTGATTATGGATCCAAATGAGTGATCCAGAATGAGAGCTTTAGAGCTTCAAACAAGAGAGAACATTTAAAGCAGCCAGGAAAGTGGTGGGATCTGAGTTGGAACTTGCAGAAGTTGGGTGGGGACATTGGGGAATACAGCAGGACCATAAATCATGTTGTCATTTGACATGTTACTGTCCCTTCAGGAACGTATTGATAGAGGACAGAAGACAGCTGAAACTGATGCTTACTGTGGTCGTTACTCCCTGAAAAACCCAGCTGTTCTTTTTGACTCAGCAGATGTTAAACCAAACAGACTACCATATGGAGACATTTCATTATTTCCTTATAATCAGGTAAGCTCCACAAATTGATATGCTAATTAAATTTGTAAAATACCTTGGTAATAAAATTTCATGAAATTTTAAGACAAGGGAAAGTGCTTGTCATGTGAAATCATGTCACATTGGACAGGCATTGTGGTTCACATTCTGGGTGCTTCTGATTTCCTCTTCTCAAAACAAGAAATTAAAATAATATGCAGTACAATGCACATGTATTCTGCTTTATTTCATAATTTTAGAAGAAAAATTATTTGCACATAAATCTAAATCTAAAACAAATACGTATTTTTTCAATATTCCTTTATTAATTAAGAAGAAACAAAACTAGATAGCCATCATGGAGTGATCTCAGGTATCTAATTAGGGAAAAATTTAAAAAATATATCATGAGACAAGATGGCAGTTTTAGGATAGGTATTTAAGTCTGGCAGTCATAGATTTACCCTTTCTCATGTTAAAATTCTCAGATTGTAGTATATGTTCTAAAGCTTGAAGTTCTAAATACATTTGGCATTCTTAAGGTGTAGAACATTAAAATTGGTATTTAATTACTATTTTACAGTGACCTCTCCATCTCTAAATATTCAGCTGCATTCACATCTCAATCTATCTAAATGTTTCTCTCTCTTCTCTTTCTATGTGTAATGAACATATAAATTCACTTAAAAGTTCAATTTGAGCTGGACATAATTCTTATATAACTCCATGACAGTAAGGGGTGAATTATTTCCATTTTTTAAAGGAAACCACATCTAAGGAAAAATGAAGAATTAATCCATAATTATGAAGTCTCTTCAACTCTGCTTCCTTGTCTATAAAATGTTCCCCAGTTCTGTATTTACTTGGCTGAAGTTAATCATTCCTTTGTGTGTTCTGATACATTTTGTATTAAAAAAAATGCCTAGTAGATATTTATTGGGTTGGATTGAACTAATTTGAATTGCTACAAAACAATTTAATGGTAATATATTATTACTGATTTTTTTTTTGTATTTTCTATGTAGTTATGTTTAGCATATAAAGGATTCCTGACAAATTACATTGGTCTAAAATTTCAATACCAAGACAAAAGCAAGATTACCAGGAGCTCTGATACACAATTTACGTATAGTTTTGCTTATGGAAACAAGTAAGTTACACTATGAATTTGAAAACTTAAATTATACCATAGTATATGAACTATGAAGACAAAACAAACCTGTTTCTTATTTGTTAGTTTCTGAGAAATTGTGAGCATCATAAACCTACCTGCAGTTTTCCTGCCCTCTGCATGAGCTTCCTAAGAGAAATAGTTATGCCAAAAATAAAGCTATATATTATGAAAATAAAAACTGATCTAGTGTCATCACCACTCATGACCATCTAAAAAATGAAACAATGATAAACTGTTCAGCATTAACAAACTTTTCTAAGTAATATTTGTTAAAACTTCAGAATCGTATAATTAGCGAATTCTACTTAGAGACCCTAAGACCTTTAATTAATTTAAAGAGCACTTTAGCTTAGTGTAATGCTGCATATAATTTCCTAAAACTGAGCACTAGAGGTGTTCCCATAATGACTTCACAAACCATGAAGGAAATGAGAATAAACAATGCCCAAACTACACAGTTAATAACTACAGTAGTAGCTGATGTAAACATTATTGTTAAACTACATTTAGTTATTTGGATGGCAGTATTTATCTCTGTTGTAAACTGTCATAGCTGATTTGTTTAATTGTAATTTATGGGAATCTGTTGCAGTTAATGTTTCATGGAAAGTCTGAATCTAAATTACGCATTTATAAAGGTACTGTACTATAAATAACTTAGCACCATTTTTGCCACTTGGAACGACAACTCCAGTGAGCTCTTCTGGGAGTAATAGCAAGTTCACTCTGCATCTTAATATTGAACTGAGTTTACTGTTCCATCCCTGACATTTTTTTACTAAAATAGTTTACTTGATTTTGTTTATGTGTTCCACACCAAGGTACATGCTCCTTAGTTTCCTTATCTGTTGCTAAAGAATAGTTTACATTCCTGTGGCTACTGCCAAGGTTACAAATAAAAAAACCAAACAAACCTATATTTGGATGCAGCATTAAATCTTTTACTGACAATGTATGTTTCTCTCTGCTGTATATTGTAATGACTGCTTTTCTGTGCTAATAAAGTATGCTTGATAGTCTTCTGTGGAAAAAAAAACTGTACTCTTTAATATTATAATGCTTTTTATACTGTATTTGTTTACATTAAACATTGGAACTGATCCAGATAGTTACTTAATTAACCATATTTCAGCTGGATGTACACTTGCATAGACCTTCTGAACCTCATACAAATGAAATACACTGGGACTAATTTTTCTCTTCAGAGGATTAGTTTACAGAAAGCATCAGACTCACAGTCCTTCTATGTGGACGTAGTATACATTGGACAGACATCTACAGTCTCAGTGTGGGATGGTATGTTACACAATTTCATTTCACATCTACCTAAACCTAAATCTATTGTGTAGTAAAATCTTACCATGAAAATTATTTATATTATATATATAGTGAGAGAAACAATAATCTCTACATATCATTATTTAAATCATTATGTTTAATGAATATGACCAGGTGATTATTCTAAGGAAAAATGCATACTTAATGTAACCTTTGTCATTATAGCAAGAATTAGCTTTTGTAGTCCTGGATTTTGTTTACAGGTATACAAACTGTGGCAAACATTTTTATTTTGCTTTGTTTTTGAAGATAGAGATCTGTTCCTAAAAGGCATCTATTGATGATGTTGACATTGACATCTGTTTAGTAAGATTCAGCTGCATCTTTACATGGACTTGATAACAATAATTAATAATGCAATAAATGAAAACTTTATTTCTGGTAGTCTTAGCATTGTTTTTCTAGTCATGTTAGTAGGCTCATATATATAAACTGCAATAGTAAAATAATTAAAATTAAACTGTGATTTAAAGAAAATCACCCTAACTCCCGTCACCTTAAAAAGTGACTATTCCTATTTTTCAGAGAAGTTTTGAAATCCTTTCCTTTGCAACTGTTTTCAAGTGTAAGGTCATGAGTCAACTGTTAAAAAATTTAAATGTTACTACTGTACTCACTCCTTTTGATTACACTGTCACCAGATCTTGTAATTGGTAGAACACATATATAAGAGCTGATTTTTGCTAAAATAAATGTATCCTTTAAACAGTATTTTGTAGCACCTACCGTGTGGCAGGCACTGTGGCAAGTACTTAAAGTAAGAGCAGTGAACTTGACAGTCCTGGTCCTGCCACATGTCCTAGTGAGCACGACATTCAGGGCACCTGGAACAGAGCAGAGCTAACCGAGGGTTTTGTGGCTTTTAAATAACAATTTAAACAATTTTTTTTCTCTTTTACCTAATGAGGCTCATATGTCATAAGACTTAAAACTTTATATTCTAAAAGTGAAAGTTTACCAAGCACCACGAACTTCTTGCCTTAAGGTATTCTTTCTAAAATTTGATTCTAAACAATTTATTCTGTGACATGTGAATATTATTTGATCATGATTTTCTTTTAAGCAGCAGAAGCTTTGCGATTTTATTTTCCCATTTACTTATGTTTTTAGAAATGCCTAAGAGAAGACTTCCAGCATTAGCAAATAAAGGAATATTTTTAAAGCACTTTCAGGTGAATCAGACCAAAATTGTTGGACCAAGTATGACCAAACAATATTCTGTCACCATGACTTCATATAATTGTAGTTATAATATACCCATGATGGCTGTGAGCTTTGGGCAGGTAAGCCTAGAATTTTACAAGTTACTATTTTCAATTTATGAAGCATTACCATTGACTTAGCAAACTTTCATTTCAATTTTTAGAAATAGTTGACATACAGATTGAATATCTTTTAATAGGACAAGACAGTTCTAAGGATTTATGAAGACTTAGAGGCTTGTTGAACTTAAGCATGAAAATTCGCTTTAAACAATTAAAAATATACCTATGGGAAAAATAGCCTTAAGAAACAGTCAAATTTAGGTAGCATTTTCTCTCTTGATTTAAAAGGAAGAATTGTGGGCTCTTCCAATAAAGATCCTTGAACAAAGATTATTGAAAGAAAATTTGAGATTCTGTATTATTTTTAAATTGTTTCTGTTATAAACACCATTTATTTTTTGCTTGTATCAAAATAGTTTTCCACAATTTCAAAAGGATCTGAATGGTTTTTATACAGTTTGAGTTATTTATAATAAGTATTAAATATTAAAAATATGGCAAGTATTTTTAAATTTAATATCCTACAAAAAATATACAAGTTAATATAATTTCCTACAACAAACAAAAAACAAATATCCCTTTTATCTGGCAATTACCAATCCACCTCTATAATTTTGTCATTTCAGCAATGTTATGTAAATAGAATCAGACCTTGTATAATCGTACCAGTATGTACCTTTTTGAGATTGGCTTTTTTCACTCGGCATAATTCCCTTGAGATCCCTCCAAGGTGTTGTGTCTATCAGTAATTTGTACATTTTGATTGCTGAGTAGTATTTAATGCTGTGGATTCCCATAGTTTGTTTAACCACTTACTTTTTAAAGGACATTTGAGTTGCTCCCAGTTTTTGGTTATCATAAATAAAGCTGCTATAAATATTAAAATATTAATGCTATAAAGTATTAAGCTGCTGCAAAAATTAATCTATAACTATTACTCGATATTATCCTTTCTACTATCATTTTGCAAAAGGTTCTGAGAATATTTTATAAAGGGCTATAAATAAGATGCTTACTTTTGAGACAAATATTCAGATTAGGTTTGTAAGATTGTACAATGAGGATTATTATGTACATGTCACAAGGAGGTGAAAGACCTGTACTCTGAAAACTATAAGACATTGAAGAAAGAAATTGAAGGAACATAAAGAAATTGAAGGATATGGTACTCATGGATTGGAAGGATTAATATTGTTAAAAAGACCATACTCCCTAAAGCAAGTTTGTCCAACCTGCAGCCCATGAGCTGCAGGTGGCCCAGAACAGCTTTGAATGTGGCCCAACACAAATTCATAAACTTTCTTAAAATATTATGAGATTTGTTTACAACCTTTCTTTTTAGCTCATCAGCTGTTGTTAGTGTTAGTGTATTTTATGTGTGGCCCAAGACAATTCTTCTTCCAGTGTGGCCCAGGGAAGCCAAAAGATTGGACACCCCTGACCTAAAACAAAGTACAGTTTCAACGCAATTCCTATGAGATCTGACAATTAAGTTTACAAACTTGCCACCATGCGTTATGTAGGCAGCAGTGTACAAACAACTTGGTAAGGTTTTATAACCTTGGTATTTCTGTGTCTCACAGCTGTGTTCATGTCAACTTGTAGTTGCTGAGTGGTGTTCATTATTGTTGTTGTGTGTTTTAGTATGCTGTCATGAGAAGGTCGGAGCTTGAATTAGAGCAACTAACAAACATTAAATTTCTTGTTAAACTTGTCAAGAGTGAAAGTGAAATCAGGTACCTGTTAATCCAAGTTTATGGGGATGATGGCATGAAGTAATTGGCAGTGTACAAATTGATTAAACTTTTTTCTGAGGGGAGAGAAAGCGCCACTATGAAGAGAGGTCAGGGCGGCCAGTAATAAGCAGAACTCATGAAAACATTGCAAAAATTCATCAAATTGTCCATCATAATCATCGGTTGAATTTGGGAAGCATGGCAGACCAAGTAAACATCGATAGAGAAACAGTAAAGAATATCCTAACTGAAAATTTGGCATAGGAATTGTGTGTGCTAAAATGACACTGAAGGAGTTCACTGATGAACAAAATCAAAGGACAGTCAGTTTTCCAAGACCTTTTGGAGAGGGCAGACAATGTTTTGGGCCATCTTATCATTGGTGATGAAACATGGGTGTACCATTAAGACCATGAAACAAAGCATCTAAGTGCAGAATGGAAGTCAGCCAGTATCCATAGCCAAAAATTTGTCAGTCCAAATCAAGAGTCAAAACAACGTTGTTAACCTTTTTTTGTTATTCAGAAGGATTGTTCATTATGAATTTGTACCAACTGGACAAACAGTCAACCAACTTTACTACATTGGGAGTGCTGAAAAGGCTGCATGAAAAAGTTAGAAGAAAATGACCTGAACTTTTCGCCAACTCAGAGCTCTTGCATCACAACAATATACCAGCTCACATGGCCCTGTCTGTGAGGGAATTTTTAGCCAGTAAATAAATGACTGTAATGGAACACCTCCCTACTCACCTAATCTGGCCCCAGTGATTTTTTTCTTTATCTGAAGATAAAGGAAATACTGAAAGGAAGGCATTTTGATGACATTCAGGACATCAAGAATAATACAATGATAGCTCTGGTGGCCATTCCAGAAAAAGAGTTCCAAAATTGCTATGAAGGGTAAACTAGGCACTGGCATCGATGCATAAATTTCCAAAGAGCTAGAAAAACTAATTTTTGAATTTGTACAGAACCACAAAAGACCCCAAACAGCCACAGCAAACTTCAGAAAGAAGAACGAAGTTGGAGGTATCATGCTCCCTGATATCAAACTGTACCACAAAGTATAACAATCAAAACAGTATGGTATCGGTACAGATATCGACACATAGATCAACGGAACAGAGTAGAGAGCCCAGAAATAAACTCTCACTGATATGGTGAACTAATTTATGACAAAAAAAGGTAAAAATATACACTGGTGTAATGACATACTTTTCAGAAGTCTTTAATTTTGATGAGATCTAATTTATCAATTTTTTCCTTTTATGAATGGTGCTTTTAGTTTTGGTTCTTAAGAACTGTTTGCTTAGCTCCAAGTCCTGAATATTTTCCTGCTTTTATTTTTTTTTTTTATTTTTTTTTCCTGCTTTTATTTTTCCCTGAAACTTTTACAGCTGTGCATTTTGCATTTAAGGTCCTGATCACTTCTGAGTTAACTTTTGTATGAGATGTAAAGTTTTAGGTGAGGTTCATGTGTTTGCCTATGGCTCCCATTGCCCCAGCACCATTTATTGAAAAGGCTATCCTTCCTCCACTGAATTAATTTTGCACTTTTATCAAAATGAGTTGGGCATATTTGTGTGGATATATTTTTGTATTCTCCATTCTGTGCTATTGCTCTGTGACAATCCTTCCACCAATACCAATATCAATACCAATCTCTTGATAACTAGCTATAATAAATCTTAACTTTGGGTAGAGTGGATTCACTTTGTTCTTCTTGTTTTAGCTATTCTAGGTCCTGGGTCCTTTCATATAAATTTTGAAATAACGCTTGTTTATGTCTACACCAATCTTGCTGGTATTTTGATAAATTACATTAAACCTAGATTGTTTTGGAGGGAACTAACACCTTTATTATACTGAGTTTTCTAGTCCGTGAACACAATATGTCTCTCCATTTGTTTAGGTCTTTCTTGCTTGCTTTCATCAACATTTTGCAATTTTTACATCATATCTAGCATATGTTTTATTAGATTTATATGTAAGTACTTCCTTTTCTTTGAAGAATTGTAAATGGTCTTGTGTTACTAATTTTGGTTTCCCCGTGCTTGTTATTTGTATAGAGAAATGAGGTAATGCAATTAATGTTGCAAACTCATCCTAGAAAAAGTGCTACATACCTCATTGTTCAATATCACTACAGTCTCCTTTGAAGTACTCCCCTTGGTTAGCTATGTACCGATGCCAGCATCTAGTCTACCTCTCAAAGAAATTTTGGAACTCCTTTTCTGGAATAGCCAGAAGAGTTGCCACCATAGCCAAAATCTGACATAAAGTTTGCAAACTTGCCACTGTGAACTTATGTTGGCAGCACTGTACAAACAACTTGATGAGGTTATAACATTCAAGGTATGACACCTTAATGAGTTGTTTGTACAGTACTGCCAATGTAAGCACACAAGGACAAGTTTGCAAACTTAATTGTCAGATTTTGGGTACAACGACAACTCTTATGGCCATTCCAGAAAAAGAGTTCCAAAATTGCTTTGAAGGGTGGACTAGGTGCTGGCACTGGGGCATGACTTCCCAAAGGGAGTACTTCAAAGGTGACCATAGTGATATTCAGCAATGAGGTATGTAACAATTTTTCTAGGATGAGTTCATGAAATTAATTGTCTGACCTCTTATAGTCTGCAAACTTGCTGAACTCCATAATTTTTTACAAAGTAAATGCACTCATGTAATCACTACTCTGATCAGGAAAAAGAAAATCATTAGCTTCCAAGAGACTTTCTTGTGCCTTTTCCTTGTCACACCCAGAAATACCACTGTTTTTACTTCTATCACCATTAACTAGTTTTGCTTGTTTTTAATCATATCGATGAAAAATAGAGTGTATACTCTTTTGCATATAGCTTCTTTTATATGATATTGTGAGATTCATGTGTTGCTCATAGCTGTAGTTCATTCTTTTTTATTGCTTTACAGTATTCCATGGTGTGAGTTTACCATAATATATCCATCCTATTGATGGAATTTTGCATTATTTCCAGTTTGGAGCTATTGTGAATAAAGTCATTATGAACAGTCTTGTATATGTTTTTGTTACATATGTTTATTCATTTCTGTGGATAGTGGGGCTTATAGTTTTAAATTCTACATAACTATGAGGGATCAGAAGCAGGAGAATATAATTTTCACTGTTGCAGTTACAATCTATGAATTTTTACAGCACATGTTGCTTTTGTCAAATTATTGGTACTCAGTATCACGCAGGTATTTCCTGGGTGTTGGTACTGACCATTTACTCCACACATTGTCAGTTACATTTTCAAGTCCTTATATGTTACTTCTTCAAAAATATTTTTAGGTTTTTGATAGCCAAGACCACATATCATATTTCTTTGCCTCCCCACAGTGATTATTAGCAGTGTACCTTAAACAGAATGCTTGGTCAATAAATATTTGTTCTTTGAGTGATGGAGGGTACTCTCTGAATTAATGGGGTATTACTATGGTTCCAGATGATTGCTACACAAATGACTGAGTTAACTTTGGCCTCATTATTGCAGCTGTATAGGTATGGTCTGTGGTGATTTATGTGACTCTCCTTAATGTTCTGAAGAATCTTGAGTACCTGATGCTCATTTATGTCATGGCTCAGAATTTCACTGTGATAAACTCGAAATCATGTAGGCCATTGTTATGTTTAATTATTTTTTCAATACTTATCTTGGAAATCATGTTAGCCGTTGTTATGTTTAATCATTTTATCAGTATTTATTTTGGAAATTAGGTAATCACCAACGAAACAGAGAATGAGTCTGTTTACAGAGGAAATAATTGGCCAGGGGAGTCAAAGATCCGTATTCAAAGAATTCAAGCAGCCTCTCCTCCTCTAAGTGGCAGTTTTGACATTCACGCTTATGGACATATTCTCAAAGGTATATGAAAAAAATCAGAACATGTTATTTGTATTAATTGGACAGTGATGACCTAGACAACTATAATAAATACATTAGTGTATTTCTTTCTAATATTATTTCTCTATATAATTAAAATTATGTCAGAAATGTAAAGCCAAATCATCTAGAACAAATTGCATTTTCACATTTTCTTAATTGCCTCACCAGATACGCCAGGTTCTATTTCCAAAAGTTTTATTTTTTCTGTTTATCTATGACTTATTGGTTGTCTATAAAATTAATCGATATTAAAAAGCCAAGGCTATAATCTGAGGAACATCACTCATGTTAAGTTGTGTTTCCAAGAAATACGTACATTCTTGGCATAAGTAGGATGCAAATTCATTTTTACACTATTGGAGGAAGACAGTTGGTTTGCAAGTGTAAATATGTAGTACACACGTCATGCGTGAGTATTTTACGGATGGAATTGTGAGTTTTTGCTCCTGTTCTTTGCCGTCCCTCTGTGAGTGCAGGCCTCCCCGCTGAGGCCTCAGCGGCAGATTTGCAGTTTGCCCTGCAGAGCCTGGAAGAAGTGGGAAGAGTCTCTGTTACACGAGAGGGAAGCTGTGCTGGGTTCTCGTGGAGCATCAAGTGGACAAGCACATTTGGGAAGCAGCATCTTCTACAGGTTCCCCCATTTGTCTCGGTTTCTGTTTTCTTTTGTGTGCTGCACGCTTATGTGCACCTTGCTTCATTACAAAAAGAACTGGAGACTTTATCATTAAAAATGCCATCAAAAGGATGGAAATTGAGGAGATAGTTCTAAATTAAGTTGACCTGATGCTCTCTCGCAGTGACGAAGAGCTGTTGATACTTTATTCCCTATCCTCTCCGGAAAAAGTGCAGGAGATGTGTGAGAAGACACTTGGCAGGGGCAAGAGGAGCCTAGGCAGGGTCAGTCTCAGCATTAAATCTGGGTATACGAGGGCTGTCCAGTAAAAACCCAGCCATAAATACCTCTGTTTTTCACACTGCATGGCTGGATATTTTCCAGACAGCCCTTGTACTTTAAGCGAGGAGCAAGCATAAGCAGCCTCACTGTCTGTAGTTCTACCACCGTGCATGAGAGCTGAATTTTGGGGCCTTTGATGTCTTTGTGGTTTTAAAGGTGACCTTTTTAAGCTCTTAAGGGAGTTACACCTTAAGCCCTCGCTAATGACCTTTGCTTAGTTATAGTGTGGAAGCGAGTGGTGGAGAGGAGTCAGGCCCAGGATTATGTGAAGGAGAGTAGTCTAGAAGAGACTAGGGGCTCAGATTGCAGACATTAAAAAAAAATGCTCTCTTTTTATGATGAGAGTGTGAGGAAACAGTAAATGGGTATAACCTTTCGTTAGGATAATTTACTAGTATCTAAATATAAGTACCTTATGAGTCAGCAATCTCAGCTACGGTAACTCTCTATGACTGAAGTAATCATACAAATAGTAAATGATATAGGCAGGAAGGGAGTCACTGGAACATTATTTCCAATAGTGATTAAATCCCCATCAAAAGAAGTGTGGTTGTTAAAATGCCACAACCTTAGCATGAATACCATGTAGCCATATGTAGACACACATACATTTATCCAGAAAGATGTTTATGACATAAGGTGAAAACGATACAGAACTCTATGGAAAGGGAGTTCCCTGATGGTGTAGTGGCTTAAGGCTTCGGCATTGGCGCTGTCAGC
Organism: Lyroderma lyra; assembly: GCA_004026885.1. NCBI lineage: Eukaryota > Metazoa > Chordata > Mammalia > Chiroptera > Megadermatidae > Lyroderma > Lyroderma lyra. The sequence goes on along the minus strand of PVJL010002371.1, from coordinate 97,976 downwards.
GCTGCGGCCTGGGTTCGATTCCCAGTCAGGGAGCTACCCACATACCAAAAAGAAAAAAAAAAAAAAAGCAGAACTCTATGGAAAATAAAGAGCAGCAGCAGCTAAGGGAAAAGGGGAGACCAAAACCAAAACAAAACTCAGGATATAAACATACAATCCAATGTGCCATAGACTATATGGAAGTCATAAAGATGTGGGGGTTATTTTAAAAAACCACATGCCCTGAAACGAAAATTAGAAAATTCCACAACTGAGGCAGCTGTGACTGGTCTTCCTCGCGGTGTGTGTGCTGGTGTTGGCGCGTCTACTCCTGTCTCTCTTCCCAGACTAGTCCCCTCTGTGTCTTCATCACTTCTCCGCCCTGTCACTTTGGATCACACATGGCCCAGCATGGAGATGCCCATCTCTCCGCTAGCCCCTGTATATATCACAAGGCTGCCGTATCGGCAGAGGGATTTCGGAATGAGCAAGTTGTACATTTTGATTTGGTTTCATTTTTACCACTCGCAAGAAATAAAACTCTTTATGAGTGGATGAAAAACCCAAGGTAGGCAGAGGTGGAAAATGCTAAATGGGAAAAAGGACTAAAATTTCAATTATTCAACTATCATTTATCAAAGCGGTCATATTCAGAAAAAGCGTAGAACATTTTGAGAAAATCAAATTGAGTAAATTTTTAGAGTATATTTTACTCTAAAAATTTGAGTTAATTTTAATAATTTAATTCAAGTTGTAGTTAATGCAACATGTGATAATGCAAATAATCTTAGCATTTTTTGGAGGGTAGATGCTCATTTTCAGAGAGCCTCCTTTTCAAAGAAATGTAACTAAAATGGTTTTGAAGGTTTTTTTTCATGCTTTATCTTTTATTCCTTTTCTTAAATAAATTTAAAAATAAATAAATAAAAACTATAATAGTGTGGTCATATTCATCAGAGCCTCCCTGATAAAATAATTTTGTCTAAAAACAGATTAATGATTCCAACATTATTGGAGAAAAGGCTAATATGACAGTCATGAAGATCAAGGAAGGTGGCTTATTCAGACAGCGCATACTTGGAGACCTGCTTCGTACACCCAGCCAACAGCCACAGGTATTTTGGAAACTTTCCTCCAGATATTGAATATAATTTTAAATGTATATCTAGTTTGCAATATAATACATTAAAGACCTGATAAAACAGGAGAGATTACACCTTCATTTTCATGTGAATATTTGTGTTAACAGTTGATCGACTCAATAATATTATTTCTCGCCACTTGGGGAAATTATAATAAAAGAATGCATTTTTAAGCTCTGCTACTGCATGATAGGATTTGAAAATATATTCTTCCATTTAATCATTACAGTAACTCTAAAGTCATTTTTAATGTTAACACTTTAATGATGAGGAAATTTGAGTGGAAGAGTTTAGATGACTTTCCCAAAAGTAACCTTTATTTTCCTTCATAGCACTCAATAGCACCAGGGCATAATCTGAATTTACTTTATCATTATAATTATTATTATTTATAGTCCTATGCAGCTATCATCGCACCCTTACTAGAATATAAACTGGGTACAGCAGGGATGTCATCTGTTTTGTTTAATGTTGTATTGTAACATTTACTGCTGTGCCTACACAGTGGTTACGTTAGCTGAATGAATGAATGAATGATGTGTCAAAGCAGAAAAAGTATAATTAGAAGAATAACTTTTGTAAATAAACAAATTAAACAGACAAAATTCCATCATTCATTCTATGCATAGAATGAATGCATTCTATGCATTCTACTGAACCATGCTACCTCTTTACCTCTATTTTCTACCTCTGTATTTTCTTATTTGAAGGTCGAAGTCTATGTCAATGGAATTCCCGCTAAATGTTCAGGTGACTGTAAATATACATGGGATCCCATGATGACTCCCGTAGTCCGGGCTATAAGCCCTTCTCAAGGTAGGTAACCCTCTGCTTTTTAACTTGGAGTATGGAGTACAAGACAAGCAACAAAAATGTAAATTCTGATAATGATATTTTGTATGCTAGTGTTACCAATTAAAGCAAGCAAACAGTTCTACGTAGTGAAAAAAAATCTATCAGATCAGAGAGCTGTGGAAAGATCGTTGACTTATTTTTGTAAACAATACAAGCAAACAAAAGTTTTGCAGTTGAACTCATTGCTCTTCGACTCCCTCAGTTTCACCACATTAGAATCAGTCTCTAAAAATTCACTCTCATATTGAGGCCTTTTTTATTTAACTCCACTACCTAGGGTATGAATTGGAATCTTTCTATGAGACTACTTCTTCCAGGAGATTTAGTAATAAAGGGCTAATAACTAGATAGCTGCTGATTAGTAAAAGAAAATAACAAGGTCCTGGATCTGAGAATAAAAGATAGAGAAATTATTCCCAAGAACTCAGTCTAGGATGACATATTATATCATGTTTTCATAGTATATAACTGCTTTAATAAATGTTATTACGCTTTGTGTCTGAACTCCTCTGTGTCTGAAAACCTTGGCAATTTTGACATGATTGCCAAGATTTTTAAGAACAAAGAAATTATATAATAGTTGAAGATAACTGCATAAGATGTTTGCTCCTGTTTTAAGGTAGATGTCTATAGTCATTTTTCACCCTTTTCTTTCAGTATAAGGTCAGTACTACCAATATCATCTGTGATCTGATCTTCCTCAGTTCTCCCTTTGACAATCTTAAAATGATTGAAGTATAATTAATTATATGTTAGAAAATAAAATTTGCAATTTAAAAAATAGCATTTCTTTGTGTTGGAAGAATATATCCTTCAGACTTTTTGTTTTACAGTAGTGATATTAACTTTTCAATAATTCATGACTTTCAGTCAGATAATTCTTTCCACTAATCTATCAACACACAGATTCTAAATATGAAGCAATGTAGCGTAATTCAATGGAAAAAATGCCATTGCTCAATAAATGTCTTTTTTTCTCTACTTGTTTATAGACTTATTAGAAGATATGCTTATTTTTCTCTGAGAAATGTTTGATTTCCTGAGATGCTTTGTCATTTTAACTTTGTTATTTTAACTTGGCATTTTCAGGGTCCCATGAAGAAAGCACAATTCTAACCATATTAGGCTCTGGATTTTCTCCTAGTTCAGCTGTTTCAGTCTCAGTAGGACCAATAGGTTGCTCTCTTATTTCTGTGGATGGTAGGTCCTTTTAAAAATTATTATTATTGAATCTCATTGTCCTTCTCTAAGAGAAAGTGGAATCACTGAGCACTGTTATCCTATAGTGTACCCTATGGGGTCACAAAATTGGCAAAGTTCCCTGAATAAATGTCTTTTTAATCTTTGGTTACCAAAAGATTAGAAAGATAAGACATTGACCTAAAAATCAACAGTGTCTTTATCCCATGGTAGTTGATTTTTGTTTCTCTCTTTGTATTCATAAAGTGATTACATGAAAACTTTTGTACCTGAAACAAATATAAAATAATATTGAATGTCAACGGTAATTGAAAAATATAAAAAATAAAAAGCAAAAAAGAAATCTTTCTCTGGTGTGTCTCTGGGCTACAGAAGTATATAAATTGCTGCTCTGGTGTACTATGGTCCCCTCTGTCTATGCTTTGCCAATCCCACATTAGTCAGACAGCAAGAGAACATGACCATCTTCCCTGACTCCTAGACCAATAGAAATTTCTATTCAGTAACATAGAATTTAAGGATCATTCACGTTTTTCTGCTCCTAGAAAACGAGAGCCATAATTATTTATTTTCCTAAAAATTATTTTTTATAATCCTAGGTGTATTGCTTCATTTTAATAAGTTGGAATTATATAAGCAACTCCATCTTTCATATCATTTAAGTTGTTTTTAATTTAGATCATCCATGCATTCTTAAGATCTAATCATCGATTTTGCACCTATATTACAAGTGCACATATACTGTTATAAATGTAGGAAAGAATGTGTTTTTATTTAGTTTCCAATCACCTTTATTGATGAAACCTATTTTACCCAGTTTGGGACATAAACAATAAACAAAATTTTTAGAATTATTGATATAAATGGTCTTACATTTGGGATTTATTGTTATTAGTAGTAGTAGTAGAAATATTGTTATTAAAGTAAACCTTTTTGCCACAGTAGCAATCAGGAGCAAATTGTTTATTTTGCTTTTATTATTTTACCTAGCTCTTCTAGGAGTGTCTGATTCATAACATCAGGTTGTTTATAAAGTTTTTTTTCTCCCATTACTATGTGAGTACTTTTCCTTAGATATATTTCTTGGGGTGTAAAATTGAAAGCCAGTGTTAACATTAGCAAATATAAAATTTTAGTAATTTTATCTTACAAAAACCTTTGGTTTATTGTTTTCGTCTTTTTCTTGTCTTCATCACAAGCAAACGAAATCAAGTGCCAAATACTGAATGGAAGTGCTGGCCATTTCCCAGTTGCTGTGTCCATAGCTGGTGTTGGACTCGCACGGAATGTGGAAGATGAGGTACTCTACTTCATTTATCAGAGTCACATCTCACACATCCAGCCTGTTTCTGGGAGCCTAGCAGGTAACCTTTAATTGTTCTAAACAAAGAACATTTCATGCATTTCCGTCATTTCCTTGTACTGTTTCTAGAACAGGGTGACAGGAGAGGGACCCAGAGCTCCCTCATATAGAACAAAGGAGACCTCCCTTTCAGAAGACTCAGTGACAAGGGACTGACTAATTTTTTTGTTTCTTATGAAGCACAAGCCAGGGTGATTACTTATACTTACATCTTAGGTTATTGAATTAATATCATCAATTATTACATGTTTCTATAATAAGCTCATCAGTTATGTCAAGGTAAGATTTATTAGTTAGTGTTCTATTACCAGCTGCTTCATTTGTAACCACAGGCTCAGTGGGGCTACTTGACCCAGAAAAAGTTCCAGGAAGGGAAGTCGGAGGCAGAAGATGAGAAGAGCACGTTTTGCCTGTTGTGTTTCATGTCCTTTGTGTTTTTTGTTTGTTTGCTTGTTTGTTCTACCATGCTTAGTTTCTGATTTTATGCTGGTTTTGAACTTCTTGACATGTTTTGTGTTTTTATTTTACTTTATTTTATTTTGTTGGAATATTTTTATTAATTTTCCTTCTACTTAGAATTATTAAAATTAGGGATTTGGTAACAGCCTTGATTCACTTTCATGTCCTGCCCTTGGTGTGGTTGAACAAATAGAAACAGCATAATTTCTTTTTAGGATGAAGGAGGCACTATAGAAAACACAGTTGCTGCTGGTTACAAATCTGTTATTTCATCACATTGCTTAGCCTGCCTTCTTTATGGTGTCAAACCTCAGCTCAGGCTCGGGTGTGCAGTGTGACTGTATATATCTTGAATCTTGTCGCTGATCTGTTTGCCAACCCATCTCTTGGATGATTAGATCATTCCTGGATGATGAGTTAGACTATTGCCAAAGTTTCTTTTTTGGTTATAGTTAATTTGTTGCTATTGGGTTGTTGTGTTTTTGTTTTTGTTTTTTCCCTTATGTAGGTGGTACTCTTCTGACTCTGTCTGGATCTGGCTTTAGTGAAAAGTCAAAGGTATTAGTTGGAAATCAGACCTGCAATGTAATTGATGGGAATGTGAATAAGATAATCTGCAGAACACCAAAAGTAAGGCATCTGACTTTAATCTTTTCTTTTCTAAGTCTAAAATCTGTTGAATTAAGGAGCATCTCAGTAGAGGGTTAAACAAATGACATATTTACCTAGGAGGTGCACAGTTTCAGTTATACTCTTTAACAATTATTTCTTCAACATCTTTGTGATAATATTCAACTATGAAATATTATTCCATATTCCAGATACTTAACATCATTAAGAAGGACAGACACATAAACCAGTGTTAAGCTGTGTTCCATTTGATATAATAGAAATAGATACAAAGTAAAGATAAAATGCATGGGAAGATAGTGTTACAGAGAGTTTCACAGAAAAGTAAAAAATGTTGATGTCCTATCAGAACTTGAAAGATGAATGAGAGTTGAACAGGTAAATCAGAGGATGAAGAAACATTTAATACCAATAAACAGTCTAAAAAATCCCAGGAAACAAATTTAGACATGTTTAGTTTTTAAAAAGGAGCACACACATATTTTTTAATTGTTAAATTTATTGGGGTGACATGGATTAGTGAACATGTATTTTGAATATATTAAAGTTTCAGTTTGTTTAGCAAACCAAAACTAAAAAAGGGTGATATTCCCCTAGGGATATTCCATTTTCAGACCATTGTTCTTTATTTAAAAAAAAATAGTGTTTAAATTAAAACCAAAAATCTGGTTTGCTTATTATGTGCCAAAGGATGATGAATCCAGTTGCTGACATTTTTTAAAAATGTAGCAAACTAAGGTGGGTATTATGCAGTTGAAATCTGTAGGAAAAGTAAACTTGAACACACATTGCAATGAATGATGGAGATGAGAATCTAGAGGATACGTAAATTAAATCTTACTTTGTTTAAATTATGTCGTTAAGTTAAACACTCTTGTGTGTATTAAGTAAATAGTAATTGTAAAAAGTGATTTTCCTGATTGAGAATTGTATATGTGCTATATCAGTGGAAGTCCCAAATATTATTTTTAGGTGTCCAACTGTTATGTTAGTTTTGGATTATGGAATTAGGTCAGCTAAACATATATATATATATATATATATATATATATGTTTAGCTGACCTAATTCCATAATATATATATATGATTTATCAGTGAAAAGGAATAAAAATTATATTTGGGTCTATTTTTAGAGCAAAAAGTCAAAACTTTTTGTATCTTATGTTTTATCAGGGAATCAATTGTCCAGAGCATCTTGACTACATTGCCAAGCCCTCAGGAATTCAGTAATAGAGATGCAATTAAATTGATCAAAACCACTGTATCATACACTTTATCTAAAGCAAGCATGTCCAACTTGTGTCCAGGATGGCTTTGAATGCGGCCCAACAAAAATTCTTAAAACATTATGAGATTTTTTGGTGACCTCTTTTTTAGCTCATCAGCTGTCGTTAGTGTTAGTGTACTTCATGTGTGGCCCAACACAATTCTTCTTCCAGTGTGGCCCAGGGAAACTAACAGGTTGGACACTGCTTCTCCAAAGAATTCAAACATGTAACCTACGTTTGAAACCAGGGCTTTCTAAAATCTAAAAACTGACTTTGAGTCATTACTCAGAAACAAAACATCTTTGGAAGTTTATTTTGAATAATTCTGTTTCTTTCTAGGCATTGGTTATTTATATCTCGAAATTTATTATTTTCTAATAGTTTTACTTTTTTCTCTTATTTCAGAGAATTGAGGGTACAGTTGATATTTCTGTTATTACCAATGGATTCCAAGCCACAACAAAAGATGCTTATAGTTATAATTGTTTACAGACTCCAGTTATAACTGATTTTAGTCCAAAAGTACGGACAATACTAGGTAAGAAATTCTTAAATAATATCTGTTACTTGTGTGTGTGTGTGTGTGTATAAACCATTTCTAGAAAGGCTTTTGAAAGTTTTTCCTGCAGTTCTGTTTCTTAATGCAAAACTGATTATGAGTTGTGGTTTTGTTTTTTTTTATACCACATATTACTGTATTTATTATTTCACTTTGAACATGAGCAATCGGTGAAAAATATCTTTTAAAGTACTTTGCCATTTTCCCCTGTGAAACAATTAAACATGAATTTTATCCCCAAGTGGCAGCTGTCAGCTCTGTCACTGATTTTTCTTTTGCCTCTGAAAGTGTTAGGATTTCCTAAATCCAGTGGTAGTTAAAAGATGAGTTGGTTTAGTTACTATGCAAATTTCACACTGCATAATAAGTTGAGCCTTTTTGTAAAAAATTTTTTTATTTTCAATAATAGGAGAAGTTAATTTAACAATTAAGGGTTATAACTTTGGAACTGAACTCACACAGAATGTGGAAGTATATGTTGGAGGAGAACCATGCCCAGTGCTTCACTGGAACTTCAGTGATATTAGATGCCTTTTGCCCAAGTTGTCTCCTGGGAAATATGATATCCATGTAGAAGTCAGAAACTGGGGTTTTGCATCAACCAGGTATGGTAATGAACATAAAATTGATGGAGTTGTGGACCACATGGGCTAATCGTATTGGGCTAGGAAAAGAAACAGTCATTAACCTTATAATATTCAGTTGCTTTCTTCACCTTTCTACTATCCTTTTGTAAAAGGATCAGAGAATATCTTATAAAGTGCAGTAAAATGCTTAGTTCTGAGACAGATAGGCAGATTAGGTTGTAAGGTTGTACAATGAGTTTTATGTATATATATATGTCACATAATTTTCATTCATTCTGGAAATATGTAGTTACTAGGGGACAGACACTTTGTTCAGTGCTGGATTCATAGTGGAGAATTAGAGGGATATATTCCACACTGGTGGTTATGTCACAATTTTGTTGGGGAGACACATTTCAAACCGAGGATTACATCAATAAATTATGGGGAAAAGGCTACAAATAAGAGATACCAGATGCTGTAAGAGTATATATTAATAATGGAGAGAGCTAACTTTTTCTGAGGGAAAGGGAGGAGTTTTTTGAAAAGGTCACAGTTAAGCCAAGAAATGTGTAGGAGCTGGCCATCTGAAGCAGAGGATGGCTAGAATCCTTCTCCAACTCCAACTTTTCTTTAGGTAACTGTTCAGTATTTTATTCCCCAAAGCTGTTTGTTAACTGGTAAAAATTTAGTTTTGGCATAGGAAGTTATAGAAAAAGAGGAAATTGAAATTTAGGGATTAATAAAAAACAGGTAAAGCTGATGTTGCAGTGGAAGGAGAAGTGATTGCAGCAAAATCTTATGGGAGGTGAAGGAAGGAGCATAAACCTCAGAGCTGCATCTCCTCTTAGAGTCACAGGCAGAGCTTGCGTGGGTTCTAGAAAAGCTGTTGACTTGTGCTTTGGCATAATGATGTAATAGGCAGAATTGAGAGCCTCCAAAATTGGTATTTGGGTGGTGGTTCAAGAAATACCATTTTGTTATGCTGAGGAAATTAGACAGAAAACAACATAAAGACTTAAAGTTATAGTGAGAACTGGGATGTGGGCGTTAACTACAAATGTCAGGTCAGAAAAACATTGGACCTTTCAATGGCCTCTTAGCAGACACATGGTTTGTAATAAAGCAAAACAAATAGAAACCCTCTCATTGAAATAGTAGGAAGAGAGATCAAGTTTCCAGCAAACATAGAATGGTAAATTCAAATTAATTGCACAAAACTTTCATTACTCATATAAAAGGTACAGAATTTTATTGCTATTCTTTTTTATAGATAATGCTACCATTAATTTTAGTCTAAAGAATATGTAAAGTATTATAAAGAATTTCATGCATTTTTTTGCAACCTCAGTTCTCATAACTATATTTTTGTCCATAAGAGTTTAAGATCTTTCATCAAAAATACTTCTACTGTGGGATTTTTAAAAGTCTTAATTTCATAGTTAGGGAAAAACTATTATCTATATACCATCTAACCAATTTGAGGTTCATGATAATTATCAGACTAGTTTGGAAAAAAGTATTGTCTAATTAAATATTGAATTACTTCCTCTCCTTAAATGAATCATATACCACTAAAAGTTTAGCAACATGACCCCATGGAAAGCTCATTGAAAGTCTATTAATTTCTCTTTTGCAGAGACAAGTTAAATGGTTCTCTACAATATATTTTGGAAGTGACTAACATGTTTCCACAGAGAGGCTCTTTATATGGTGGAACTGAAATCACTATAATGGGTCTGGGGTTTAGCACTGTACCAACTGAGAACACCGTGCTCTTAGGTGAGAGTTTCTTCCTCACAGGAGGGGTATTTCGTTTTTCAAAACTTAAAGGATGTGTTTTAGGTGCTGTGTTATTACACATACTCTCAATCATGGAAGCTTGATCTTTCTATTAGTGTGTAAAAGGTTAAGTGTATTTGGTTAAGATGGTAAAGAGAAGCAATAACTGCTTTGGATTTCAATAAATAATTATTGCATATTTAATGCATATAGAGCACTTAAAAAGAGGAAGATCTCTGTTCTAAAAATAATCAGGGCTCAGGATTATTATCAGAAAAAAGTACCAAAGATCCTGCTGTCTAATGTGGAGCTTTTGTAGGGCTTTGACTGTTATTAATTTTACTTCATTTCTATCATTCACAAGTATATTTGAGAAAATGTTTTTTTCTTCATCTTTATTCTTTCTAGGGTCCTTTCCTTGCATTGTGACATCATCATCAGTAAATGTCATAAAATGTATTCTTCATTCAACAGGGAATGTATTCAGGATTACCAACAATGGGGAAGATTCAGGTATCATCCAACATCTATATATTGTAAATAATGGAAGCACTTTACCTTATAATTAACATAGTGTTTATTTATTTTATACTTCAGAGTATTCAGAGAATATGTATTGTTATTTCTTTCTATAATTCATCACTAGTATCCCCTTGACATAGAGGTTCCCATATAGAGTAGACTTGAGCCTGAAATACTAGACTTTACAGTTTCCAAGTTCAGGAATTTCCATTTCTTTTTAGTGCAGTATAGATCCTCATTGGTCATGAATTTCTAAGTGAATATTCAAATTGAAAGTATACAGATTTTTATATGGCTCTATGCCTGAAAAAAAATGTTTAAAGAATTAATCTGCTTTAAAAAATATTCTATATGGTGTTTCAAAACAAGTTTTTTATTGACTTTCTGATTTTTAAAATTGTCTCTCGATCATCAATTTTGTAGTTGTGTGGTTTAGTTTTTTCTTTAAGTTCTCATTATCTTACTTCTCAATTTCTTTTTGTTACATGTTTAAATTAATGCATTGTAAAAGTTTTACAGTGTTATTTAAAAAGTTTTTCACTAGTGGCTATATAAAAATTACGTATTTTCTAAAATAATTAAGAATTTTTTACTGCTTTTCCTTTTTTCTTTAAAAATATGACTCAATTCTTGCTCCCAGCACATGGATTAGGTTATGCCTGGTCACCGTCAGTCTTAAATATATCTGTGGGAAACACAGTGACATGGTATTGGCGAGCACATCCTTTTCTTGGGGGAATAGGATATAGAGTTTTCTCTGTCTCCAGTCCTGGAAGTGTAGTTTATGACGGCAAAGGATTTACAAATGGAAGAGAAAAATCTGCATCAGGTATGTTTCCACTTTGTTGAGTTGTGCCTCATGCTTCTTTTTTCTAGATGTAATAAAAAGACATTTTCTTTGTATTTAAAAATGTTTTCATAAATAATATATATATACAGTAGATTCTCTGCTAACCAGAATCTCAAATTTTCTTGCTGGTTGCTTGAGTTCCAATTGTCTGAGAGTCTACTGACATTTTTCTGGCATCTACCAGTTCCCATGGGTGCCAGTTAAATGAGAATCTATTGTATAAATGTACAAAATGTTTTAGTTGGCATTTTATTAATGTAGTAAAAGCTTACAAATTTATAAGCTATTATAAGTGAATGTAAGCAAGACACTTTATGCATTAGTGATGAATTCCAATATCAAATATTTTTATTCATTCTGGAAATTGAAAAAACATATCAAAACAAGCAAACTATAAAGAAAACTGTAATATGTGTCTTAATCATTCCAGTCTGGTGGGAAGTAATGAACTTCTATTGACTGGAATCAGCTTTAAAATTACTATTTTTCCTAGGACAACTTAGTGTGAAGTGTATCTTTTAGATAGACTGCATGTTTTGGTCTGTACATGTAGCAATTTGAACTTTTTACTCATAAACTAAATATTGTTCATTTATTTTTCATTCTGTGTGAGTTCTCTAAAATTTGGTTATACCAGACTTGACATGGTTTTCTAGAAAAATTGATGCTGGATCTTGTCTTCCTGGAATGTCATTTCATTATATAAGATAGCTCTTGTATAGTCAGTGAATCATTTCCTTACTTTTTGGTTGAAATATCACATTCATGAAAAACTAGAAGCTTGTCTTCTGTGTGTGCATTTGAATGATCATTTTAGACTTCATTTCAAAGATGCATTAATTGCTTATATTTATTATGTCTAATCTTATTTTATGGCAGGTTCATTTTCTTACCCATTTACTTCACCTGGAATTTATTATTATAGCAGTGGGTATGTGGATGAGGCTCATTCCATTTTTCTCCAAGGAGTCATTAATGTTTTACCAGCTGAAACCAGGCACATTCCCCTGCACCTGTTTGTGGGTGGCATTGAAGCCACATATGCTCAGGGTAAGAGAATTAAAGATGGAAACCCTGTCACTCTGGTGATTCAGGTGCCTGTGACTTCTCTCAAGTAAGAGACAGATGACTGGGTCTAACGCTGCTTCTGTCTCTTATTAGCCACATGATCTTGAATAGGTCTGAACTACTCTGAGGCTGGAATTTGTTCTATAAAATAAAAATCATGTTAAGATTATCCTGCTAGTCTCTCAGTATCTTTGTTTGCCTCAAATAAGATATAATATGAAAAAGTTCTGACCCTTTGTATGTGCCCCAAAATGTGCTCGTATATTAAAATGTAAGACGTTATTGTTCATTTTCCCCATGGGATCTGGCCTTAGATAAATTGAAAAATAAATTAATTTTATATCCACTCTTTACTGTATCATCTTTGTCCAGGTCTTTCTTTTAACTTTGCACTGCCTGGGAACCTCCTCTCTTTAAGAAGAAAAAAATAAAAGGTTTACCAGAATATAAACCACCATCATCAAAATAGAGTAATACCCTCTGAAAACAGTTCTTATTTTAGAATATTATCCATGACTTACAGGCAGTTCTTTTGTCTAAAGGAGGACCTGTGAATTTGCACTTGGGAAGCTCTGTGACAGGCTGCCTAGCAACAGAACCCCTGTGTGGCCTGAGCAATACCAGGGTTAAAAATTCAGATAGATTGCTGTTTGAGCTTTCGGAGTGTTTTTCACCATCTATAAGCAGCATTAGTCCATCTTCTGGAACAGTGAATGAATTGATAACAATTACTGGACATGGCTTCAGTAATCTTACATGTGCCAATAAGGTAAGATTATAAAAAAAAGTCTCCTTTTTACTTCTGTATACTCAGTAAAAGAAAGGTATTTTGTCCATAACCTCATAACTTAATTTCTAATAGTTTTATTGTGATATAATTCATGTATCATACAATTTGCCCACTTAAAGTACACAATTCATTAGCTTTTAGAATATTCACAGAGTCATGTATCCATCACTACAGTCAATTTTAGAAAATTTTGTTACCCCAAAAAGGAACCCCACAATGCTTAGACATTATTCCCAACTCTTTTATACCTCCCTGCCCTAAATAACCAAGAGTCAACTTTCTCTGTGGATTTGCCTGTCCTGGACATTTCTTATATATGGAATCACACAATATGTGGTCATTTGTGTCTGCCTTTATTCACTAAGCATAATATTTTCAAGATTCATCCATGTTGTACCATGTATCAGCACTTCATTTTTTATGGGAGAATAATATTCCAAGATATGCCTCAATCAGTCCCCCAAATTAATTTACGCATAACAAGTTTACATGTGATTTTTTAAAAAATTTAGTTGCTGATAATACAGAATTTAAGTTTGTATTAGAGGAATAAATGTATTGATCTGTTTTCATATTCATTTTACTTTCAGGTTACAATTGGTAACTACCCCTGTGTTGTAGAAGATAGTACTACCAATTTTATTGTTTGTCATATTGACCCTCAAAACTCAATGGATGTTGGCATCAGGGAAATTGTCACCTTAACTGTCTACAACCTGGGCACTGCTATCAACACACTGTCCAGTGAATTTGATGGGCGATTTGCCCTTTTGCCAAACATCAACAGGGTGTCACCAAATGCAGGATCAACTACAGGAATGACAAAAGTGACCATTAAAGGCTCTGGATTCGCAGTTTCTTCTGAGGGTGTAGAAGTCCTTATGGGTCATTTTCCATGTAAAGTTCTATCTGTAAGTTACACAGCCATTGAATGTGAAACATCTCCTGCTCCCCAACAGCCTGTGAAAGTAGACCTTCTCATACATGGAATACCTGCCCAATGTCAGGGGAACTGCAGCTTTTCATACTTAGAAAGTGTCACTGCTTCCATAACAAGAATCTTCCCAGACTCTGTCAGGGGATCCGTAGAAGTTCTCATTGAAGGAGAAGGTTTTGGCACTATCTTGGAGGACATTGCTGTTTTCATTGGAAACCAACAGTTCAGAGCACTAGATGTTAATGAAAATAACATCACTGTTCTTGTGACTCCTCTCCCGGCTGGACATCATCCCCTTAGCGTTGTGGTGGGAAATAAGGGCTTGGCTCTGGGCAACCTGACTGTTAGCAGCCCTGCAATAGCATCTGTTGCACCAACTTCTGGAAGCGTCGGTGGTGGAACTACTCTGGTGATCACAGGAAATGGCTTCTATCCAGGCAATACCACGGTCACTGTTGGGGATGAACCTTGTCAAATTATTTCTGTCAACTTCAGTGAAGTCTACTGCCACACCCCAGCAGGGACGGTAGGAAGGGTTGATGTGAAGATCTTTGTTAATGCAGTCGCTTATCCACCTCTGTCATTCACGTATGCCTTGGGGGATACTCCACTTCTCAGAGGAATTGTCCCAAATACAGGTACTATAATACCTGCCTTAATGTTGTTTTGATATCATATCATCAGTAATATTTATGTATAGAATTGGAATAATGCTCATAAATTATTATTAGGATGTGTTTTTAGATGATCTTACTGAACCCAGTTAATATATGGAACTTGAGTTCTGCATAATCTCTTTTATGATTATTTTTTGCGAATTCTTGGGATAAAATTTTTAATCAAATGCCAACTTCTGTTTTGAAACAAAGTCCCCATTAATTTGACCTAAATTTAAAAATGAAGAAGAAATGAATAGGTATTTATGGACAGAAATTGGTAATTAATTTATGTCATTAATATTGATATGGCACAGGACACACCTGTTAAAATTCATAAGTAGTTGATGTTACCAGTGTTGAGAATTTTTTGGAATACCTTATTTCCATTATTAACTTACTAACACAACAGAATT
Source organism: Lyroderma lyra (assembly GCA_004026885.1). NCBI lineage: Eukaryota > Metazoa > Chordata > Mammalia > Chiroptera > Megadermatidae > Lyroderma > Lyroderma lyra. The sequence goes on along the minus strand of PVJL010002371.1, from coordinate 82,933 downwards.
CTTTTTAAAGTCATAATTGGCCCATTCACTTAGAAAAATATTATAAGATTTACTCAATTATTTAGCATGATTAATTTTTCTAAGCTACAATTAGATTGAGATGTCTTCTTGATCCTTTGTCATTATGCTACTCTTTTTGTGATCATCTTCAAGTTGTTGGAATGCTTCTCATCTATGTAATAAAATCTGGAGAGGCAGCTGTAGTATGATGATTGAAAACATGGCCTTCATACTTGGGTTCAAATCTTGGTTCTTCTACCTTCCAGTGATGAAAATTTGAACAAATTCTTAAAGTATCAGTTTCCTTATACATGCAGGTACCTACCCCATAAGGTTCAGTAAGTTCATTCATATAATATAATTTAGAATGATACCCTTAATAAAGAACTCATTAAATGTTAGCCTTTACACAAAGTTCCTTTTAGTTTACATTATCAGGAAATGTATCAGATTTAGGTAAGATGTCTTCTCTGCTTTCAAGAAGTTTGTTATTGAAAATTTCAATACATTAACTTTTCACATTTAAGATTTTTTATGTATGTATGTATGTATGTATGTATTAAATTTATTGGGTGGCATTGGTTAGTAAAATGATATAGAAATTTTTTAAAAAGCAATTAACAACAGCAGTGACATACTTTCTCCCCATATATTTGTAGTCATCGCAAATAAACTAAATATTGATGCACATTCCTTATTTCCATGAACCATTTTTGTCACATCTCTCATTTAATGTCTCTTTCAAAACAATGTACTTGAAGATCTGACTTGTAGAGAAGTGAGAACTGAGCTGCTTTATTTACTGAAGAGACACACTTAGAGCAATACTTCCATTTGAAAGGTGAAAATGCCAGACAATATTAAAAACTTAAGACACCAAAATATTGTTAGCATGTATCTTAAAATTATTTCTAACATGAAAGATCTTACTAATATCTTTGACCTTTAAAATAACAATGTATATTTCAATGATCTTTACTATGGTTATTTTACTATTACTATTTGAATTAATATCAAACTACTACTAGGCGACTCTGTATTTGTAACAAGTTATGTCACTTAATGTCTGTTCACTTAATACTTAGGTATGTAGGTCATTTGGATGACAAAAAAAATTCCATGTGTTGAATGCCCTCAATACACTTTTGTCAAAAGGAGGAAGGAAGGAAACTGAGGGATGAAGTACTTTGTTCTGTGTACACTGATTCTAGGCTTAAGCATCAACATTGATCTATAAGTCTTTAATCCCTTATTTATCTATCATAATTTGTTATTCAAGTCATATATGTTAAAAATACTTTAATTAAGAAAAATAGTTTATCCTCAAAAGAGGTACTAAAGTCAGGAAAATACCAAAAATAAAAAATAGTAAACCCAGCCCTAAAATATACTCTAACCAGTCACCTCCTGTTCAAACATTCATTCAGACTTTCTAACTCTAGATCTCTCTCTCTTCTCCACTGGGCTGAATTACTCACTTACAACTCAATAGAATGAACAGAAGGGCTAGAAAATAATGAATGTTGAGATAACTTATAGTTAATATACCATAGACTGTAATGTATACTATAGCCAAAATGTGTATCATATGACATGTTTTGTTAATATTTATTTTAGTTTTTAAATACTGGATATTATTTTGTTGATAGGTATATCTTTTAACACATGTGTGTATTGGAATTAAGATATCTTTATATTGTTTGTTTGTTTAAAGGTCCACCAGGAACCAAAATTCAGATCACTGGATCTAATTTTGGTATTGACATCATGGAAGTATCAGTGATGATAAATAATACTCAGTGTAATGTAACCATGGTCAATGATAGTGTATTGGAGTGCATTGTTGGAGATCATGCTGGTGGCACGTTTCCTGTTATGATGCATCATAAGACAAAAGGTTCTGCTGTGTCCACAGTTGTATTTGAGTATCCACTTACCATTCAAAATATTCATCCAAGTCAAGGTAGTCACAAGTGTTCAGGAATCTATAAGTATTTTATATTGTTTCAGTAAACACGTTATTTAGGGGAAAAGAAAAAAACATACTCTTCAAAAACTGCTAAAATTTGTAGTTCTCTTAATACATTAAAAGTATCTTTGTGCATCAAGTAATTAAGCATGCAAGGGCTCAATTTGTCATTTCAAAATATCAGTTTATATTTCTCTTAATGCTATATAATATACTTACAATATAACTTTACTTAAAATGGCCAGGATATATGTGGAAAATTTTAAAAATCTTTTTTAGAAATCACTGGCCTGTAATTATATCTACATAAATATTTTTTCTATTTGAAAGTTTTTTTAGTGGTTAAAAATGTTAAGAAAGTATAAACAACACCGCGGCCTGGGTTCGATTCCCAACCGGGAACCACCACCACCACCAAAAAAAAAAACAAAACGTATAAACAATGTACTCTTAATAAAAATAGTAATTTTACATTTATGTTTTTACTACTCTGGAACTCTTTGTGACATCTCTTTTATAAAATTGTAGTTCCTAGGTGTAGTTTAAATAAATTACCAGATGTGACATTTACTCAGAAATGTTTATAAAACACTACAATTGAAAGAGATGCTATTGCATTAATATACTATACTACAATATAAATATAATTTGAATTATAAGAATCTTTTCATTAATGTCACTTCTATTACACATTTTAAAACAAAATTAAATGTACACATAGAAGAAACTTTCTTTTAATTAGCTTTGTTTTTTCCTTTTATGTGTCTTTACTAGGAAGCTTCGGTGGTGGTCAGACCATGACTGTGACAGGCACTGGGTTTAATCCACAAAATTCCATTATATTAGTGTGTGGCTCAGAATGTGAAGTTGATAGGCCTAAATCTGATTGCACAACAATATTGTGTAAAATTCCACCTAATAATGGTAAGTGCCATCTTTCAGAAATGGTTCAAAGATCGGAGTCTGCATTTCTTTTTTCCAAGTGTTTGTGTTCTTTGGGGCAATTGAATCACCTTTATAACTGTCCTGATTTAAAGCATTTTCTTCAGAATCTTTTTTGCTAGGTTTATAAGTATGTGTTTCAAGATTCCTAACATTTGGGTTAGATTGAATTGTGTGTAATAAATTACAGTGTTTGAGGTTCACATAAACTGATGGCTCTTAGTTTATTAAGCATGCCAAAGGGAGAACACATTTTTTTAGTTCCTACTGGAATATTAGATTTCCCTTGAAGCTAGGATAGTGTAAATTCTGGTAGTGCTAAGAGTCATACCAAGCTGTGTCTTTGGGCAAGTTACTCAATCTCACTGAGTTTCATTTTCTTCTGCAAAGTGAGAATAGCCCATTAGCTTACTTCATAGGATTATTGTGAGGTTTAATCAGTTAATGTATGTAAAGTGGATGGAATGATACCTGAAACATGTTATGTGGTTAGCTATTATGACCCATTTATTTTTACTTAGCAGCTTCTAGCTGGGCGCTGAGGAGCCCCTGAATCTTAGTTTGCCACTTGCCGTGTCACCTAAGCTAGGTAACTGAACTCCCCTCTGCTTCACTTCTCCACCTATTAAATGGAGATAGTAACCCTAATTTAGTGGGGCTTTTGTAAACTTTCAATATCTGCTATTTTAGGTGCACAGCAAATTTTAATTAACATTTAAAAAGAACCAAAGGAAATAGTCTCAATGAATAAAGAATGTTTTGTGTGCAAACATTTTTAAAGAATATGAACAAAATTTGATGATGCTTTTCTAAACATTTTGGACTATTTCTCTGACTTCCTAAAGAATATTGAAGAAAATGTAGCAGTTTTATGACTGCACTTACTTTTACCATCAGAACTTGTATCCTGATTTTTTAAGAAATGCTTACTTGTCATTTCAACATCAGAGTTTGTATCCTGATTTGTTTTTAATGCAGCAGTGCCGTTGAGATTTATCAAGGTGTTCAGGATGCTTGCCTTCGCACTAGCTCTGCTTCTTCCTCTTCACGCCTTTCTGTTGGGCTTCCGCGGTTCTGTCTCTTACCTTGCTTTCAGCCGTCGCTCCTTGGCTCTTGTCAGAGTGCCTGCCGTTAGCTGTTCTTTCTCCCTTCCTGCTCTAATTTGCTGTGTTGGATCCCGTCGGACTGGAAAACTAAACGGGCAGGTTTGTAGAGTTTTGTATAAGCGTCTCGGAGGGAGGGTCTGAGGGTTTTGTTTTTGTTTTTTTTTTTTCTGTTGCTAATGTGCAAGAACCTTGTGATGTTTGGCTATAGCTAGAGATCTTAATTACTTCACATGTAGCCTGTGAAAGCGATTTTGGGGTTAAAAAAATAAAAAGATGCTATTGAAAATGTAGGGGGTTTCGGAAATGAAAAAGGGCCTGGTGGCAGAACAGTTTTCAGTTCTACCCTCTTCTCATAGGCAGGGAACCTGAACAAGCCTGTGAAGTGAGTGTGGTCCATGGGAAGGATTTGTCACAGTCCACGACTCCTTTTATATACACCATGCTACTGACTCCGCTCATCACTGGAGTATCTCCCAAGAGAGGCAGTACTGCAGGAGGTACCAGACTTACAGTTGTGGGATCAGGCTTCAGGTACGGTTTGCACCTGCACAGACATCACTGCGTATTTCCAGAGTCAAGCCATTTCTCCTGTTTTCTCGTATGCCAGGACAGTGCTTAAATACAGTCATGTGATGTATGATCGTCTGCTCAAAAGTCATACTTGAGGCATGTAATGGTACTAATAAGCTGACATTTATTGAGTACTTATTATGTACGAGGCACCTTCCCACCACATTGAAATTTCCTGCCTTACCTTATTAGATACTTTATCTCATTTTATGACTAGGAGACTAAGATTAGGAAGGTTCAATAACTTGCCCCAAATCCTACTAAGTAACATCACAAATATGAATCACCATCTTACTATCAATATGTTTTCCCCAGCATCTCATCTCCAACCATGATCTGCTTCATTGAGTGAATAAAACATATTTTCAGGCATCAGGTCTGTTTCCTTATAACTGGCCAGATTCTCTTTTTCTAAATATATTCGTTATTTAGTGCAAGTATATGTATTGCTTCTCAGTCTTCAAGTGGATGAGGATGACTTCAGTGTGCCAGATCATTTAAATCCTGGAAGGCAATTTTAATTCTTCAAGTACTTATAACTACCTCGGACTTGCATTTTTACATGGAGATGAAGTTCTAAAGTGTGTGAATGTAGTGAAAATGTCATCGACAAAATGACCCCTGAAAGTCTCTTGGAAAGGTGGCTGTTTGGAGACCAACACAGAATCTTTCAACAAATTTAACTCAGGCAATTTTTCCTCCAACACTGGAGGGCATTTTAATTTATACAGTTATATTTCCTGGCCTATGAGTCTTCTCTGTGTTTACTTTATTCTCAATGAATATTTTGAAGCCTTACTATTGAAAATGGGATTTTGATGGATCATAGGGTAAGATCATTGTGTTTGCACTAATGCATATGAATAATTTGACAGTTTGACCTAGAAACTTGAAAAAATTATCTGTATTTTGCTTTCCCACCCTCTTTCTTTACAGTGAAAATATGCAGGATGTTCTCGTCACCGTAGCTGAAGCCAAATGTAATGTTGAGTATTCCAACAAGACATGTATCATCTGCATGACAAGCGCCCACACTTCTTCAGGCTGGGCTCCAGTGCATGTCACCATCAGAAGCATTGGCATGGCCACACGGGTAATAGTGCTGCTGGATATAGTAACTGCAGCAATAGAAAAACCAGCATATGGGAGGTGAAGTGATTGGTAATGGGCTTTTTACTTTAATGTCTCCAAAAGATAACTGCATTGTGACTATAATAAATTTAAAGGAAACAATTTTTTTTTGCTTCTTACAAAAATTTTTATTCTTTCTGATTTTTAATTATTTAAATTAATTGTGAGGTAATTGGTAATGGGTTTCCCACTTTATTATTATCATGAAATAAGCCAAAATATTTAAGGTAGGTTATACTTTATTATTAATGAAAATGTTTGTTGTTTTACATTTCTTCTTTTCTGAGAAATTGAATGAAGAATTCTGATAAAAAAAACAAACCTCTAAATATAATAAGTCTCTTGTGTTCTATTACAGGATAATGCTGACTTCTTATATGTCGATACTTGGTCCTCCAACTTCTCCTGGGGAGGAAAATCACCTCCAGAGGAAGGGTCCCTGGTTGTCATTACAAAAGGACAGACAATTTTGCTGGATCAAAATACCCCTGTTCTGAAAATGTTGCTTATTCAGGGTAAATTCCTGCAAATCTGCTCATTGGACTTTGCCTATAGAATATTTCTGTAAAGTTAATATACTAGTTATATTGTGTTTTTAATATGGAGTGTAGTACTGAGTTCTTTAAATTGAGTATTATGATCCATTTATGGGAAGAAATTATTTAGTGTATTACAACCAGAATCTTCTAATGAAACAGAATAGAAAAAATATCAGAGTATATTACATTCATATGTTAAATGTTATTTCATGAAACATTTTGTTTCAGTAATTCTATGCGGGGCATACATGCACATTTGCGCATGCCTGTGCACTCGCAGTGGATCACAAATGAGAGGTATTCCTCCTTTAGAAAAACACTGGTATAGTTGGTCCCAGGGGTTATAACAACATAGAAATTTGTTAAATTCTATATGAAATTACCCACCTGCCTCCTCTTGAGTGCTAGGTTGTAATTCTCACCTTTGCCTTTGAACCTGCTTTTGTTGTTACCTGGAGCTCTCTCTGCTTCTTGATGTTCTGTTTTTACTATAGAAAACTAAATAACCAGAACTGTTATGATTGCATCTAAAAGAAATAATCACTGAAAAGAATAAAATGCTTTTGGGTTTAGTGTATAAACTTTGCCATGTGGTTTTAGCTGCTCAAAGACCTTGGTATTTTGTTTTTGTTTTAACTTCTGGGATAATAACAGTGCTTTAGTTATTTGAAGTTACTAACACTGGACCTTAGGACAAGTTTTCCTGTCCACAAATTTATATCAGTCTCATAAAAATGTATCTCAGTACATTGCTTAATAATGTTAATTGGTCTAAGCTTTTGCTAGTGCAAATTAGTGGATAAAAGTTCAGAGCTAATGTTGGCATTATAGTGACTTCTATAAAAAGTGCTTTTCTTTTCACTGTCTTCATTCTTTGTAGTCCTGTGTTTGTAGAACTGAAATTCATGTGGCTATTTAATAGTATTTAAAATAACCAATGGTCAAGAGAAAAATCTGCCCTGGGATTTGATTTTCAATCACTTCCTGGGTCATGTCTGAAGTATTTATATTTTATGTTGCCAGAAAGCTGAAGTGACATGCATAGTGCTAGCAAATAAGAATAAGAAATCAAAATTCTAATGTATAATTGAATAAATAGCTTTTAATATTTAATATTAATTTTCTTTCAAAATTGTATGGCTCACAGGTGGAACTCTAATATTTGATGAAGCTGACATTGAACTCCAGGCAGAAAATATTCTGATTACAGATGGAGGGATCCTTCAGGTAAATGTGAGAACTTGACACATTATATTCATTGCTGACCTCTTTCCATTTCTTATAAAAATGCTTTGCGTAAAATGGACAGTTAATTATACCAAACTGTCACATGTTTATTTTTGTATAGGTGTGTTAGGATAAAATCCACTTTCAGACAAAGTGTTTTCCAGAGTAGTCTTGCACTTTTAATGAGAAGTTAATAGCGTATTATAATAAAGCAGAATTTAAAATACAGCAGGAAAAAAATTAGCCCTGAAGTGTGGGTGAAATCAATCAGTATACTTTCCAAAGGTCTGGTATAGTGTATTTGCCTGACTAGAAAATTTAAGGATTATCTTTTGGAAGAAACTACTGACAAGCGAACAAATAATTCTTGAAAGAGAAGAGAAGGAAAACATTACTTTTGAGTGATTAGAATTGTGGATATTGAATTTTAATTTTCTGGATGATAAATGTCCCTTGCAGATTGGGACAGAAGCTTCCCCATTTCAACACAAGGCGGTCATTACCTTACATGGGCACCTCCGATCTCCTGAGCTCCCCGTATATGGCGCCAAAACGCTGGCAGTGCGTGAGGGAATTCTGGATCTACATGGTATGGGGGCCAAAGGGGTCCAGGGAGTGAGTTGAGGAGAGATAGACAGGAAACCAGAGATAATCCTCCTGATAACTTTCTCTAAATGAAAACTTGCCCGGCTTCTCCTGTCTTTCCACATTCCTTCTCTTCCTCTCTTGCTCCCATGACCAGGCCAGCCTAGGCCAGCCCTACATAGGATCACGATGGGTAACCAAAGTCACTCTTGGGGAAGCCCTTTTGGGCCTTCTCTGTAACCTTCCCTTTACTGCTTTGCATGTGCTCCTATAATACCTTACGCTTAAATTCAGCACTCACCACAGTTCATACTGATTGTTTATGGGTTCTTTCTGAAATATACTTGTACACTTGTATAACTAAATTCTGGAAAATTATCAGCAAATAGCAATGATTTTAATCATGTTTGAGGTATCAGGGTAACTTACTTGAAGGAAGCATGAGGTGTTCCTTTTTATATTGAAGTCTTCTATGTTGCAATCTGTCTCATAAATTTAGACTATATAAACATGATACCCTATTATGATCATAAATGTCCTACATTGTGTTAAACAGGTTCAATAATGGATTTTTCAGAAACTTACATATTTCTTTTGTCTCTATCAATTTAAGCAATTCCAGTCAACAGTCACAACATTTTATCAATAGTGTCACACTACATTTATATTGAGTTCATATAAAGAAGATTGTCATAAATTAAATATAGTGATGCAGAAGGATGTTTTTAATTTAACAGACCCACACATGTTATTACAAACCTGACTGTTACTTTTATTAAGCAAGCATTTCTTTTTTGAGGAAGGAATGAAATGCTAAGATAAAGTGGGACTTCCCCAAATTGATTGAATCCAGAAAAAGATTTAAATGTTTAAAGCTGTCAATAACTGAGAAATCACATCTGAAGAAATAATTCGGTTTGCATATTGGCTTCAGGTCTGCCTGTTCCTGTGGTCTGGACGCGTTTAGCTCGTACAGCACAGGCAGGGGAAAGAACTTTGATTCTACAAGAAGCAGTAACGTGGAAACCAAGGGATGAGATTGTAATTGCAAGCTCAGGACACAGGTACAATGTTTTCTGTGCCTAATAATTTTTATTTGTAAATAGAGATTTTTTTTTAACTATGCAAAGAAGGGATGAGTCAGAAGGTCCACAACTATTTGATTTAAATGTGTGAAACCTCTAATAAAGAAACATGAACAGCCAAACACGTATTTGCCAAATGTCAACATCGGGTTGATCACCAGTATGTTGTTTCCATTGATTGAATTTACAAGAGTATTAATTTGAACCTATGAAATAAATATTTACAGTAAGTCCTCACTTAACCTTGTCAAAAGATTCTGTGACTTTATGAAAAATGACACATATAATGAAAACAGTTTTACCATAGGCTAATGATATTAAAAAAAGTAAAGTTCTTATGGCATCCTGTCAACATCACAACAAAACAATGTAGTATAAAATGATGTTATTCAAGGACCTGCTGTAATAATAAAATATTTTGGTTGTTTTTCATGGTTAGGTTCCCATGTAAGATTTTGTTTGAAACAAAAAGCATTCTGCTGTTAAAAGTCATTAGAAAACCTCTGCTTTAGAGCTTTAGGTAAATACATTAATGCATGCAAAAATGTAAATGAGCTTCTTTGTTTGTAGACAATAAATAATATGGTTGAAAACATCTAGGGAACTCTTTCTTATCTTACAGTCTTTGCATGGTTCCCATGGACCAAAATGGTTAGTAATAATTGAATAAAGGGAAGAAGTCATTATAGGATGAGTGATGATTAACGTGACCTTTCTAGATGTCTGACATTTTATAACTGAAACTACTTGATGACTCTCAATTTTTCTTCAATTATATAGTTTAGCAAATAAGAAATAAAAGAAACAAAACTAACGTAGCTACACCTGTAATGATGGGGAGCAGGAGCCAAGAAGAGCTTTGTTTTTGCTTTATTGTTCAAATTATGGGCAATGGCAAAATTATATATCAGGGAAGAAATAGTAATTTATGACAAACAGCTAAACTATGTTAAGGTCCTGACTTAATGTAGGATTAAAATTCAAGGTGGCATTTTGAGTTTGCCATTTTCCAAGTTAAAAGTAGACTTGCGGATGTTAGGAAACATTAAAAATACACTTAGCTTTATAACTGACAATTTTTTTTCTGCCCTTGGAAAAAAATTTAATTACATAATGGTAAAATAAAAAAGCAAAATGACAGGGCGTACTAATAGAATAGAAAGTTTTTATTTATAGCTTTTCTGTATATAATTGAAGAGTAAGTTTAGTATTTAGCATAGAAATATTTTATTTAAAAAGCAAGAATTAAGGAGTTTCCTACCAAATCTAATCCATTGTTCACTACTTCATTTGTAAATACTATTCGAGAGTTTGAAAAGCAGTTAGTTAAAATACTACTTCAAAGTTGGTCTGTGGGTTCATCTACCACCCATACCACTTACTAGGCTTGCAGCCATATTTTTTCACCTCCCTGTGCTTCAGTAGAATTGGAACACTATTAGTATCTAGCTCAGAATTATTGTAAGAACTAAATGAGTTAATATAATGTATACAGCACTTAGAACTTGGCTCCAAGTAAGTGCTATGTATTAGCTGTTACGACAAAGAAAGGTATATTTAGGCACACATAACATATTAAAATCCTTTCTAGAACCTTCTTTTCTAAGAAAATCTCTGCATCATCTTCATCCAAGGGAATTCAATAAAGCCCAGCCTAACCTCTTTTTCATACCACTTGTAGGATGTTCTAAAATGAATAGATGTTTTGAATAAAGTTCTACAGAATTAGTGAAGTTGTCTGAACAAGTGTAGAACTTGGAAAATATTTAATTGACAGGCATCTATAAAGTTTATTCAGTTCCAAGAAAGAGTAAAACACCATCTTCAAATTCCTCTTCAGAAATATTGTATGACAAAAAAGTTTCCTGTATTACATATGAAGTATTCAAGATAGCATGAAACTAATACACTAAAACAATGCTATGTTGATTTATATTAATTTTAAATTTTTTTGTCAAAATGTTTATAGACACAGTCAACGAGAAAATGAAAAAAGGACCATTGCATCTGTATCCACTGATGGCATAAACATAACGCTGACTAATCCACTGAATTACACACACTTAGGAATCACTGTCACCCTTCCTGATGGAACTCTATTTGAAGCAAGAGCAGAAGTTGGAATTCTTACAAGAAATATTTTAATAAGAGGATCTGATAATGTGGAATGGAATGATAAAATTCCAGCATGTCCTGATGGATTTGACACAGGTAATTTTTAGCAGCTATCATGTGACAACTTAAAATGTTTTCAGACATTGCAAAAATATTCCCCACGGGCAAAATCACTCCCATTTGAAAACCACTGGACTAAGTTGTGCTCTAGTAATACAATAAGCCCCAAAGCTCAGTGATTTAAAATGAGAAGGGTTTGTTTCCCATTCATGCTACACATACCCAATATGAGTCAACGGGAGTGCGCTGGTCCTTGTAATTACTATGGGATCTAAGCTAATGGAAGCTCCATCTCAACATGGGCCTCCACGAGCCTCCATGATCCCTGAGACAGGAGGCAAGATGACTGGAGAGGTAAGCACCCGCAAGTAATCACTTTGGTCTTCAAGTGATAGGTGTCTCTTCTACTCAGGGGCCATTGGTCTGAACTAATTTTGTGCCTATGCTTAAGTTTAAGGAAGTGAGTTACTGCAAACACTGGTATACCCAGAAGTGGAAGAGAACTAGATATTGGTGCAACTTAATAATGTTTATCAAATACAGACACACACACACACAAACACACACACACACACACACACACACATAGCACAATGTATTTTATAGGTCTCCTAAATATTTTATGTAATCACTAATAGCATCATGATCCTATAAGCAGTTAAATTATACAAGACAGCTTATATATAGCTTTTTTCTTCAGTGGGAAGTATAATACAAGGCAAAGCTCATTGGATTCAATGTCATATGACCTATGTGCTGATTCTGATTCTCAAGTAAAAAGTTTAGGCTGTAATAAAGACTATAAAGGTATTTATTTGAGCAAAAGGATTGCAATCCCAGAGACACAGATCCAGATAGCAACCCAAACTGTGCTCTGAGAACAAAGCAAGGTGGGAGTTCCATAAAGGCAAAACGCACAAAATGTAATTCTTTCATGTAAATGAAGGGTTGCTGGCTAGGTTCAGGATTAGTTACTTACCGTATGTAAATGAGGGGGTTGAAACCTACAAGGAGGAAGGTCAAATCCCTATGTGTCCTCTCAGCAGTTGTTGTTCTAGGATGTTTATGACCCCGGGATGTTTATGGCTGAGCCAGAAGCTGAGTTTAGCAACAGTTTAACAACTTAACAGCAGCTCTGAGAACAGAGGCACAAGATGTGCACAGGCCCCATTTCCCTAACAGCCTCCTGACTCTATTTTGAGTGACTCTCCTAGCAGTGCTTACTGCATTTTATTTTTCCCATTATCACAGTTCATCTGCAGCAAGTCTCACAATGTACATTAAACCAAGTTTCATCCTGTTTAAAATAAGCATGCTTCCTGTTCTGCCTACTTCCTACCGTATAAGACTTAAGTGAGATAATGCATATTCTAGTACTATACAAGTATAAGATTGCATTAATTATATTAATCTCCAAATCTTGGGGTAAAGCTTCAGAGATAATAGAACAAAATATCTTCATCAGTATTCATTCAACCATTCAATTATTTATTTAGTGCCTTTGAAAAATACGGTAGTAAGTACTTGGGGAAATGCAAATGTTAATATTAAGACAAGGTACTTACCTTTCTTACTGTCTAGAGGAGATGATGTGAATGCAAATAATTATGTTCCAGAATACGATTAAAATTACATGTGAATAAAAGGATATAATTTGGTGTGAGAAAAACATGTTTATATAATTAGAGAATTTGAGGTGGCTTTTCTTCATGATGTCTTTAAAAATATTTTTAAAGGTGAATTTGCTACACAGACATGTCTCCAAGGAAAATTTGGAGAAGAAATAGGAAGTGACCAGTTTGGAGGCTGCATCATGTTTCATGCACCTATACCTGGTGCTAACATGGTAACTGGAAGAATAGAATATGTAGAGGTAAGAGGCATTATTATTAAAATCACAGTGTTTTACCCAAGGTTATCCATACAGTGAATGTGTACTGAATTCACGCTGTTTGCCAGATGCTACTTATAATTTGGCAGAGTAAATAGACCATTGTAATATACCCAATTATTCACTTATTTAATCATGCTGAAATTTTGTTTCTTTATTTTTCTCATACTCCACATCAAATTCATGAGCAAGTTCTATCCGCTCTGCCCAAGAAATACTGTATCCTGAAGCTACTTTTTCCACCACCTCTACCTGCCGTCTGGACTACGGTGGTGTTTTACTGACTAGTCTTCCTGCTTCCGCCCTTGCTCCTGTAGAATCTTCACACCACAACCAAAGTAAACATTTTCAAGTGTAAATCAGATCTTGTTACACCCTGTCCATACCCCTCAAGGCTTCATATTATACCTAAAATTAAAAGCCCAAGTCCTTCCCATAGGAGTCTCAGCGACTATCCCCTGGCTGGCCTCTGATTTTATCTACTATGACTTTACATTTGACTCCTGCCATGCAAGCCACATGAGCCTCCAGGGGGTCCCTTGACCATGTCAGGCACATTCTTATCCCAGGTGTTTGCACTTGCTCTTCATTCTGCTTGAAATGCTTCTCTACCAAGTATTTGTGGGGTTCACAGACCCATTTCAGTCATTTCTCTCCAAATGTTCTCTCTTCAGAGAGAGGCCTTTTCTTAGCACCTTTATTTGAAATAACTGCCCAAACTCCTGCTTTCCTTTATTTAGTCATAATTCTGACCTTATATCTACTTTTTGTTTATTTTTTTATCTCTCCCTCTAGACCAGTGGTTCTCAACCTTCCTAATGCTGTGACCCTTTAATACAGTTCCTCATGTTGTGGTGACCCCCATAAAATTATTTTTGTTGCTACTTCCTAACTGTAATTTTGCTACTGTTATGAATCGTCATGTAAATATCTGTTACGTGTTTTCCAATGGTTTTGGGCGACCCCTATGAAAGGGTCGTTCAACCCCCAAAAGGGTCATGGCCCACAGGTTGAGAAACACTCTCTAGACCATAAACTCAATTAGTTCAGAAATTTTGTCTTTCTGGCTTTCTGCTGGTTCTGTCTTTTGAACAGTGCTTGACATCTACCAGATTTTCAATTGATTATTAATTGAAGAAATATATAAATACATTGATAAATATGCAAGTTATCCCTAAGAGATTAGGAGCTCCTCTGTATCTTATATTCAGTCTATATAATCAAGACTTAGTATAGTTTTTATCAAATATTCAGTAAAAGGAAGGAAAAGAGGAAAGAAGGAAAGGAAGACAAGAAAAGGAAAGGGAAGAGAAGGGGTAAGGAGGGTTGTAAAATCCATAAATCCATTCAACTAGGAACATTTAAATTGCAAACAATTGAGGTGATAGAATCAGTGCCCACATGTTGTGAATCTCCCTTCCTCCTAGGATGTGTTACACACTTGTGACATCTGAGATACAGACTGAGTGAGGTTGGTTGCCAGGGTCACTCTGTATATTAAATATTATTAATGGTTAACTTTTGTTTTCCATAAAAAAGTGAAAATAGATGCCATAATATTTTATTTACAAACTGCATGGAATCTTATTTTGTATGCACATATGCACGTGCACACATGCGCGCGCGCACAGACACACACACACACACACACACACACACACACACACAGGCATCCTTCATATCAGATTATTAGGTTGTAGACTTACTAAAAGAAAAGTACAACAGACTGTTTAATGAAGAGCACCAACTCTAGAATCAGACTAACTTGGGTTAAAATGGAGTCTTATGACCATGAACAAGATACTCAGCCTTTTTAAACTTTAGTTTCTCCGTCCATAATATGAAGTTAATAAGTGACTACTTTATAGGATTGAAGTAAAGACTATGATCATGCATATAAGACACTTAGCACAATCTTTGGCACATGGTAAACATTCAAGAAATGTTTGTTATTGTTATGTAAAAATTGAAGGAAAAAAAGAAGTCTTTTATGAGGTTTTATTTTTCTAAGCACAAAAGTTTTATAATAGACTGAGGGGGAAAGCAGAAGAGTCAAAAATACATTTTGTTCTTTAAGCAATTCATTGGTATCAAGTATGGGCTGTTATATAACAAATAAAACAAGGTAGGTTGGGGGCCAAATATTTGCAAATGACAAATATGAATAATATGGGAAATATAAATATTAATGATAATATAAAGATGGGGATTATTTTTAAACAAGATATGTGAGCTAAGTAAATTCTGCGTCTATATGCTTACTAAATAGCTGTGAATTTCTGGGCTTGACAGGTGTTCCATGCTGGCCAAGCTTTTCGGTTGGGGAGATATCCAATACATTGGCACATGCTCGAAGATCTACAATTTAAATCTTACGTAAGAGGCTGTGCAATTCACCAAACCTATAACAGAGCTGTTACTATCCATAACACACATCACCTTCTGGTTGAGAGGAATATTATATATGATATCAAGGGAGGAGCATTTTTTATAGAAGATGGTATTGAACATGGCAATATCTTGCAATATAACTTGGCGGTATTTGTGCAGCAAAGTACTAGTCTTCTGAATGATGATGTAACCCCAGCTGCATTTTGGGTAACCAACCCAAACAACACCATACGGCACAACGCAGCTGCTGGTGGCACTCACTTTGGCTTTTGGTACCGAATGAACAACCACCCAGATGGGCCATCCTATGACCGAAATATTTGCCAAAAAAGAGTTCCTCTTGGGGAATTCTTTAACAACACTGTTCATTCTCAAGGTTGGTTTGGAATGTGGATATTTGAAGAATATTTCCCCATGCAAACAGGATCTTGTACTTCTACAGTCCCAGTGCCTGCCATATTTAATGCGCTTACTACTTGGAATTGTCAAAAAGGAGCTGAATGGGTCAATGGAGGTGCTCTTCAGTTCCATAACTTTGTGATGATAAATAATTATGAGGCTGGAATCGAGACCAAGAGGATCCTGGCTCGTTATGTTGGAGGCTGGGGTGAAACCAATGGAGCGGTGATTAAAAATGCCAAAATAGTGGGCCATCTTGATGAACTTGGAATGGGGTCTGCATTTTGTACAACAAGAGGCCTGGTTCTCCCATTTAGTGAAGGCTTGACTGTATCTTCTGTGCGCTTTATGAACTTTGACCGTCCCAACTGTGTTGCTTTGGGAGTAACATCCATCACTGGAGTTTGTAGTGACAGATGTGGAGGTTGGAGTGCAAAATTCATTGACATCCAGTATTTTCACACACCAAATAAGGCTGGCTTTCGATGGGAACATGAAGTGGTACTGATTGATGTTGATGGTTCACTTACAGGTAATGTTATCATTTCTGATAAAAAATACATTTAGAATATCTAGACACAGATGAGATATTCTTTCTGGAAGAGCCACCAACTGTCAGATACAGTCTCCGAATGTGTCCTCTTTCTTCTGCATTTGCACTTTGGTTTTGAATTAACAGCAAATTTTGAGCAACGTTTATGGGAATATGGATTACCAAAGGAAGTTGTTTTCATTTTAGAATGCCCCCATTTTATACTCAGTTAATTACATGAATAAGAAACTGCTTACATGACCACCCAAATTCTCCAGTCAGTCAGGCCCATAAACATGTAAATTCCAGGTTTATTTACATGAGCAATGTGGACAGACTGAATATATCCTGCTCACATACTTGAAAGAGAAGTAGTAAGTTAACAGGCCTGCAGCTAATCTTTTTCTTTCCAGTCTAAATTCTGAATTTGGAATTAGTTGAAGCAATATGTTAACACTAGTAGGTTAACATTTCTTTTTTTACAATTTTGAGTTCAGAGTATGTCAAATATTTAGTAAATATTAATAGTTTCTAGAACTTAGTGTCTTTACAAAATTTTCTTGATAAAGACCTATCAAAATAAGATGACAAGGGTGTGTATGTAGTGTTGTGTGGGGATGTGTGTGAGAGAGTGATTCATTCTGCATAATACTTCAGGAGAGACAATAGATAAACTTATAGATATTAACAATTTACTTTTGAAATACTTTGAAATATAGAAGATTCATCTTAATATTCCCATAGACTGAGTTCTCAATTCTAGTTGACTTCTGTCTCCTGTTCAGTGTTGGCTTTAAGATGGAGAACATTTGGATGGTTTTGATATTATAAGCTTTGTGTAACTTATATTAGTTTATTAAATTCGCTTTACATTTTTAATGTTAGTTGGCTGTCCATCAGTTAAGAGTACCATTTCTATGGTCAGAATGCCTGGGTTTGAATTCTTCTGTGTGTCCTTGACCAAGTTATTTATCCTAGTCCCTTTTCCTACTTCAGCTCTTGTGGGTTCTTCAGATCCTACATTTCAGCAACTTCTGCAGTTAATTCCCTAACCAAAGAGTCTGCTGCAAAGCCTATGTATGAGGTCCTTTAGGCCCAATCCCTCCCCCTGACAAAAAACAATTACCAAGACTTTCAGATTTTCATTAGCAGTACTATAGGTCACAGTACTTGTATGTTGTAGACAGTTTTTCTACATGAAATAGGAAATGTTCCATTTGTGTTCATTCCCTAGGTCATCAAGGACACACAGTCATTCCACACAGCTCACTGCTGGACCCTTCTCACTGCACTCAGGAACCTGAGTGGAGCCTTGGGTTTCCCGGGTCTGTCTGTGATGCCTCAGTTAGCTTCCACCGCTTAGCATTCAACAAGCCTTCTCCAGTGTCTCTGCTTGAAAAGGATGTGGTTCTCTCAGACTCTTTTGGTAAGTAGAAGATAATAGTTTAAACCCCTACTTTTAATATGTTTTTCTCAATTTTTATCATCTGGAGCTGGATAAATAACCATAAAATAGGCTAATGGATCTAATTAGAACCGGGATCTAATAATGCGTGGAAAGTCTGGATAGTTTCCTCTCCTCAGTATGCAGTAGCCTGATGACTGGTCACAGATTTCTTCCACTCAGTGAGGGGGGATAGGGTCTGAGTCTGTGAATTGGCCTGGATCTAGGAAATAGGTAAGAAGCTGTGAATTTCCACTTGGGCAACTTGAGTAATATTCCAGTACCCCAAGACATGTAATTTTTCTTCCTATTTATGCCAAGCATCCCCTTAGTGTACTACCCATCTATTTGATTTTTAGGAACCTCAAGGTTAATTAGCTATCACCAGACATTTCTGTAGATCAGAACACTCTGATTGTTCTTTTGGCCAATAGTTATTTGTTAATTAAATGCACCATATAACTGATGGTTAAGGGTCACATCTTGTCACTTTGGGATCCCATTATTCCTACTGAAACCAGGGAAGCCAGTTGCATTTTAGCATTCCCCATCAGCATCTCCAGCATCCAGAGAACAGCCATGATGGAGCTCTTCAGAGGGGTTATATAACAAAGGTTACCACTATTAAGCCTAAAGAGGTGAGGGGAAGGATCTGTTGTATGAACCCAGACACAGAGTTATTGAAGCAGGCTGCCCAACACAAGGTATGCCCTTTGGCTGAGAGATGCAGGAGCCCACTGAGAACCCCCCCAACTCCCCACAGGCAGAGAGTCAGGGGAAGTACCTTACTATTACCTTCCTCCTTCCCTCTTTCCTCTTCCTCCTTACTTCTCATGCTTCCCACTGTCCAAACCCATGGCGAATGGTGGACGGTAAGCTGCAGGAGAAAATAGGAAGTATGTAGCCCCACTTGCATCATTTATTATGCTAAGTTGTTAGATTTACTTGAAAGGGTCATGTACCTATTATCTGAGTAATAGCTATACTCACCGCCTCAGTGGCTTAATGACATAAACCTGGAAGCCGTTCCTATTTTTCCTGATAACTAGACCATCAACATGGGCCTACGTTGCTTAATAAATAGTATTTTAAGTAGAATATCTATGCATGTTTTCTTCCTATTAAAAACTGACAGGCTGAAACAAAACAGAACCAAAACAGCAAAAGCAAATGAAGTTATTTTATCTGGTGAGATAATACTTTAGTGTTTTCATTACTGAGTCATAAAATAGTTACCTATAATACAACTTTTAATTCTTTCCCCAGATACGTTATGGCATAGCTGTGAGTGGACTGAACATAAGTATTTTATAAGACATGGTTTAAGGTAGTTTTACTGGAAACTCAGAGATGTGCAATCTTCCTAAATTATTTTAAATACACAACATGACAAAGTACAAGGACTGTCTGGAAAGTATCCAGTCGTGTTATATGAAAAATAGAGGCATTTATGGCTGCATTTTTGGGGAGCACCCCTCGTATATACACCTTTACTAATATTTAAGCTGTAATACTTCAACTTCTTTTTTATGGATGTGGCAGTAGTAGAAATGGTGGTGGCAGTGATTTTAAGGAGCAGTTTTTGTGTTGTTTGTGTTTTTGCTTTTTATTCAACAAGTCTAATATTTCTGAATTTATGAGATTGTAGCTTTCTTGTGAAGTCTCCCTATGCCCTACTCCCTTCAAGAATTAAAAGTTTTCTTTAATTACTAACCTGTAAACACCATGAGGGCAGGATCTACCAACTTATCTTTCTGTCACCCACAGAGCTCAGCATAGGACATTGAAGATAACAGGGCTTCAGTAAGTTCTGAATTATAATGGAATTAGTTAATAGTACTCAAACCAAATTGCAGAGTAGAGAAGACATCATGCCAAGCACTTTGCTTTCTAATATGACATAAAAAATAAATCAATTTTTAGTAGGCAATTTTGATTACTTTTATTTTCTCTCCATTAAAATCCATTGAAATGATTTACTGAAAAATTTAAAAATTTAAAAAGAGATCACTTGTTTTGATTGTATATGTATACTAAATGAATCAAAAGTTCAACAAGTATGCTAGATCAGTGGGAAACAAGGTTTGGTATAACTTTATGTAAACCTTTATATATCCTTAAAGCATCTCACACATGGTGATGTATCTTTATGTCAATATATATATAAAGTTAGACCAATGGCCAACTGGAGACACTTACTTTTTATGATACTATTTTTTTAAGTATCAACTTCAAAGAATTTATATTTCAGTCCAAAATGCTTAAAAATCAATATACTAAAAATGATTGCAGCTGAAAAAGAATTAAATACAACTTTAAAAATGAAAGTTAGTTTTACTTATGAAACAGAATTATCAAGAAATGTCAGGTTAAAATATAATTCCATGTATCAGTGGAATTTGATTCTGACAAATACAGGAGCATATTCTAGAGGTTTGGGATGATTTTAATTAGCTCTTATATAAAGCAGCTATTGCTTCACCATAGACTATTCCCAAACTCAACTGTAGCTTAAACCTACCATCATTCATTTTCACTCTCAGGTCTGAGGGCTGAGTTGGTTGATGTATGAAGGTTGGGCAATTAATTTTGCAAACTCATCCTAGAAAAGATACTACATACCTCATTGCTGAATATCACTCCGGTCACCTTTGAAGTACTCCCCTTGGGAAACTAGGCACTGACACCAACACCTAGTCCACCCTTCAAAAAACCTTGGAATTCCTTTTTTGAAATGGCCATCAGAGCTGTCATTGTACTCAAAATCTGACAATTAAGTTTGCGAACTTGCCACCATGCGCTTACCTTGGCAGCCCTGTACAAACAACTTATGGCACCTTACCAAGTTTGTACAGCGCTGCCAAGGTAAGTGCATGGTGGCAAGTTCGCAAACTTAATTGTCAGATTTTGAGTACGATGACAGCTCTGATGGGCATGCCAAAAAAAGAGTTCCAAGATTGCTTTGAAGGGTGGACTAGGCGCTGGCCTTGGTGCATAGCTTCCCAAGGGGAGTACTTTAAAGATGACCACAGTGATATTCAGCACTGAGGTATGTAGCACTTTTTCTAGGATGAGTTTGCGAAATTGTCGGATCTCGTAGGCCAGGTTCAACTGAGAGGCTCTGCTTCAAGGTGAGGATCCAGTGGGCTTTGCTCTGCCCCTAGGGTTGAATTCAGGTTATTCCATGTGTGCTCATTGAAGGGTTCAGGCTGAGGGAGAGCAGGTACCTGGGGAAGCCCCTTTTCATTGCCATGGCAGAGGCTTAAGACAGCAGCCTCACCCTGCAAGCACTTCTTAAGCCTTTGCGAGTGTCAGTTCTGCTTATATCCCATGGGCCAAAGAAGTCACCCGATGTCAAAAGGGCAGGAAAGGCTACTCTGCTCTCAAGGAGGGGAGAAGAGTGGATAGTTCCTGAATGATCCAAATTGACATGCTCTTCTCATACATTGCAGCTCTTTTGGTACTGTGTTTTAGTGCCTCTCTGCTCATGGCCCTTTCACACTAGCATTAATTCATAAGCCTAAAAATTAATGAATTTATTCTTCCTAGATATTAGAATTTACATTTTTGGTTTATCACCCAAAGAAAAATAAGGGCAGTTTATTTTATAATCTCACTTCTGGCTCTTTATTCTTAAATTTGTAAGGGAAGAGGTTGCAAATTTAACATAAAATTCAGTCAGAAATGAAAAGAGAGGAAAGGAGAGGAAAAAATAGGATATGGACAATTAATCAAGGATCTTTATATTGTAGGAGATCTTTTCACATCTTATATTGAAGTTGTTAGGCACTGTCTTATGACCAAAGCATTACTAAATTATGTCATTTTTCTCACAAGTAGTTCAGGTTGCAAGTTTGTCACTCACACAAATGGTCCATGTTTGTGGTCAGTCTCCTTGTAACCTACTTCCTCAAAAGTTCTAAATCAAACTTTTAACTAACTCAACAAATATAGGAGCATCTAATAAAGAATCAGAGCTTATGTTTGCATACATTGCAAATTAAGGATTCTGAAGAATTAAGTTTTTAAAGGAATAGAAATGGAATTATATTTTAGATTAATGGTATTTAAAGAATTAAATTAATATATTTAAGCACTTGCATCATCGTAGTCATAACCATCTTGATGATTTATTGTTATCTGTCCCTGAAGAATAAAGTCTCCATCTCAATTCATATTCCAAGTGAGAAACCATTTTATGTTTCAGTTAAGTGTAATGTTAAACATTGAAGGCCTTCAGTTAAACAAAGACATTTAGAGCATAAATAATGAAACACTATCTGATCTCTTTAGTGACTTCCATAGACTAGACCAATATTTTACATTGCATGTGTTGTAAAAGAATAACTTTTCTAGAAGTAGAGATTACTGCTATTTGTTTTATGTTCTCCTACAGGCACAAGCATTGTTCCCTTTCAGAAAAAAAGACTGACTCATATGTCTGGTTGGATGGCTCTCATTCCAAATGCAAAGCACATTAACTGGTATTTTAAAGGTGTGGATCATGTAACCAACATATCATACACGTCAACATTCTATGGATTTAAGGTAAACAAGCTCTATAAAATCCATCTTCTAAAAATAATGATTGCATATTGCTCAGTTGCAGCCTATCTCTCAGCCTTAACACTAATTGTTAGGCCCAGAATGCCCTTGCCTCACATATTGACCTGTTAAAGTCCTCTACACCCTCTATGACCCACCCTAAATCTAAGAAGCAAGCCCCAAAAGATCCCTGTTTAAGAATCAGAAGTAAGCATTCTTTCTGCCACACTCCTGTATTACTAAACTTATGCCCTATTATTATTATTACCATGAAAATAACTAACATTTATTGAGTGCAAATGATGTTTTAGGTACCAGTTAAGGGTCTTAGTATTTACATTATAAAATATAACGAACAGAAAATTAGAGAAAATAGGACAAGTCCCCTATGTTCTACACCCAGCTCTATCTGAATCTAACATTCTGTGTGAATGTTTACCTTAATTTTTTTTAAAGAAATCAACATTTTGGATGAAGTAGGAGTTCCCTGTATGGCTTACCCTAATCTCATTTCTCACTTCCCACCTGTAATGGTAACCAGTATCCTAAATTGGGTGTTTTCTTCCCCATTCATGTTCTTCTGTTTATACTACATCTGTGCAGCCAAAAACAAAACAAAATAAAATAAAATGCTAGCATTGTTATTAAAACATTATTGAAATATTCTCTAAATATATAGAGACTTTCATTTATCTTAGTGGTAGAATTAGCATTATTGCTGTAGACATATACAATGTTAATAAACAAAATATAAATCCAAGAAAAAGCTAAACCCAAAACTTAAGTCTTATACAGGGGCTAATTATGTCATCAGAATTAATGTACAAGGGCTGTCCAGAAAGTATCCAGCCATGTAATATGAAAAATAGAGACATTTATGGCTGGATTTTTTTTCCAGACAGCCCTCATGTATTATGCAGGGTATTACCCATAAAAGAAGCCACATTTTCTTATAAATTTTTATAGGAAGAAGACTATGTCATCATATCGCATAACTTCACTCAGAATCCTGATATGTTTAATGTTATTGATATGAGGAATGGCTCTTCAAATCCATTGAACTGGAATACTAGCAAAAATGGAGACTGGCACCTTGAAGCAAACACTAGTACTCTATATTACTTGGGTATGTATTTATTAGGCAGAACTGATTCTTTTAGCTAATGCTTTGTCTAAAAGAGGAGAAAATTTGCTTAATGGGCAAATGGGTTATACAGTGCCCTGTATAGAGCAGGATTCAAGAAAAGTTTGGTGAATAAAAAGACTGGAGACGAAATTTATGTTGGAAAAAGCCTTCAGTTGAATTAAGAACTAACATTTTATATTTGGTGATAACACCAACACCTTTAAATGTGGCCCAAAATTTAGCAAAATTAGAGGAAATGAGTACTACAGAAGCTGTCATGTATTTTGTTTTTATTTAAATACATTTGAATTATACTAAGTTACTATCTAAACCAAGGTTGCCCAGCCTGCCCCAGGACAGCTTTGAATGCATCCTAACACAAATTCGTAAACTTTCTTAAAACATTATTGGGAGAGGGATAAAAAAAATTATGAGATATTTTTGTGACCTTTGTTTTTTTTGGCTTATCAGCTGTCTTAGTGTTAGTGTATTTTATGTGTGGCCCAAGTCAATTCTTCCAATGTGGCCCAGGGAATCCAAAAGATTGGACACCCCTGATTAAACAATATTTTCAAATTGCCATGGCTTTGTTTACGTTTAAGGACTTTAATCATGATGTTAATTTAAACTGCTTTGCTTTACTTTCAGTGTCAGGGAGAAATGATCTTCATCAGAGCCAGTCTATTTCTGGGACCCTGGATCCTGATGTGAAGGATGTTGTTATTAATTTCCAAGCTTACTGCTGTGTTCTTCAGGACTGCTTCCCTGTACATCCCCCATCTAGGAATCCAATTCCCAGGAAACGACCAGCCACATATAAGTATATAGACCTTCCATTGCTAATACCTTCCGTGCTTGACATAATCCTTTTCATTTGTCAGTCCAGGGCGAGAAAGTAATGGCCCCCACCTGAACTGTGCCTTGTAGGCCACAGTACTACCACACTCGTTATTTCACTTGAATCTTATAACCACCCTGATGAAAAGATGAAAAAATCTTGCAAAAATTATGTTTATGTGTTACTGGTAATCTTAGACTTTCAGAATGTTAGATCTGAATTATTAGACCAATCCCCTTATTATATAGGTCAAGCTTGTCCAACCTGTGGCCTGCAGGCCACCACATGCAGCCCAGGCTGGCTTTGAATGCAACACAATGCACATTCATAAACTTTCTTAAAACATTACAAAAATTATGCATGAACCTTTTTTTTTTTTTAGCTCATCAGCTGTCATTAGTATTAGTGTATGTTATGTGTGGCCCAAGACAATTGTCTTCTTCCATTGTGGCCCAGGGAAGCCAAAAGGTTGAACACCCAATAGAGATGAAGCCCCATGACATATGTGAATTACCTGAGATTGCAAAACTTCTTGATGACACATCTGGAACAGCAAAATTAGGGTATCACAACAAGGATTTAGTGGGAGAAAAAATGTTGCAGATGTGATAGGAAGTTTTCCTCAGTGGAGAAAAATAAAACTGTATGTAGTTGTATGCATTGAGTATGTTACTAATTGCACATGAAATTATAAACCAATTTGCATTCAGTCATCCCCCATGCATCTAGTATAGTGCTACACCCTAAGGAGATGGCCATTAAATATATAGAGATAATAATATAATAGAACAATTTCTCTTTTCAGCTTATGGTCAAATGATTCTTTTTGGCAATCATCTCTGGAAAATAACTTTACCATACCTCACCCAGGAGCAAATGTGGTTATTCCTCAAGGTAAATACATAAAGAAATATAATGCTTGTGTTGGTGAAACATTAGGATAGATGCCACAATAGTTAGAATTCCACCTTTATGAAGTACACCTTAGGAAAGAACAAATATAGAAATGGCTTCTATTATTGTGTCCTGGATACATTAGACAGCCTCCTGGGTTTTATGTGGACTTAAACCTGAAATTAAGAATAATAAATTTTCTCAGAGGGACAAGAATTAATCATTGTGTGGAAAAAGGGTCATAAACTTCAAAACCAGAACTCACTGATAAGGTTGTCAATATTTTATCTATAGGTTATAATCTGTGGACTGTGTTAGATTTCTTATATTAAAGTATTGTTTCATAGGAACATGGATTGTAGCAGACACAGATATTCCACCACTGGAAAGGCTTATTGTTTGGGGGGTTCTAGAACTGGAAGATAAGCATAATATGGAAGCTGTAGAGTCTTCTTACAGAAAAGTTGTCTTGAATGCCACCTACATATCACTGCAGGTAAGAGTGGGGGTCTTATAATTAATAATTTTATTATCCAAGTGTTAAAATGTTGGAGATTTACTGAAAAAAATGGTAAGAAAGCATATTCAATTAATATGAATGAAAAACACAGCTGGCTCAAGCCCATGAAATATGAGCATCATATAAGTCTAATATTTCTGGTCTCCTTCATATTGTGGACTAAACATTCCCTAAGGAGTAATTACCATGCTACTTTTTAGTGTGAGGTCTGCCTATTCTCAATCCTATGTAGCATATTTGTATTATTATTAGATAAAGCTAAACTCACAGCTTGATCCAATCAACAGAGAATCCCAAGGAATTTTGGAGAAAAGTAAAAAGATTTTAAGCTGTTTTTTTTTTTTTGAGAAAACAAACTGTTTCTTAAAATGAGTGGATGTAGATAGAATTATGAAAGCAGAAACAGACTAATAAAAATATTTCAGTAGTTTGGAACAGTCACCTCATTCTCTCATAAACCTCAGATGATTTGAATATGTAACAGTTTAATCAGTTTAATTGTTCTGTCAGTCTTTTATTATCATTCATTAAAAAGAATGGCCTAATCAAAAAGCTATTAAGCACCATTAAAAATAAAAGTGTGCAGTGCCTTTTCTTTGGTAAAATTAGGCTTTTAGTGCTTTAAAGGTGTGTAATATTTTGTTTAGATTCATGAGCTTTGATGTAAATTAAAGCTACAATTGAATCCTTACCTATCTGTTTGATAGTAGTTTTCTCGCCTATAAAATGAGAATAATACCAATTCATGGGTTTAGTGTAAAGGTTAAATGATATATGTAAAACCTTACACGTTATGCCTGACATAGTATCAGCAAGCATTTAGTAATAGCTATTATTATTAACAATGATGTCTCATAAATGGCATAGCTTGGATGTAAGTAGAAGATTATATTTTATATAAGCTATATTATTTTAAAATACCGTGTGATCTGTTCACACAGCACTAATTCAGGCCTTAGGAGGTCTCAGTTTAGGGTCCAGTCTGACAGTAAGTATTGAATTTGACCTTGGAAAAATCATTTAAATTGCCTATCCCAAAGTGAATGGATTAAATTAAGGTTATTTCCAGTTATAATACTTTCTTTGTGTAATAGAATTCATTCGTTTTTTTCCTAGAGGAAACTGCCAGTCTTCCTGATTCCTCCTTTATGGGGGAAATTTTTTCTGCTCAACTTTGAAGGATTAACCATTTTCTGCTTCACTGCAGGGAGGTAGATTAATTGGTGGCTGGGAAGATAACCCTTTTAAAGGAGAATTACAGATTGTTCTTAGAGGAAATCATTCAACTCCAGAGTGGTCTTTTCCAGAAGGACCAAATCAAGGATCAAAGGTCTTGGGTATGTGTTTCCAGATACCAAAAGTGTCATTCATAATCAGTTTTAAGAATCTACTTTAAAACATATAGCACTAAAGTATTTGTTATCAGTTCATGATATTTTGGTATGAGAAGCTTTTACAGACATTTATTTATAGTAAAGGGTTATCAAAATGACAGAGATTTTTAAAAGTTAAATCATGTCACATTAAAATAGATAACAGGTGTGTGTAGTTTAAACCAAAATGTAATTCATTGCAAAACTAACATTAACAAAGCTCTTTATATGCATATTATTTCTCCAATTTGGTTTTCTTCATCATGTGTCATTTATATAAACAATAATACCTTTCATATTTGTGTGCTTTTCCCCTGAGAGGTAACTTTCCTACACATTATTTCAGTTACAGTATTAATATCTATGGATCAGCTGACTCCGCTATCAGTTATCCAATCACAATTGTTGCTAAATTTTAATTTTCCAGTTACATTTGTCTGGCTGTCCATAATCCTATGTAAACCTGGAAAGCAAAGGACCTGAGTGGGTTTAATTTGGTCACAATAAATAGCTACTTTTATTAATCCTACTACATATTTACTTAAAAGACATATACAGTCATGTCCTGCAAGTACTCCACTGTCCAAATCTTAAAACAGTGGCAGTCAGTAAATAAGGGGGTAAACGATGGCTTGAGATTGAATTAGTGAGCTGTCCCAAGACAGACAAATACAAATCTTAAAAAAAAAAAAAAAAAAAAAAAAAAAAAAAAAAAAAAAAAAAAAAAAAAAAAAAAAAAAAAAAAAAGACCCACGGCAGCCAAATTCAATCTTAAAAAGTACTGTTTTTTTGTGCTTGTTTTTTATTTTAAAAATAACATTTCAAACAACAGAACAATATAAAAAATATCAAGAAAAAATGCACATCTTTGCAATTCTACTCCTTCCTTAAAACACTAGCATGAGCTAGCAGTTTTTAAATATCTTTTCTTGTTTTTAATCTGTCTATATTCATATTATGTGTATTGATTTGTGGTGGTAGTATTGTGCCTTTTACAAAAATATAGTCAAGATGAATATATTACTGTAGTTATCTTTTTTCAGTTAACATATTATGGATATCTTTCCAGATCAATACATACAGATAACACTCTTTTTATAGCATATTACACCACAGTATTATCATGTTATAATTTAATCCCTTCATTGTATCAAAGTACAATTAGATTAATTCTAGTTTTCTAATATTTTCAAATAATGTTATAATAAGCATCCTCATTCATATTAATATACCCTTTGGACTGGCTTTAATTTCTTTGCACTAGATTCCTAGAAGTGAGTCAAACTGTCAAAGCCCTGAGCAGATAACCCCAATTCATTTCATTCGTTTTAAATTACAATACAGCACTGAACTGTTTTATTTAATACTAGCCCCTAACTCAGTAGTGGGTGGTGACTAAACAGGAGTGTGTTTTTCTCCTGCAGGGGTATTTGGTGAACTGGATCTTCATGGAATCCCACGTTCCATTTATAAAACTAAACTCTCAGAAACTTCAGAGGCAGGTTCCAAAGTCCTGTCTCTCGTGGATGCTGTGGATTGGCAGGTAACAATATGTGGTGAAGAGTGACTGCACATAATGGGTCACCTAAAAAAAGTTTCTTCTTTATTCTCATGGACATTTTTTTTTCTCATATGATTAACCAGATAAGAAATGTGTATTTTGCAATTAGCTTACACTCAAAACTCTGACCTAAAAGCAGGTATTTAAAAACTGTGGTCTCAAAGATCCTTCAGAATATATAAAACATCATGTATATATTAGTTATAAAAGGGAAATGCAAAACTTTGGGGGTAATAAAAAATATTTATTAAAGATTCTTGCAAAACAAAAAGGAATGGTTTTAAATACGTTTTATTGTTATCTTGGTTATCTCTTTACTTCTACTTTGTGATGTTACATGTTAAGCATTTGGAAAGAAAACGAATCGTGAGGCCCAGTGATACTCATATAATGCCTGTATTACATGAGAGATTTTGGTAAATATAAATTATGGCAGTTCCTATCTCTACTGTACTTACGGGTACGCATAGCACTTAAACTCACATGTTTTACAAATACTCTTAATGCTACAGTAGCAGGGAAATGGATGGATTCTTCTTCCAAGCTCTCAGATCTCAGCTAGTTCCCTTCCGCTAAAAATGAGCTTTAAAGTCACAGAACAAAGAGGCTTAGTTGAGTCAATCAAAATGAATCAAACACACGTTTGGCTCTCTTAATGTAGTTTAAAATCAGTAAATAGAAGGAGGATACATTGGGAGTTATTATAATCTACTTGCAATGTCTTTTTATTTGTAAGAGTTGAGGTGTGATCATTTTTTTAAAGAGTAATGAAATGATTTCAATATTCCTATTTGTCCAATTAATATTTTCTACATATTTATCTGATTAATGTTTAACCAAGTATCAGATATTCTGAGCATTGAGGATTCAGTTGTGAAGAAACTGGTCAGACTATAGTGGAAACCACATTGGGATACTAGAGGCAGACACTCAGTGAACAAATAAATGTGTTAATTTCAGATTATAATATATGTGACAAAGAACATAAAACAGGCAGTGTGATATAAACTGCCATGGTAGAGGGTGTCAGATAACATTAAATCAGGTGGCCAGAAAAGGCCTCTTTCAAGGGTATGATGGGGTTCAGAAAATTCTACCCCAAAATACTGAATTCAGGACATTCTACCCCCAAACTTTGAATATTCTAAGATAAAGGAATTTGACAAACAGCCTGCACAGGAAGGACTGTCTGCTTTCTCCTGAAATAGGTCATAAAATCTTCATGTAAGAGGTGCCCTCCCTATATGCAAAGGAAAAGACCATCCTTGTCTGAAGACAGAGAGACACAGGGTGGAATCTGAAATGAACTATCCTTGCTAGTTATCCCAGTTTCTTACACTGAACTCATACTCTGTCACATTTTTCCACGACTCTCCACTCTTCATCAAACCTAGCATAAAAGTGCTCAGGGTTAACAGTTTCTTTGGATCTTCATATCCTTATGAAAGCCTCTGTGCCACATTAAAATTTACAAGGTTGAATCGCTTCTCGGCCTTTTGGCTAAGCTCAAGTGTGTAAAATTTACGAGGTTGGACAGTTAATTTTATGAACTCATTCTAGAGAAAGTGCTACATACCTCATTGCTGACTATCACTACAGTCACTTTCAAAGTGCTCGCCTTGGGAAGCTATGCACCAATGCCAGCGCCTAGTCCACCCTTCAAAGCAATTTTGGAACTCTTTTTCTGGAATGGCCATCAGAGCTGTTGTCGTCCCTTAAATCTGATAATTAAGTCTGTGAACCAGCCACTGTATGCTTATGTTGGCAGCACCGTACAAACAACTTGCCAAGGTTATGCCATCTTACTGAGTTGTTTGTATGGTGCTGCCAATGTAAATGCACGGTGGCAAGTTTGCAAATTTAATTGTCAGATTTTGGGGACAATGACAGCTCTGATGGCCATTCCAGAAAAAGAGTTCCAAAATTGCTTTGAAGGGTAGATTAGGCACTGGTGTTGATGAGTAGCTTCCCAAGGGGAGTACTTCAAAGGTGACTGTAGTGATATTCACCAATGAGGTACGTAGCACTTTTTCTAGGATGAATTCATAAAATTAGTTGTCTGATCTCATGTATTAAATAAATGTACCATATTTTTCCATGTATAATGCACCTCCATGTATAATGCACACTCACATTTTTGGCCCAAACTTTCAGGGAAGAAACATTTTGTTTCAATTTTTTAATTAAATTTTTATTTGTTTATATTTAGGTACTTGTTTTTTGTATTATAAATGAATTTTAGCATTTTGAACATTTGGTACAAGAAATTTCATATAACACTTTTAACTCATAAGGACAAATAAAAGAATTAAAAACATGTATATAGATATGGAACTATTCCAGTACTACCCACATATAATGCACATCCTTATTTTTCCCTCACAAATTTGGGCAAAAATATATGCATTACACACAGCAAAATAGAGTATATGTTTTTCTCTTGTTCATCTGTCTTTTGTTACAGAGGTCTCAGGCAAGAACTTAGAAGGGTAAAGGAAAACTTATTTTTTCTCCCCTACAGGTACACTTGTTCAGAGAATTAGACGATAAGAAGGAGCTTGTCATATGCATTACACAAAGATGCTAAGATTTGTTTTTGCCCTTTAAGTTTTCTCTTCCCACCTTCCAGGAATACCAAGTGATAGTTAATTGTGTTACATAAAATACCCTGGGAAAATTGTTTAGGTCTAAAGAATATTGTCCTGATCAGTTTCATCTATGTAATTTTTAAGAATGTTGATAGCCTGTGATTTTATTAAATGACTAAATTAAACCTAAGGAAATGCTGAGATAATTCAAAATTTAGAATTCTTGATATCAAACAAAAGCATATTCATTTTAGAGACTTGTTTAGTTTGTTCTCTCTGATACTACCATAATTCTAATCCTGCTCATTAAATTAGAATTATTTAATAGGTATTAAGAAATATAAAACCTATTTTTAAATTTTTCTTGCATTTGGCACTTGAATTTTTCTAAGGAGGGAGAAGAGATTGTGATAACAACCACAAGCTATGATTTCCACCAGACAGAAACTAGAAGTATTGTTAAAATCCTGCATGATCACAAAATTCTGATTCTCAATGAAACTCTTTCCTACACTCACCTGGGTAAGTGGCTGGTCTTTAACCAAATAGATATGTAATAAAAATGTCTTGAAATATTCATATTTTAGTGCTCTCCTCTGTAATTATAATAATGTGATGAAACATCTTACAAATGTTTTAGAGGAGCATTGCACTCATATCAGCATTGGTACGCAAGGGGCGTGACTATTTGTAGGTGCGTTATGAGGAGTCCCTGCTGTAGGCATTCATTCAATCCGCAAATACTCAGCAGAGACCTCCTGCATCACTGCATCCCATTTTCTATGGGATAAGGTAGCACTTTCTGTTTTAAGCAGGCTTCTAGGTGATTCTTGTGCACACTGAAATTTGAGAACTCTTGACCCAAGAGCATCTTTGTCCTGATTGGTGTCACTGACACATCCCTCAGCTGTAACTTCATTTAGACAAGCTACAGCCAAATGGTAAAACTGTAATTCTCCAGAAGACAAGGAATTAGTCAGAATCATCTGAAAACCATCTGTCAGCCTATAGGATCGGGGCCTTCCCAGCATCCCAGCCTTTTCCCATTGGACATACACCTTCCTCTGAATCCCAAGAAGTGGAAACAGACAGGGAGGGTAACGTTAGAGAAACCACTCTGATGGTTTTTGGTGGATAGGAGAGCTCCAGCTATAAGGTAGTATGAGAGATAGGTGGGTATTTGACCTGCATGAAAAAGAAACTTAAAAGAATTTGAAAGCGGTATTTTGATAAAAGCACATGCATCTATCATTCTGTATCATATGTTTCTGTAAATCACAAGGAAAAGATTTCATTGAAGAACATTTTAATCATAAAACACGAAAGTTTTTGAAGTTTGACATTAAAGAGTCTTTCTTTAAACTGCCAATCATTTCTTTGTTTGAAAAGTACCTGCTTGTCTTAAAATTTTGAATAAGATTTCTAGAAATGTAGAATTTATGTTGTTTTACAAGTCATTAAAATATAAATGTATAGACTGTGTTTGCTATGCTACTACATAGTTATAAAGAATTGTGTTTGATAGAAAATATACCACAGGATAAGTGGAACAAACCAAGGTTTAATGTCAGGAGAGGTAATATTAATATCTATGTATGAGATTATCTAGCCCAGGTGCTCCCCTCCTAAACCCAATCCCTAACATTATTCTACTTATTTTATCTTCATAGACAAGGCTTGACCTTGCACTGACCTAGTATCTATGTATTCTTAATTCTCCACAAGGCCTTGGGCAAATTCTTTTACTTCCCTGCCTCATTATTTCATCTATTAAAATTATAAGGAGCTTCTCAACTTGCCTTATAACAGTGTTCTCGTGCATAATTTAAAGTGATTGCAAACTATTATACCTATGTAGCAATAACTTCATAATTTTTGCTGATTATGGTAATTTTTTGGTGTTAATGGAAGAAATATTTTTGATGATTTCATTTTATAAATAAAATGGCACCATAATTTCAGTCTGTCATCTATGTATGTTTAAGCATGCAACTCTAATCAGTTCATCCATTCGTGTTGACTTTGGCATCATAGAAAGTTACGTGGCCTGTAAACTGTAAATAAACTGATAAAGGCAGGTATTTCTCAGCATTGGTAATAATATAGTTGTTGTTCTGTTGTAGCTGAAAGATACCATGTCCCTGGAACAGGTCAGAGCTACACATTAGCAGCTGATGTTGGGATACTGAGTAGGAATATCAAAATACTTGGTGAAGATTATCCAGGTTGGTTCAAGGAATCTTTTGGTGCACGTGTCCTGGTCAGCTCATTCACTGAAAATATGATGACATTTAAAGGTTGGTACAAATTCAATTCATATTTCCAAATGAAATATAATGTAGTCTCTTTTATGTTTAATCAGTTTTTGAATAATTCTCACTTCTTTATAGGATCATGTGTGTTAAAAAAAATTTAACAGTGAATTTTAAAAATCTTACTGGCTGTATCCAACGATTCATGAATTGGGTAGAATCCAATTTAGCAGATAAAACGGAGCTCGGAAGAACTGCACAAAATGAAAGACCTTGTAGGCAGAAGGGAGCAGGGACAAGGAAGTTATACTAGATAAGAAAATTAATTGATTATTATTGCAAGGTTACTTTCCCTATAGGGGATTGCAGGGGTCTATTGAACAGATTACCCAACTAATGCTGATGAGGCAATTCCATTTCTAGGAGAGCTGAAACTGTAATTAAATTCATTTTGGTTTGGTGATGTGTGGCTTAGCATAAGTGACTCCATTTTGGGCCTGATATCTTGTTTTTAACACAAGGAAAAGTAAGGCCGTGTGTGGGATTATGTAGCCCAGGTGCTCCCCTCCTAAACCAAATCCCTAACATTTTTCTACTTATTTTATCTTCATAAACAAGACATGTCCAACCTGCAGCCCAGGATGGCTTTGAATGCGGCCCAACACAAATGCTTAAAATATTACGAGATTATTTTGCAACCCTTTCTTTTTTTTTAAGCTCCTCAGCTGTTGTTAGTGTTAATGTATTTTATGTGTGGCCCAAGATAATTCTTCCACTGTGGTCTAGGAAAGCCAAAAGGTTGGACACCATGTCATAGACAATAAGAATTATAAAATTAACAAAGACCTTATGTATCGGCTAGCCCAACTCTCACCCAAACAAAAATGACTTTATAATAGGCACAACAGATCTGTTATTTTTGGAGGAAACTTTTAAATATATACTAAAAATACATAGTATGTAAGTAGTATAATGAATATATAGTATAATGAATTCCAGTGTACCAATCACTAGCTACCACAGTTATTAACTTTGCTCAATCTTGTTTCATCTATATGCCCACCCACACTCTTCAAATCCCTGGATTATTTTGAAACAACCACATATATTTTTTATTGAGATATAGTTAACATATAACATCGTGTAAGTTTAAGATGCACAATGTGTTAATTTTATACATTTATATATTGCAATATGATTACTACCATAGTGTTAACTAACACCTCACATCACATAATTGTTATTTCCTTTTTGTGGTGAGAACAATTAAGATCTATTCTCTTAGCAACTTTGAAATTTATAATACAGTATCGTTGACTATAATCAATCTCCAGGACTTACTTATCAACTATTTGCAATACTTGTTTCCCAGCCATGAATCTCTGTGCCTCAGTTCTCTTATAGAAGATAGGAATAATAAAAGTTCATAATTCATATGATATTTTATGAGAATTAAACCACACATTGCCTGTTAAGTACTTAGTATAGCACTCGGCACTAAAAATCTCTCATGGATTGCGATTGCTGTTCTGGTGAATCTGTGAAATTGGCTTTTGTCAGCACAATGGTACTTATGACAAACTGATGAGCAGATAGTTGACAATGAGTATTTTAGAAGAGATTATGTAAAGATAATGTCCTTAAAAGCTCTTTAGAGTATGAAAATGGAAATGTCAGGTAAATTATACCTCATGCCATGCATTCTCAATGGGGATAATGTCACTCATAGGGGGTGAAAATTGGTTCTGGGGAATGAGAAAACCCTTAGTTATTACAATGGTTTGTGGCTCTCCAAAGGACCACTACACATTAACACATAGATAGCATATCTATGTTATTAAAATTTCATGCGGAGGGGAAGCAATTAGGAAAAAACCTCTAAGAAGGCTCTGGAGGGCAGTAAAAAAACGTTCAAAAGTATTGCCTCACCTGGACGAAAGAAGCAAAGAAAAACTGGGATTTCCATGAAAAGGTTGAAAACAAATTTGTAATTTGGAAAATTACAACTTTTGTAGCTCTTCAAAACAATTTTATTGTTTCAGAAAAAAAAAAAAATGAACTCTCTCCCTCCCCTAGGATATGCAAGAATAAGTAATGTGGAGTTTTATCACAGTGGTCAAGAAGGCTTCAGGGACAGCACAGATCCAAGATACGCTGTAACATTTCTTAATCTAGGACAGGTTTGGACTTTATTTTCAATTTTATACAAACTCAAAGTAAAATATTTTGATTTTGATTTGATTTTTTAAATTTTACTAAATAACCACACCTTAGAGTTACTAAGGCTATATATAAGCTAATGTAATAAAACTAATTTTTTAGATGTATTTCCCATTAACTTTTTTATACTCACAGCAGCATTTCATTCTACTCGTTTCATGCATTTATTTGAGATCAGTTAAAAAAAAAATAGAAAAAGGAGGACAAAAGGTGAAAGGATTGAAGATCCATAATAGTTTTTCACATCTCCACTTTATTTTACCATGACCAAAAATATTCCCAGTTTCTTTTAAACAAAGTGAGTATTGTTTACATTTCTCCACTGAAAAACATGTCTGTATATTCATGCCTCTCTCAAAAGTGGGAAAATAAATATTCTGAGATGGCTAGTGATGTAGGAAAAATGAGAGAGCATGTTTCTTATGGAAATAAAAAATACTCTTGTAGGTTAAAATTGAAACCCCTAAACTACTCATTGACTGCTTCCTATGGACATTTGAATTGTAAGGCCTCGGCTGGAGATCAACTTTTGTAATTAAAAAAAAAAAATCCCTGCTCATTATATAGTAAGTTTTAGTATCTTTACATTTTATAAGTAATAACAGAAATATAATTGCATAGAAAAGTACTTGAGAATTTTTTAAAGTAAGCGTACTTTTTTCTGCTTTATTTAATCATGAATTCCAGATAGGTGGAAATTTCCCAGGATAAAAAGACCTGCTGGGAAATAAATCATCTCCTTTTGTGAAATGTAAATTGCATATTTTATTTATCAAAGTTTGTTTCCTGAAATTCACCTACTCCTAATTTTTCTCTTTAAATACATTTTCATTTTATTTTGCAAATGTTCACTGAATCCCATTGTTTTATAGATTCAAGAACATGGCTCATCTTATATTCGAGGCTGTGCTTTCCACCATGGCTTTTCCCCAGCAATTGGTGTGTTTGGGACAGATGGATTGGACATAGATGATAACATCATTCACTTTACAGTGGGGGAAGGTATTTATAATAATACTTTGGTCCAAATAGCATGTCTTTCTGAGACAATCTTATCTGTAAACTCTAGGGCCATGCTGTCCAGTTGATCTTCCTGCGAGAATGGAAATGGTCTTTATCCGTGCTCATATGGTAATTACTAAACCACATGTCTATGGAGCATGTGAAATATGGCTACTGTGACTGAGGAACTGGATTTATTATTGTAATTGTACTTAATGGAATTGTACTTAATTTACATTTAAGTAACCACATATCACTATTGATACCATTAGACATTACGGTTCAAGAAAAATTATTTACCCAACCATGAGCTTATATACCAATAGCTAAAATTGCTGTCACTCTTTAAAATACTCCTCACATATCAAAGAGATTATTCACAAATAAAGGTTATTATTTAATAAAAATTATATTCACTTTTAAGAGGTTATCCTTTCTTGAATATTAGTATAAAGCATGATACAAACTTATTTAATGTATACACAATTTACTTGAGCGTTCGTTAAAATCTGAGGTAAAACCTTTGAACCCACATATTTAAGCAGCACCCCAAAAGATTCTAATTCAGATAGTCTATTAAAGAGGTAGAGTTTACTCTTAAAGAGTTCAGAGTGCTCACTCTAAAATATAAAGGGTTCATTTGTCAGTTCACTAGAACTAATTTCATTGAAAAAATGAAAGCTATTCCTCATAGTACTTATTACAAATCTGTATGTATTGGAGGGAATATTTTTTTCCAGGCATAAGAGTATGGGGAGATGCCAACAGAGTCCGAGGAAACTTGGTTGCACTTTCTGTTTGGCCAGGAACCTATCAGAAAAGAAAAGATTTTAGTTCCACTCTCTGGCATGCAGCAATTGAGGTAATGTGAACAAATTCATAATTATAATTACATAAAATTGTAAGCTCCTTATTGAAGATTATAATTTCTGTAGAAACTCTTAATCTCAAAATGTTATTGAAAATATTTGCTTAAAGATTGGTGAACTACTGAAATGAGCTCATTAAAGGAGTGAATGGACTTTCTTAAAAAGCATCGTGAGCCCCAGTAGTCAGTGGGGACTTTTCATTGTGCTAATGTCCCTTGGTTTAGTTCCCTTATTACCTTGCTTTTCCAACATCAGTTACTTCTTTCTAGTTATATACGGTGCAGGGTCTCTCTGCTGCTAAGTGATTGAGTGCTTTGCACATATTACTAAGTAACTCTGAATTGAGTGTCCTTCCTCATACGGGAAGTTAGGATAAAAGATGATAGAATCTCTAAAGTCCCTTTCTCATCTAAAATTCTTATGATTCTATACCCACGGTTATATACCTTTATCCAATATTACTAATTTGATCCTTCTTGTTGACCATAAAGTTACTTTGATCACTATATAGGTCTTTATGCAGATGTGGACTGAGAGTACAAGCAAGAAAAGAGAAAGTACAGAGAAAGGATTGAAGGAAACAGCTTCCTCTTATTTTTATTTTACTTATCTATGCTATGGGAACAAAAAAGAATTAAAAATAGCTCTCTTGGGAGTTCCCTGGTGTAGTGGCTTAAGGCTTCGGCACTGGCGCTGTCAGTGCTGCAGCCTGGGTTCGATTCCCAGCCAGGGAACTACCCACATACAAAAAAAAAAAAAAAAAAAAAAAAAAAAAAAAAAAAAAAAAAAAAGCTCTCTTTGAAAGATGGGGTACAATTGTGTTCTGTTTTGTACAACTACTAATAATCACCTTAAAGTAAAATCTGACAACCTGGAACTTAGTATACATTTATGAGTAATATTATTCTCTTTTGATCTATTAGGTATTAGAATGTAATTAAATGTCAGTTCTAAAACTTTAGTTATCTGTATTTTTGAAAGAAAAGGTATTTATTTTACTTTCATAAATTCCATTTGACTTTTTATTAGAATCTTTAAAAATAAAGGTGTTTAATATACTTTATAAATAATTATAGTTTTAACAGTTTTGCTGACACCATAGGCAAGAACCAAAGCTTTTGTGCTGTATACTTTTCATATTCTGCCACTTTGACTTGGCTC
Organism: Lyroderma lyra; assembly: GCA_004026885.1. Classification (NCBI taxonomy): domain Eukaryota; kingdom Metazoa; phylum Chordata; class Mammalia; order Chiroptera; family Megadermatidae; genus Lyroderma; species Lyroderma lyra. Next base: position 43,998 of record PVJL010002371.1, on the reverse strand, counting down.
ATAAAATAAAATGGCTTAATAATTACCTAACATTTGTGCTAACTTAGTTTTTTATTATAGTAGATTTTATTTAAACTAGAGAATACCTCTACTGAATTTTGTTGTCCACTGTAATTGCCTTAGTTGTCTCTTTTTAAATAGATCAAATTAGTGGAAAATATAACCAAAAAATGTGATAAAATCTTTGTAACCTTGCTATAATACTGGAATTTGATCTATGGCTTACAAACATTAAACCACATCAAGTGGATTTGTGACTGAAATTTTTAAAAAATCTCTGTAGTCCACCTTTCTAATAAAGTCTAATGTGTACTATCTAGTGATGGTTTTATACCAAGAACCTAAGGTAATTTCAATACTTGAATTATAATGTAAGTTTGAATGGGGTGAGTAATGAATTAAATGTTTCCTCCTAAAAGTGTGGTCATAATTAGCTTTATTATGTATGTTGCATATTTGCTCTCATTGCATAATTGTGTAAGAGACTGACCCAAAGCATTTTCTTTATTATTGTATTAGGTAAATAGAGGGACCAATACAGTCTTACAAAATAATGTGGTGGCCGGATTTGGAAGGGCAGGATACCGCATTGATGGGGAACCTTGCTCAAGTAAGTCTTCGGCATAGAGTCACTAAAAGTTGGAAATAAGTTGTCCAAATTTGTTAGAAATAAATAATTATTGTTTGTCATTTCAATATGTAATATCTCTTCCTGGGCACTTAAAAGAACTCAAAAGGAAAATTACTTCAAGTTACCATTGGGTTTAAAGAAAAATGGATATACTTTTAAGGATAACTACTTTCCATGCTTATATACCAGCAGTTTCAGTTCTTGATTTGGCTGGTATTGGAACAATGACTATCTCAGTCCCCTATTACCACTTTTCAAAAACAAAACTATTAAGCATAGAGATACATGTCTATAGGTATATGATATATCTTATGATTCCTCTTTAACAGAATAAATGCTCACTATTCATACGTTAAAATCTGCATCTATGAAAAAGTCAAAGGACATGAACAGACAGTTGTGAGAGACTTTTATCGCTATCAGATAAGTAAAAATCAAAAATTACCTGCTCAGCTGCTATCTTAGCAAGACTGTAGGGCAGCAGGGACATTTGCATGTTGCTAGTTGAAGGACAAAATGATAGAATTTCTACAGAGGGGGATCTAGCAATAGCTACCAAAATCACAGGGGCATTTACCTTTGGCTTGGCACTTCTGCTGTGGTGTCCTGATTAACAGTTGCCTCTAAAGCAGTTAGAAAAGGATTTGTGAACAAAGTTGTTCATCACAGCATTGTCTGTACTGGCAAAAAACTAAAAGCTACCCTGTGTCCCGTAACCAAACATTGGAACACTAGGCCCCTCTTTAAAAGAATAAAGAATAATACATATCTCTATATCATTCTTTATGGAGAAATCTTCAGGTTATTCTGAAGTGATAAATGGTGGTGGCAGAGTAGTCCTGTGCATAGAAAACTGTATAGTAGGTTTCATGGGAGAAAGGGAAGATACAGGCATCTGTACGGTATTCGTGTTTACATAAAGACACACAGTGTGAAAACACAAAGTAAAAAAGCAGGTGAGTGGGAACAGGGTGACTGGAGACTTAGTATTGTGTAACTTTGTATAACCTCTTGATTTTTCAACTAGATAAATGAATTATCAGATCAAAAAAGTAAAATAAAAAATAGAGCTATAGGTTTTACCCCTTGAGAAACTTAAAGGAGAGGTCATTGTCTCTGAAAAATTGATATCCTTTCTATTGTTGGTTTTTGTTATCTCAGTATATTTTGAAGATTCTTTGAATCAGCATTTTTTCTGTAAATTCAAAAATTATTGGACTTGAGCTAATTTTATTCTTGTGAAAAATACATTTTGAAAGAATAAAAGAACTTGCTCAGCATGTTTAACCAATGCCTTGATATGTGCTCTTATTAAGTATTTTAGCTCCCAACAGTGTCAAATGACTTTTTTTTACTTAAAGTTTAAGAATATGTAATTTCTCTAAAACTTCTTTGCATGTTAATATAGTTTTTTTGAAGGTCAAAATATGACCTGAGACTATTGAATATTTACTAATATGTAATGTCATATAATGCATTTTTCACTGACTGTACTGATATGAATATTTCTAAATAATTGAGAATATCTGTAGGAGATTTTAGATTTCAAGCAATTGGAATATGAAACATTACATAGGAATTAAGGGCTTAAGTTTCTGGAATGGGACATCGACTTATCCAGTCCCTCTCCCAGACAGATGAGAGGCTGGGACACTGGGAAGGGGAGTATGACCCGTACTGTGCTTATCCACGCAGCTACGCCATATGGAACCAAGGAAGAAACAGGCACACAGCTTCTTATGCAGGAAACAAAATAGAAACCAGGCAGAATATAAGTAAAATGTCGATCTCAAAGGACTAGGAAAATGGGAAAAGCAGTAGAAGGTAGGAGGAAGTCAGATCCTTGGGAACTGAGTACAATTTGGGGAGAAAGTGGGTACTGCTCTTTATAGGGAATCCTCAATGGCTATGAGGGAGTTATTAAGGTTACTGATATGATCTGGACAAGACTCAAACTTCCATTAAAATCCACTTCAGTTATCCTGTATATTATGAATGTAGCTTTGATTTATTGGGCTGTTTCTAGGTTGACCAGACATCCCGTTTTAAACAGGACAGAAAACAACAGTGCTGTCCCATTTCAAGTAGTGTATATGGTCAGCCTCCTGACACCTTGCATTGAGCCCAATGAGACTAGGCTGACCAGATGTCCCATTTGAAATGGGACCATAACATTGTTTTCTGTCCCATTTCAAATGGGACATCTGGTCAGCCTAGTTACTTCATTTATGTGGATTATTTCATTTCATTTTGAAGCAACCTTGAGTTAGATGTTAAAACTTTTTACATGTGAGGAAACTGAGGTTCTAAAAGGTTAAACAACTTTCCCAAGATCATGAATGCATTCATTCAACAAATATCTAATGAGCACCCATGTCTGCCTTACCTTCTAGGCTCTGGGAATGTGGTGAGTGAGCTAGACAACAATGTCTTCTTTCTGAAGCTTTCATTCTGATAGGAGAAAGGAGATGGATAATCCACAAATAAGTAATAATAAAAATATTAAGTGAAAAAAATTTTCATTGCCATGGAAAGAGACTGAGGTGCTACTTTGAATCAGGTAGTCAGAGAGAGCCTTCTAAAGAAGTGGCACTTACATTGAAAATGGAACGACCAGAAGGAACCAGCAGCAAAACAGTGTGCAGGGGAAGCATTTTAGAGACAGCAGGTGGCATCATTGCATTTCAAGTTCAACCTCGTTTGAATCCGACTTCATGCTCTTTCTAATGAAACTTAAATTTAACCAGCTGTAGCAAGTTAAGGGTGCTAATACTAAACCAGACGTTTGCAAATGAGCGTGCAATTATTCTGAGTAACAGTGAAGGGACAATTTAGATAAGAGTAAATAATAACTAGAGTAGATTATAAATGACCAACCATGAAAATATTTGATCATCTTGTTAAAGTTTATATCGAACTAATATATTTAATTTTTGAAAAAAAATTAACTTTAACTGATAATGCTTATAAAACTTTATGACATAACTTGTAACGTTAATTCTCTGGTTCTGTATTTCCTTCCAAGGTCAGACTAACCCCCTGGAAAAGTGGTTTGACAATGAAGCCCATGGGGGTTTATATGGTGTCTATATGAACCAGGACGGCCTCCCTGGATGTTCTCTTATACAGGGATTTACCATTTGGAAGTGCTGGGATTACGGAATTTATTTTCAGGTAAATTAATCCAAGATCATGGTTGTTTATTTTCCTTTATGATTGTGTTTTGTACTGTGTAACCTACAAGTTGTATTACAGACCACCGAGAGCGTACGTGTCCATAATGTGACCCTGGTTGACAATGGAATGGCCATTTTTTCAATGATTTACATGCCAGCTGCTGTCTCTCATAAAATTTCCAGTAAAACAGTCCAAATTAAGGTAAGAAATGAATGTAGCCACACAAAAGAGAAAGAACAACTCTGAGGAGGGTAAATTATTGAAGGACTAATACAAACAATCTCTCTGACTTTTGCCCTGCTCGGTCCAAACCTCCTGCCTTTACTGTCATTATCCTCTGCCAGAAGCTCTCCATTCTTCTCTCTCCTCCCTGCTTCAGTCCCTTCTTCTTGCTTATCACCCACTAATCTTGCTGGAGTTAGTTCAATTTTCATTCTGTCTATAAAGTTTTTCCTGAACCAGCTTAGGTAGTATTGACATGCCCTCCTCTTCCTATTCCTGCTGTTCCCTGGACATATTTCTATCCTAGAAACAGAACACGTCCTTATATAGAATGTTTTACGTGTCTGTCTTCCTCCTCCGATGTTGAGTGTAGCTCCACTGAGGGCAGAAATCACATCTTCTTCACTTTGATTTAATGAACAATGCATTTCTCAAACTTATAGGTTGTATTTTGCTACAGTGTAATTTAGTATTACCCATTATTAAGTATTCCTTTAGCTAAAGCTGTACTGTTTGCATTTTTTTAACAGAGCTCATTAGTTGTTGGAAGTAGCCCAGAATTTAATTGCTCTGATGTCCTAACTAATGATGATCCCAATATTGAACTTTCTTCTGCCCATCGGAGTACCAGACCTCCATCAGGTGAAGACTTTGGAGTTTTACTTTTGGTGTTCATACGGGTGCATTTTCAAATTTCATTAACTTTATTCTCTTTATAAAAGGAGGGCGAAGTGGGATTTGCTGGCCTACCTTTGCTTCAGCACATAACATGGCACCCCGGAAGCCCCATGCAGGGATCATGAGTTACAATGCCATCAGTGGCCTTCTGGAAGTCTCAGGCAAGTTTAAACACAATCTTTGGCAAATCTACTCAATTAACTTCTATAAAGGAAACCTAGAATATAACTAATGATGTTTCATTGTTAGTAAAAAAAAAAAAGGTTTGTAAAAATCTGCTCGATATGAAAAGCAAAGAAATCAGACATCAGAGTCAATTTCAAAAATGGTTCCCTGACAAAACACTTATATAGTAAGGAATCGACATTCAATTTTTCTTCTAAAACAACAGATAAAAATACCAGAATAGTGAGTTCATATTAATTAGTTTTTATAAATTGTGATAGCCTTTTCATTTAAATAGGGTTAAACATTATTACCCCTTTTTATAATGGAAGAAATTTAAACACATATAATTTAAGAGCTCATGTAATCTTTCTGAATCCCACAGTAATTGACAATTTAGTATTAGAATCAATGTCTTTACTTCTCTTTCACTGAACCAGGCTGCCTCCTTAGAAATATAAAATAATTATGTATGAATTAATATAGTAAACATATCAATTCTTTCCATTTTCTCTATTAAAAACACTGTCATTCTCTATTTCAGTTTAGCAGGTCTCCCTTCATGATAATTTTAACCAATGTCTCCTCAAAGAAACAGGTTCAATAAATTGTTTCTCATAACTTTATGTCCAAGAGATACAAAAATAATTATCATTATTACAAGTAATTCAGAGTTACTCATAGTAAGTATACCCTTGCCAAAAATTATTTAACATGCTGCATAGGTTTTAGTTGAACAGAATTGTTCAATAAGTAAAAAATAAGCTCTTGACTATTATAAATATCATGTAGGAATAAAAATATCCTTATGAAATGGAACCTTATAATAAATAAAATTTTTTGAAAGCACACAAATAACTATTCTTCTTTTATAGGACATAGTCTCAAAAAATAATGTATGAATGATGGTTGACTTTGGCTGGGTTCTCTAGAAGCAAAGCCTTCGAAGAGGATTTTTGTGTGTTTTCCTGAAGAAATGCTCTCAGGAGAAAGGGATAGATGAGGGAAGTTGCCAGGCAAGGATGGTTATAAGCTGGAGAATAGCTTCACTTGACCCCACTGGGAGCTCTGGAATGTAAATCACCACCATGGTGATCTCACATTTTAGATGGAGGTGTCCTGCCATTTGTATCCTGAAGTTAGTCAGTTAGTGATTACAGCTGCCCCTGTGGGGAAGCCCTACATTTCCTGAGTGATGTGAGTCCTATTTGCCTAATGCCAATTTTCTGGAAAAGAAGGCAGCTCTGAGCTGCTAGCAGTCAATAATCTGAGAGATGGGAGATGGGTGCACTAGCTTGTATGCACTTCAACACATTCCTTGGACTGCCTGGAACCACTAGCTTCTCCTATTAAGCTAGGTATAATAAGTCTCTTCCAGCAAGACATAATTTCTCCAGGGTCCTGATGGTCACAATTTCTGGGAAAAATGTAAAACAAGGTTTAGTGGTCACACTGCCTCAGCTGGTCTCCAGACCGTAAGTGCTAATCATCATCTCCTTCCCTCCTCCCTCACCCTTTCTAAATGCCCTTTCTCCTTGACTAACACTTCTGCTAGTCAAAGTGGCTTGCCTGCCCACGACCCTCAGCTCTGTTGTAAATAAGCCCCTGGTTACTGTTCCTTTATTAGGCCATGATTGCTGTACTTGCTCGTGTGCAATCCACACCAGGCATGAGCCCCAGTGGGGCTCCATTGTATAGTAGCAGCCTTTCCTCTGCATGGCCATCAGGCTCAGTCACCCCAGACAAATGGTAAATGATGACAAGGACCCAAGGGACCATGAGGGAGGCACAGCTTTAAGTTTACTGAATGTCTTACTTACTATGTACCCTGGTGGAAAGACTCCCACTATGGGGCCATGACCTCCAGACTCATAGAACCTAAAATTACAAGATTGAAAACACAAATTTTCCAAGTGGGTTTCTAAGGTTCTTGGGGAACAAAGGCTATTCCTCCTCCCAGCCTTTGTTACCAGTACCCATACTTTCTATACTTAGGGAATTCGGCACCATGTGATAGCCGTTGATTTCAGGGGAAGAGCACATTCTTGCAGGAGATGTCCAAAGTTGACACCTCAGCTGGGCCTCCAAGAGACTTTTCTACCAGTCTGTTAAGCTACTGGTTTGCAGATGCTACAGTGTGGTTGTCATGGGCACACCACAATACCTCTTTTGCTAAAAGTGTGTTCTTTGATTGGGGTAATATTACGCAGTTAGACCACGCTGTGAGTCCTAGGATGGGGGTGCCAGTTGAGTCCCTGTAAGGAATGCCCATATTGGAAATACACCTTATTCCTAGCCAGGGTAGAAGAACCCTGGTGTGATCCACTTTAACTCAGTTAATTGTTCAGTGTTCTAAGGAATGGTAGTGTGGGACACAGCTTTGGTCTCTGTGGCTGGCAAGTCAGGTCAGACAGTAAGCACTAGAGTAGCTTCATGCACCTGGGAAAGAAGGAGCCCATGTATATAAGCCATCTCCACCCCAAGGCGGCTCAGTTCAAAAGTCTAATGCACAAGAATTTGTATCTGAGCACAGAGACTAGCTGACAGCTATTGGCCATGTCATCCTGTTCAGTTGTTTTTTTAGTGCTCTTTCTGTCATGGAGGCTCTTTGCTGATCACTAATGCGCCCTTTGTGTTCACTCCCATAACCCCATCCACATGCATTTCTCCCAATCACACAATCACACAACCTTGTTCCTGCCAGGCTCCTGACCAGCCAGCTCAGTGACTTACCACTGACCATAGTCCATATTTATCCTTACCTCAGACCACTTCTCTCTCCACACAAACTGAAGGACCCTGTGCCCTACCCAGATTTCTACCCAATAGTAGAATCTCCCCACAGGACTCTCTTTCAAGACCATTCCCAGGTGGGGCTGACGTGCATTGGCATTATACAATAGATTTATTCCAGTGTACCCATTTGGCAGAGTCTTTCAGTCCCTTTTTCCATAGTCTCCCTTGGAAATTTTCACAATTCTCCTTCATTTAATGTGAGCCATCATTTTTTCCAAGTTTACAAAAGCCACACCAGCAGCAAGGGAGAATACCCCATCCATATTGATACACTCGGCTTTATCCCACTTTATATTCTGTCTCCCATGATCCAACACCATCACAATTTACTCCCAGACATATTCTCCTGATTCCTGCTGGGGGAAGTTGTAGGTCTGCTATGGGATAAAAGGGATAGTCACCAAAGGAGCTGCAGGACAAGTCCCTGTGCAATGCCTCTCATCCCATAGCCGGCCTGAAACTTCCCCAACCAGGCCATGTTGAAACTTGACACTAGTTAATACTTTTTTTTGCTAGAAGATGGGAGACAACTCCTGAGAAAGGCAAGATTTGCCTTGTAAGAAACTCACCTCTTTTGAAGTCTCTGCATGATTTCAAACAAGTGGGACAGGAGAGCTCTCTGCTAACAGAAGGGGGCCACTTATACAGATCTAGAGCATTCAAGGGGAATCTGAGGTGTCAAGATTCAAGTGCATCTTCCCATATATGAGGGGTGGTCAAGAAATTCAGGGAATGGGGAGTGCGGGAGGTATTGGAGAGGTGGGAGTACTTGTGCACACAGTTTGATTATGTGACATATTTTTAATATATGTGCCAAATTTCAGCCTACTTGCATCCATGTTTTTTCAAATATCACCAAAGAGCCTTGTCAAATGTGGTGAAAACCCAACTATGGATAAAGTGGAATTTTGTGTCATCATTAAGTTCCTCACAAAACAAGGGAAAACACCTCAAACCATTTTGAAAGAGATGTTAGTAGTTTACAGGGGCTATTGTCCTGGGAAATCCATGTTTTACAAGTGAGCATAGCCTTTGCAAGCAAGGCAGAGAGTCGATTGAAGACAACCTCCATTCATCCTGGCTGCCTTGTTGAGGCCACTTCCTCAGACATTGTGAGAAAAGTTGAAAACTTGTGATGGAAGATGCCAAATTGTTAAAAGAATCTGTGAGGGAGAAAAGAAGAGTGAAATGGACTAAAGGGATGCTGCTTTTGCACAACAACGTGCCCATGCACTGGAGCAATGCTGCGTTCACTGGCTGCTCTTCACGACTGTGGCTTACAAATGTTAAACCACCCTCCCTACAGTTCAGACCTGGCTTCACCTGATTTTATTTGTTCCCAAATATGAAAAAACAGCTTTGAGGTTAGAAATCTACAGACAATAAAGAGGTTAGAGCTGCAATTTGAGGGTAAAAACAAAACATTTTTTAAAGATATAAATAAATTTATTGAAAGATCTGAAAAGTGTGTTAAGGTTAAAGGTGAATATATTGAAAAGGAAAAATAACAAATAGTTTTTTTTAAACCTTCTTCCCCCTCATTCCACAAATTTCTGGACAAGCCCTCATATCTCCACCCTAACTCAGGGTCCCTCTCCTTTTATATCAGGTCACTGTCTTCGATGTAGGAGGCTTGCAGGGCTGAGAATTCAACCCTCTCTGAATGTTCCACTAGTTTTATTATTGGGCCCTGAGATTTGCTTTGAATTTGTGATTGACCACCTCAGCTTTAATTTTCTTTCCTCAAAGCATGAATGGTGGTCAACAGCAGTAACCTACTTCTACTTTCCTTGTAACTACAATTTCCCTGTACTGTTCAAATGCCAAAGGTGCTATACAAGCCAGATCATCTTCTTCCTGCTAGATACCATCCCAGCTCCCCACAGGTGAAGTTTTAACAATTACATGACTACAGCATCCTAGGGACTTTCAGTATCTCCCCCACTGCCAGTAATGGGTTCTTCATTCCCATCTAGCCAGCAAGCAATCTCAATTCATTATTGCATTATTACAGTGTGTATCTTAGGACCACTTCTGGTACTAATTGTTGAAATCAGGTAATTTAGAAGGAGAGCCAGAAATGGGATTCTTGTGCAAGAGGTTTATTGAAGGTCTGCTCTCACAAGAAAGGGTGTGAGGGAAGTAGACTAGGCAGAGGAAGGAGCCAAGCAAGGATGTGGTCTGAGCTGGAGCCTAGCTCCTTCTTGATACTTCAGGGAGCTGTGGAGCAGAAATTGCACCACTTAATTTCCTTCCCCCTTGAGGCACGGGGACCTTCTGTATCAGTTGTCAGTCAGGCCTGGCTACCCCTATGTTGGTGGTGTTGAGGAGTGCAGAGTATCTCAGGTAACAGAGTTATCAAGTGGCCAAAGGACAACTCTTCAGAGAAGGGGGGAGCTATGAGTCTTTAGCAGTCAACACTTATAGGAGCTGAGGATGAGTGTATTGGGCCAATAAAAGAAGTCTGCACAGGTAACAAAGGGTATCTGTGGTATTTTATTAATAGTCATCTATAGCCTCATGTTCATGTATATACGGTATCTCCTTGGGAAAAATGTAACCAAGAAAGGTGGTGGATGGCACTTCACTGATGGAAGAATTTTTGGAGTCACCTTTTACTTTTTTTTTTTTTTTGAGTTTTTATTAGATTTTAAGTACAATGGAGATTAAATTTTGGATCCAAAAAAGTTGTGGTTTTTTTTGACCACACAAGACATGCATTAAGACCAAGAGAACAATAGTGTTTCAGTTAGCCTCTGCTGCATAACAAACCACCCCCAAAATTAGAGCCTTTAAAACAGCTATTTATTAGCTCATGATTCTGTGGATTGGCTATTTGGACTTTGGTCATCTGGATGGTTCTTCTACTGGTCTCACCTGCAATTCATCATGCTGCCATCAGTTTACTGGATGGATAGGGACTAATAAGGAAATTCTCACTTCCATCTGGTGATGGTGCTTATTGATGGTTAGTGCTGGCCGTTGGCTGAAATAATGGGGGTGACTGAGCTAGGCTTATTCACATGCTGGAAGTCAGAAATCCCAAGAGTTCCAAGGAAATGGGTGTTAATACGCAGATTTGCTTGTACCAAAATGTATTTTGTCCCATTATCTGAACCAAGTTACATGGCCAAGCCAGAGAACTATGGAAGTGACTATTCAATGGTGTTGATATAGAGAGACAACAATCTACAACGAACAGTGGTGGATTTATCTACCATATAAAGTAAGAGCTCCATGTTCAAGGTAGTGTTAAATGATATTTGGCTGGAAGGTACATGAAATGCAACTCTACCATGCCCTCTACAGAAAATACTTATTTTCTTATTATTTGTATTTTAGGTTCAACATTTGTTGGATTTAGGCATGTTTGCTCAGGTGAAACTAATGTGGTATTCATTACTAACCCTTTAAATGAGGATTTACAGCACCCAATCCATGTGAAGAACGTGCAGCTGGTTGATACTACTGAACAATCAAAAATCTTTATACATAGGCCTGATGTAAGGTAAAATATATGAAAACCCAGGTTTTTTTTCCTGTCTTCATCATTTTCCATTGTCTTTTTCCCCTGTCATAGATCTGATAAAGTTGCTATATTGAAGTAACTTAATTTCTATAAAATGTTAATCAGTATTAAGAAAATTAAGACTAATACATCTGTGTTTTCAGTTGAAGAAGCTGGGCTGTAATATGTACATTTTCTCCTGTTTTTTCCATGCATCATAAATTGCATTATCATTAAATGTAAAGATAGACATGCAGATAGAAGTGTGCTGGACATGAATATCTCTCCATTAATCATCATTAGGAATTAGAAACATCTCTATCATTTCTTCCCTCTTCCTTACCTCTTTTGTTTCCTGTTGCTTTCCAAATACCTTATCACATGCACCCCAACAGGTACTTGGAAATTAAATGTCAATCATTATTATTACTCTTACTGAGAATATGTAGAAATATAGAACAGTGATTTTTCAATCACAAAGGTCAGTTGATACCAGAATATTTCTAGAAGCTGAACCACTTAGATTCTAAATATTAAAAGAATATAGCAATAGCTGCTACTCTTCCTAAGAGATACAGGCCAGAATGTTGGAGGAAATAAATTTTCTATTAGATGTGTTAGACCATTTTTAATATAGAGAGAAGACAAGAAATAATGCTGTCTAATTAGATAGACAGCCCTTCAGAGAAAAGTAGTGTTTCATAAATAGTTTGACTTCATCTGATCTTGTTTTGATGACAACCCCAAAGCTCTTCATTTAGTAATTGCTGAACTGCAGTGTTTTTTGGCTCAATAGAGAGCCTCTCCTCACTAGAAAAGAAATAGCTCCTATTTGGTTACCATTGAAACTTTAAGATTTAATGTATAATTTTAACATCTAGGTCATGAAGAAAATACTACACTCTAAAATATATCTTGAGTTCTGTGCTTTTGGAGTACCTTGGCACTTTTCCAGATCTCTTTTACTAGGCAGTTTACACAGTCCCCAGGTGTTCTAAATGTTGGCCAATAATTATCTAAGATTGCCCACTTTTCCAGTAAGTTGCTCTTAGCAAACAAGAATAGCTTTGAGAGGCTAAAACCCTCCTTCCATTTCATGGAAAATGGCTTATTTATTCAGGAAGACAAAAGGCCAGCCACGTGTCTCCAGGTAGGGACCAATCTGGGTGTAATTCATGATCCAGTGGTTCCCCTGGGATCAGAATGAAGCTAGTCTCCAGACCATGGTCATCTGCATTTTCTTTCCCTTGCTCTATATGGCTTCTCTCCTCCCCTTTTGAGAGGACTCCCTCAATAACTCACTTGAACAAAAATCTACATCTCAGCCTCTATTTCTTTGGAACTTGAAGACAGAGTCGTAACATAAGAGTGCCACTGGACACTCTCCCACAGACTTGTTTACAAAAGCACTTGAAAACAAAGAACACGTGAACTTCAGAAATACTTATTCAGATCATCTCCAAAACTATTACAGTATTATAATAAAGAATAATTTATATCTTTATGTCTCTTATAGCAAAAAGGGAGAGATATGCTATATATTATCTGGTATATCTGAGCTTTCCACTATAATTTTGTTGCTATAACTCTGGAATAAATTGTATTTCCCCATAGACTATATGATGATATAGTATAAGTATACTGTATACCATGTATAAGTACATTCCAAATTAAGCATCTGCCTTATCATTATAACTAGTTAACAGTTAACACTCCAGATGACTCAGGATGAAGGCAGAATACTATCTATGGTTGAAATGCATGATGACTTTATGGTATTTCATCTCTTATGGTGTGGCTGTCTATAGAATGGTTATAAAATATGTGGCATAACCATGAGCCTAAGAGTTTGAGTAGGAAGGTGAAGGGGACTGAACTTTACCGACTATTCAGATTATTTTATAGTAAGCATACAACACTTGTAGCTTACTATATTAAAGATCCATTAAAAAAAGAAAAGGAAGGGAAAAAATAATCAAAACTTCCAAGCTAGCACAGGGATCTTGTATGTCTTGGACAACGTAACTGTTCACCTGCTCAGTGGAGTATGGTAGTATATTATGAGCAATGCACAGATATGAAATTTGTCATTCAACAAAATAATAAGATGGAATTCTAATTTTATATCCCACCGGTATAACTTGTCCTTTTGAAATGTTAATGAATTCATAGTAGACCAAATCAACAAAATGGAAAGACAGACCTCATTATAATGTTAATTACACATGCTACTTGGTCCCCCTTTGAATCCTTTTGGAAATAAGATTCAATCCATCAAATATTTTTGGATACTCTCTTTTTAAATACTGAATTGTATTCAAATTCTCTCTAGAAATGGGAGTGGTACTAAATCTAAGTATTCATACATATCATCCTTTGTCCACAGCAAGGTGAATCCATCTGATTGTATAGACATGGTTTGTGATGCCAAAAGGAAATCTTTTCTCAGAGATATGGATGGCTCCTTTCTGGGGAATCCTGGTTCAGTGATACCTCAGTCAGAATATGAATGGAATGGAAATAGCCAGTTTGGAATTGGAGACTACAGAATTCCTAAGGTGATGCTAACATTCCCAAATGGAAGTAGAATTCCTGTCACTGAGAAAGCGGCTTATAAAGGTTTGTTGGATATTTTTCTGTTAGTCATTAAATCTGTGAAACAAAACATACCTTTTATTTTTAATGGTTGATGAACTCAACCAATAACATGTTTTCTAGTTATTAATCATACATAATAAGAAAAAGATACAGGGATGCTTTTGCAGAGGTAAGCCTTTCCATTGCTAAAACGTATACACCTATGTTTCTAGGAATTATTAGAGATTCAACCTGTAAATACGTTCCAGAATGGCAGAGCTATCAGTGCTTTGGGATGGAATATGCGATGATGGTTATTGAAAGCCTGGATTCTGACACAGAAACTCGAAGACTCTCACCAGTGGCTATAATGAGCAATGGTTATGTTGATCTCATTAATGGTAGGTGTTCGATGGGAAAAAAAACTAGAGTTATTCATTTGCCATTTATTACATACATGGAAACATCTCATAAATTATTTATCACATAAAACTAGCAAACATCTGGGCTTCTTGGCTTCCCATTTGTAAGAAAGATCTGTGTGTAGGAGAGATCCTTGACTCTTCAGCAGTTCTCCATATTAGAAAACCAGGACAGTTATTTCAAACTGACCATTAGAAGAAGAGGAGAGGAAACTTATTTCTTGAGTGATCTTCATACCAATAATGATAAGGTGACAGATATATTTAAGAAAAACAGTGGCCTGATTGTCTCAAAAAAAAAGTAGTTTGCCTTATATAAATTAAAAAACGGTTAATACAGTAGACTGTCCATTCACCAGAACTCAAGCCGTTGGCACTCTCAAGCAACTGGCACAAAATCAAAGAAGTAATACTACATTTATTGGCATGGGTGCCGGTTAACGGAGAGTCTTTTGTATTTGGGATACTTGAGAACAAGTATTCTCAGCCTACTCATTCTTCATTTTCATGAATACTTAGAAGACTGAATCTTGAAACAGTGTGTATTATTTTATTCTGTTTTCATTCCTGATTCCTTTGATGTCAAGAACATCTTGAAAAGGTCCACAGTGTAGGTTCTTTACATTCTGGTCATGATGGCGCTAGTACACAGGGGAGATCTCCATAAGAAATCTGATCAACTTAGGAATCTAGGACTGTTACAATGCGTATCCTAAAAGCTACTGAAAGCAGAGGGCAGGGACTCAGTGTAAACCCTAAAATAGCAGTGGGACCTGGAAGATTACTCCCTAAGAAGGCTTACAGGTCTTTTAAGAGCTGAAGGGGCATATGACTTGGACCAGAAAGATAGCTGTGCCCTGGCAGTGTCCTAACATGAATTAAAATATTCTAAGATTCAACACAATTCAATAGCCTATATATCCCACAAAAATATTCATTTAAATAAAATGTGTTAAAGAGAATAGAATGAGCTAAATCAGGAGTGTCCCATAGTTCCAGTAATTTTAAGCTCTCCCCACTTCTCTTGCCCCAACACACAGTCTCCCTGGTTTCTGTGACCTGTAGTCAACTCAATGTCAAGCTGCCTTTCAGATCTTATAAAGCAGGGAGATTTGGGGAAGAATCTTATACCAGTCATTGAATAATAGAGATGATTTAAATTGTGTTATATGGTAGAGAAAGATGGCACTCTATGTATTTTTACATTTTCCTTTTCTGAAAGGCAGTACAAGTGTTCTGTTTATAATAGTGATATGACATTTCTCTTTAAAATAAATTTAAATTTTAAAAAGTGACTGTCAATTTAAAAAAAAAGTCTTATTAAGTAAATGATAGTAGCATGGCAAAAATTATGAAGGTGTTCAAAGAATCACTGAAATGTGGGCATGCACGACACTGGGTGGCTTTTGTTACTAAATTTTTCGTTTTATACATTGGAATTTCTGTTTGTTTTCAAAATGCACAAAGTAGGTTTATTTAAATATAGGATTTATATTTTGGGTGCTAAGGGACCCAAAGCTTGAGTTTCAGAAGTTTACATTGATTTAAAATATGATTGAAGTTAAGTTATAAATTTTTTTTTTTGGTGGGGGGGGATTCACTGGCTGGGAATTGAACCCAGGCCCTGGTGTTGAGAGTGCCGAAGCCTCGCCACTGCACCCCCAGGGAAACCCCCAGTTATAAATATTGATAATAATTTCAAGTAAGCCAGGAAATTGAGCGAAGTTAATGGATAAATGCATCGAGAAAATTCATCATTCCATATCTTACTCAATGTTTTATATTATGTGTAATCCAGTTACTTTTAATACTGAAGTGAAATAGAGAAGTTTGCTACAAGAGTTGTGTTCTACCTGTTCTGGAAATGGCTGGACTCAGAAAAGTGTCCATGATCTTTTGGCTTTTGAGACGGTTTACTGGGATGTTATTTCTCAGATTGCTTCAGCTCATTAATGATGCAGACCCTCCAGCAGCACTTACAATCACAGTCTTTAACAAAAATTTATTAAAATAACAATAGAGGAAGATTAAAGACAATAGAAAACAAACTTATGAAGTTTGTTGAATTTACAAATTAACTGTAAATTGATTGTCTTTCTTTCACTCATTCAAAATAAGTGAGTGAAAGGAAGACTTCATGAATCAGTGGTTCAGACTAGAAGTGCCAGGTAGAGTACAGGCTCTATTTTTAACAAATTAATTCTGTTAGAGCATGTTTCTCAACAAAGAGTCTGAGAAAGTTGGTTCCCCACCCAAACTCACATTTGATAGATGGAAGAAAGCATCACACATTTTCTTCCTTATCATTTAGCCTGGGCTCAAAATGATTATTAAAGTGGAAAACCATGCAAATCTACCGTTTTCCTCAATGACCTTCCAGTACAAATCCTCAGCATTTATTTACCCTTCTTACCCTGGGCAATGTGAAATTAAGGGTAGTAGGGAGAAATTGTTTCCCTGCCTTCCTTTTTAAGCCAAAGTTTAAGAAATAGCTCAGATCACTGGGTAAATGGGTGGATAAATAAGGGATGCAAATGCTGAACTTGATCACTGCAATTTACTTTTAATACAGTTACTCTTCAGACTTTGCACTAATAATATTCATCATAGGAAACAAGAACTTTCATTTTCTGTGGATTTAGGCCCACAGGATCATGGCTGGTGTGCCGGATACACATGCCAGAAAAGACTGTCCCTGTTCCATAGCATTGTGGCTCTGAACAAATCTTACGAAGTTTACTTCACTGGTACAAGTCCTCAGAATCTCCGACTGATGCTGCTTAACATTGACCATAACAAGGTAAGGCAAGACAAATAATTTCTTCAGTTATTGGCGTTGATTACTTGGATATATTTTTATCTGCTAAGGACTTTATCTCCTCCCTGTTCTCTTGAGCAGCATGAGCCTTACAGCTCATTTTCAAGGGTCTTCAGGGTACTACTGAGAGTGCTACTATCTAGGCACTTTGCATCAGCCTGAGAGCGCATAATTGACAAACACCTCTTTCCCATATGCACTTGATTCAGATATTAAGGCGTAAGTCCTATGATTTCTGTGATTAGCAAACAACCCTGAATTTTTATAGAAAAATAGTGCACATCCAGAACTGATGACTGGAATTACATATTTATTCTTCCATGCTGCTGTTATTTATATATGTCCAAAATACACCTTTGAAATTTGCTTCAGAGATCACAGCATGCCAACTAAAATATCTTCAATAATGTCAGGTCTTTGCTATAACCTGAGTTCAGCTGGGATGATTATATTTATATATATTGCGTCAGTAGGAAGGGAGTATGAGGTTAAGCTGTAGACTCATAATTTTGATTTTCTTTACTAAGATTATGAGACCTCAAAGTCTCAGAGCATTAGAAATGTGAAGAAAGGGTGCTAATGAGATAAAGCAGCCAGAAGTGACAAAAGGAGACCTCTGCCTTTTAAGGTGATAGCAATCCTATACTTTCCATTGGAACCATTCTTGATTCTTCTCCTTGTCTCACATTCCCCACCCAATCCATCTGCAAATCCTGTTGAGTCCGTTGAGTCTCCCTTCAAAATACAGAGAATCTTACCATCTCCACTGCTACCCTCCAGTGTGAGCCCACATTAAGGCAATCACCTCCCGGCTCAGCTCCTCTTCCTGCTATTGTCAACTCTCACCTCAGTAGCCACAGAAGTAGCTCCAAAATATAAGTTAGATAAGGCCACTCCTCTGCCCCAAGCCCTGCAGTAATTTCTCCATTGGTCTTTGTGCAAGAGGCAGAGTCCTCACAGTGGCCTACAAGGACGTATGAGAATCTCCCCCATCCCTTAGCTCTGACTTCTCTCTGCCAGCCACACTGGGCTCCTTGCTGTTCCTAAGCATACTAGGTATGCTACCACCTGGGCCTGTGCTTCCAGTGTTGAGTATGCCTGGAACTTGTACCTTACATGGCTGACTTCCCCATCTCTTCATCTCCCATTTCCTTGATAGGCCTGCCCTGATCACTCCTCCTCTGTAGGCTCAGCTAATGACTCATACTCTGATCTGCCTTTTCTTTTATTCCATAGTACTTACCACTTTCTAACATGCTTTGTAGTTTACTTTTTATTACAATATTTCTATTATTTATTGTCTCTCTCCTCACTCTAGACTGTAAGCTCAGATAGGGCAGAGACTTTGCAGAGCTCCTAGACTAGTGCCTAGCTCACAACAGGCACCCAATTTTTGAAAGAAAGAAAATATTTTTAATTTCAAAAATAAGAATGTAACTACAAAATAATGTAACTGTTAATATTCTGAGCCTCTGTAGACAATTTTGGAAGAAGATTCCAAAACTATGTAGAGCTTATTAGATTCCTTATTAATCTATCCCTGCCTGTGCAAAAGCCAGTCAGTCCCCTTTACGAATATACCTGACAACATGAAATGTGAGGAGTATAAACATGAAAAGTGAACAAAATTCAATCAGAAAGGATAGTAATTTTGACTAATTTTTATTAGTCTTACTACCAAATTTTTCTCAGAAATAAGCTTTTTTTCCAACATTAAGTGGCTAATTTTGTGTGGTTGCATTATTCAGAGCACTAAGTTCCTGTTCTTCTGCCCTTGGATTTGAGAGTTTGTATTAAAATTTGTGATATTTTAAACTTTCTTTAATTTAGAGGTTTTCCTCTAATCATTTCTTTCTTACATTATACCTTTGTACTAAGAATTAACAACTAATAGTCAAGCTGTAACATCCGTATAAATGGTTGAATGTTTTTAAAAATTTTAGCTCAATTTTTATCCAAATCCATAAAAGTTAATTTTAATAATTTACAGGAGATATATGTAGTTAGAGGAATTTTTAACTGTTAAATTCTAAATATTTTGTTTCATTGTTCCCTTAAGACACAAAAATGTTGTTTATTTTTAACAGGCTGTTCTGGTAGGAATTTTCTTTTCCACACTTCAGCGCTTGGATGTCTATCTGAACAATGCATTAGTCTGCCCCAAAAATACAGTGTGGAACTCCCAGAAGAAACACTGTGAACTTAATAGACATCTGTACACAGGTATTTACTCAGAAAAATATAATTCACACTGTATATTGACTTATGTATAAAATTCTTTATAATGTTTTATAATAAATATTGTTAATTCCTTAGCCCTTGATGAAAGCAGGAGAAAATAGTTTTTAGCCATGGCCCCCTAAATACTAAGATGTGTTCATTTATAACAGGTGTGTCTTCAAAGATTTCTCCTGATAGAACTCTTATCTGTCTGCATACATGCACATGGAAGTTTTTGTGTCTGATGGACAATCCTTTACCCCCTGGGAACATTTACATCCCATGCATTTAGTTCAGTTATTTCTCTGTACACAAGAAATTTTGCCTAGGATATTTATCCCATCTCTGGTTTGCTTCTATTTCATAGATATCAGAGCCTAAATTAATTGGCAATCCCCAGAAATATTGCCAAGAAAGCTAGTATAACATCGACTGAACACCATGAAGTAAATATAATAAACTCCAGATTGAAATGAGATACATGGAAGAACCTAAATTTACCCATTTACTAATATTTGCAAAACCAGAATTTAACTCTGCTCATTGAAGTCTTTTTGTTAAAATGGTTACTAATAAAGTCATTCCATTCCACATGTGGTACTTATCCTTTTTAGATGTGCCACATAATTTTGGCTAACAATTACTTAAATGTGTGCTGTATGTCATAATATAAGCTAGACATGACAGGATGAATTGATAATCTATATTTATTACTGTCTATGGAGAAAGTCCTATTTCTACTAATAATTTGAGTAGCTAGTATTCCAGAGACATTAGTCTGGGCCAGGCACTGTTCTAAGTGCTTTTTATATAATAACTCCCTGTTACTATATCCTAATGATAAGTCACAGATAAGTAAACCAAGACATAAGGAGATAAAATAATTTGCCAAGGTCTCTGTCTTAATTCGTACTGCCCTAACAAAATACCATAAACTCCGTGGTTTAAAAACATAATTTTTTTTCTCAAAGTTCTGGAGGCTGCTCATACAAGATCAGAGTGCTGGTTTGAATGAGGTCTGGTGAGAGCTTTCCTCCTGGCTTGGAGATGGCCTCTTTCTCACTGTGTCTTTCTTACAAAACAGAGAGAGCAAGAGAGCACCCACATGCATGAGTGTGCAAGCATAAGCTTTCTAGTGTCTTTTCTTATAAAGGCATTAATCCATCATGAAGACCCCACACTTGTGACTTCATCTAAACTTCATTACCTCTCAAAGGCCACATCTCCAAGTACCCTCACATTGGGGGTTAGGGATCCAACACATGAATTTGGGGAGGACACACTTTAGTTCATAGCAATATCAAAGCTGGCAAGGGCACAGAAGGATTTGAACTCAGACTCTAGCTCTAAGATCCATGCACTTAACTGTTATTCTATATTGCCTCCTAATAAACTGAGTCAGTATTATCATTTTCATATACAAATGATTGTACATATTTACAGCTTAATTTTCATAAATTTTTTGAAACAACACTATATGTACCAAATACTCTACCATTCAAGTCAGGAAAATAGAAGGTACCTCAACAGGCAGAATTTAATACAGGGAATTGGTTGTATAGATGTTGAAGGGCTAAAAAACAACCAGTGCCCTCTTATAGGTTTTTTTCCCCCCATGAAATAACATTACTTTTAAATGAACATTTTGCCTTGGCTCTTGGAATACAAAATAATTTTAGTCTTGTATTATGAATCTATACATACCTTTTTAGATTACCCGAAGTATTTTATTATTTTCTGTGTCTCTGCTTTCTTCCATTATGGTGAAGACATGAGAAAGTTACCTAGGATGAATGGAGTATGCTCTTCTGACAGTAGTAGCTTGAGAGCAGTTTCAGTTTGTAATACAATAGCACATTATTCAGATTCATAGAATGTTTAAACCAGTTTATCCTACTAGGTATTAAAGAAATACACAGTAATAATGAAATAGCTTCTTAATGCCATTGCTATGAATGTCTGTTACATTCATAAGAAATACCCTCTTCTTTCTAAAATTTTAATTTCTTTTTCTTGGTAAGCCTCACTCTGAAATGTGGTAAAAAGCTGGAACGAGTCCATGGCTCATTCCAGTACTATTATACAATTCAACCTTTGTCAGGGTTTAATATGTGTTATTGGATTTATTACCTCAAACATTGTTGATACTTTGCCTTAAAATCATTAATATGTTTTATATATATATATATATATATATATATATATATATATATATATATCAATCCCAGTCACTTTTACAAAATTTACTTCCCTGGTAGAACTTGTTTTGCATTAACCAAAGATTTTTCAGGCTAAAATGTAAACTTACTTCATTGGTGTAAGATCCTTCTGGCATGTTTTAATATATACTTCATTCATATTACATAATTTTGTCCTTGGTAAAAATAAAAGCACTGAACTGTAAATGCTCTTTGAAATTTGGTATATAGTACTGCATAAACTAGATGGCTATTGAAGTTAAATTTACATTTTTAAATTACCAAATGCCTTTGGTCAAGGCTTTACAATTCCTAACATGAAAAATAGTTACAAGTACAATATAGGCTCCTGGGTTCATAATTAGATTTTATTTCTCATATACTGTGTTTAGGGTATTGTTTTTTAATAAGTTTAATTATGATTATTTTAAATTAAATTAATTGTTCTTTAAAATTAATTGCTTCTTAATTTTTAAAATACAAAAGATTCTAGCAGAAGTAATGCCCTTTTTAAGTAGTTAAAATGTTGTTGTTATAGAATTACATGCTTATGATTTTGTAACAAAAATTTGGTATAGCTTACCAACTCATTAAAAAAGGCATTACTTCTACTGGACCCTGTATTTAATGTACAATGATTATTAACAGTATTAGTTAAAAGACTTACTTTAATTTTGCTTGTCAGTTCTACAAGTGCTTTTATTTTAAATATGCATACTTTTTTATGAAAGAATGATAATGTTGAACTCTCAGAATTTCCTAAATTTAAACAAATATTAAATCTACATGGTAATCATGATCATATAAATATGTTAACTGTGCTGTTTTGGCTTATTTCCTCCATAGAGCAATTCCTTCCTAATCTGAATTCCACTGTCCTCGGTGAAAACTACTTTGACAGAACCTACCAGATGCTTTACCTTTTGGTTAAAGGAACTATACCTGTTGAAATCCACACCACTCCAGTCATATTTGTTTCTTTCCAATTACCTGCTGTAACAGAAGATGACTTTTATAGCTCTCATAATCTGGTTAGAAATCTTGCCTTGTTTCTAAAGATACCAAGTGACAAAATCCGTGTCAGCAAAATAACACGAGGGGAGAGTCTGAGGAGGAAGAGGTCTCTGGGACTCACAGCTGAATTGGAGATTGGAGATCCTCCTCCTCAGTTCATAAGCAACGACACTGCAGGTATGAAAAGTAGCTGTTGGAGAGAGACGAATGTAATCATCAAATCTACATCAGGGCCCGGTGAGCCAGGCCTCAGCAAACCCTACCACCCCTACATCCTGAACCCTATGAGGGCCTAGAGACCTTTCTCCCTGTTCGTCTCCCACAGTCCCAACCTGCTTTAGAATTATGGAAGAACTTTAGCCTCTATAATGTTTTGTTATTGTATCAAGTAATAAATTCAACAAAGGGATTTGACACAATATAAAAGATCCCAGAAGTGACCTTATAGCTGGGAGATTAAGCATGGAAAGAATTGGTCAATGAAAAGAGGAAGTAAGAATGTGCAAGGCTGAGGAAGTGGCTGGTGAGAGTTTGGAGTGTGAGAACGGGAGAAGGTCCAGTAGGTCTGCAGTGAGGGAGCCGAGAAGTGCAGCAGCAGGAGATGAGGGTGAGAGGTTGGCAGGTGCTAGATCATAGGAAATCAAAAGGAGCTCTTCTGTTTGTAAACCAAAGGACTGTGGATGTTTCCTGAGGACAGAGTTGACCCTTGGAGATTCTGAGCAGTGGAGTGGTCAGTTAGATTTCTGTAGTAAAGTCACAGCTTTACCCCAATAAGTACAAATATACACGAATATGTTCTGTCTTTAATTCCTATAACTGATCTAATCAATCTCACCAGTCATCACCCCTTTCTCTATCCCTCCCTCTCCATATACCCATATCCTAAGTATCAAACAAAACTAAGCTCAGCTGTCCCATATGAGGTGTCTTTGCTGGTTTGAATTATTTCCTTAGAGTAACTCATTTTGGGCATTTGGGTGAATGCTGGGTCCTTCGATTTTCTTCCTCTCTCCCTGTTCAAGTTGATACGTGAATACCCAGAGGGCTTTCCTGACCGCAGGCCCGCATGATGCCCTCTTATCTTAATGGTCTCTGCTACAAGGTGGGTGGTCTCTGCTCTGCACAAGCCTCTCTTGAGGAGCATCTGAACTTCCCTGGTCTCCTGCTGCTAATTCCAAAATACTAATTCCTACGCATCACATAGTCTTCAGTGATCAAGCACAAGTACTCTTAACGGAGGACATCCCTCTCCAAGAAGATGAGATCGAGGTTCCTGTCAGAGGAGGATTACTAGCCAGCTAATGAAACTTAAACTTCAAGGCCCTTCAATTGTACAGCCCCAGGAGGGGCTTTAACTTTAAAGGCTCTGGGAGAAGTGTCCGTTTAGTAATGTGGTCAAACCATTGAATGTTATTGTAAAAGTTACAAAAGTATGATTTTTCTGCATTCTTTTTCTTAAGGAGAGCCTCTAAACTGTGTACATTTCAGACTCAGAAAATCTGTATTTGCCTTTATCTATCCAGCACCTCATTACTCTGGCTCATGTGTGTAAACCTGGATACTGGGTGACCTTCTCACCTTCTGCCACTAGGGGTCATCGCGCATTTCCTTAGGAAGTTCATTTAGTGGTGACTGTACAATGTGTCACATTGCCATTCTGGAATTCTACCAGTTAGGCAGGCATAAAGTACTTCCTTTGTGGGGATAAGCCTGCAGAAAGGCTTGCATGAGTGGAGGGAGGTGCTGATCAACCCTCTTATTTGAAGGAAACAGGAAGCACTGGCTTGACTTGTAACCAGATATCCAAAGCAACTGTAATTTATTTTCTATATTGATCTAAATTTCTTCACACACAACCCTTCCCATCCCCACCTGCTTAAAGCAGTTTTATCTTGTTAAGTTTATCCAGTTAAGTATAATAGTCTAAGAACATGGAGATAAGGATGGGGAGAGGGACAGACCAATGGCGTATTTCCCAGACCTAGATGGGAATAGGGTTTCAAGTCTCAAGGAGAGCCAACGAGTTGTCACAGCAAAATATTGGGAGGTGGCAGAAAGATGTGCAGACAGCGGTACTGCTAGGTCCCCACAGCCTTCACATAGTGTCAGGGTATCCAGAGTTCCCAGATGTCCTAGAAAGGGGATAATTTAAGTACTGAGGAGATAGCTGAATAAACAAAGTCCTGAGGTCAGGAATAAGAGTTCTTCAAGGTAAGGTCTTTGGTTTATAGGTGACAGTCAACAGAAATGGACACCTTCATATGACAGTGATCAAAGAGCACTTATTAACAGTGCAGAGCAGGTCAGACCTGCTACTCTATACCGAAATCCAGTGAGGGAGGTGGTAGTAGTAGTATATAAACATGAAGCACCCTTGTTCTGCTTACCATTAGGTCACTTGAGCCCTCATACCTGAGAAGCCATCTTGGAGAAGAGTACATAGAGGAAGTGGGGGGAAAGGGAGGACTCTGGAAGACTGACCATTTATCCAGAAGAGTTTGAGCCAACCAAAAGAGACCTTTTAAACTGACAGGAACTGAAATTCCCTAAGACTGTGATTATCAAAATGTCACTTGAGACCTGCTGCCCTAGGATATCGCTTCCTTCTCCCTGAGCCTTAATGGGAGAAACCCAGTAATCATAGTCCTCAAGGCAGGACTCTGGATATGGAAGTTGCTGGGTATCTAGGAACAGGGGTTGGCAAGGCCAACAGTACCCCAAAATGTTACCCTGAATATTGTTGGTTTTTAAAAGATCACACTGACTACAGTATATAGAATGGAGAAGTGAACGGGGGAGAGAATGGATATAAGAAAGCCAGTTTAAAGCTCTTATTAGGTCCCCTAATGATGGCTATCACTGGGATTTTGACAGTGGGGACAGAGAGATTTAGCAATTAGTAACTGATTATATGGCATAAGGGAGAGGTGAAGGGTGAAGTAGAAAAATGGATAGGGCAAAAGTTCTGGTTTTCTGACAAAAGGAATACAATGAATAGAAGTGCCACTTCATAAGGAAAGGAGCTTAGAGGGGCAACAGATTTAAGAGAACCTACCACACTGGAAAAAGAGAACAAACTACCTGTGTTAAAATTAACCTTGAAAGTCATAAATGTCCAACAAATTACCATTTGTTAGTAATTTTAAAAATGTAATGGCTTATTAATGTACATACTATAAATTTGATGAGACCAATTATTCTTCCATTTCAAAATAACACGATCTTTTTAAAAATTATATGTAATACAAGACATGCATAATAGTGCTTCACTTCTAAACAAGGAATGACATAGGAAACTATTAAATTGAGACATATTTTCTCCCTATGTTTTCATTCATTTTTCTTGTATTTATTTTATCTACCTTTACTTTTCTTTTAATCCCAGCTTAAAAACATATTCTACTGAGTTCCTCATTTTTCTAACCTCATTAATATGACTTTATCATGTTTAGCTCCTGTACAGTTAGAAAGCTGTAAAAGTCTGTGTGGGTGGAATAGCACAAAACAAAAATTTAGGTGAAAAACTATCATGTGTTCTTATAATTTTATATTTTTATAATCCATGTGTCACAATACTGTTTCCCCATAGGTCGGATGCAATTATCTGAGCTCCAAGAAATTGCTGCTTCTCTTGGGCAAGTTGTAATTTTAGGAAAAACTGACAGTATCCTTGGATTGAATATCTCTTCCATGTCTATTACTAATCCTATCCCCAACCCAAGTGATTCTGGCTGGATTAAGGTAAGAGTACAATGAGAAAAATGTGTTTTAGTTATTTCACACATTGTTGCTTATTTATTATGTTAACTCTTTTTCTACTTCAAAAACAGTAATTTAGAGGGAATATCTTTCTAATTTATTATTGGCTACTTTTATGGTATCACTAAAATGATTAAGTAGTTGAAAAAGAAGCATATCTTCTAAAAATATTTATTGGAATAAAATATGCTTTGCTTTGAATATTTACAACAATGCCTCGTGAATTTGACCTGGAGGAAATATCATAATAATATTTTCACATATCGAACATGTTTTTAAATAAACAATGAATATTACACTTAGCTTGCCTAAAATGAGTTTGTTGCTAAATGCAGTTTAGCATGTGAAAATCACTCCATCACGCATGCCCATTTACAGGTGACTGCCCAATCGGTGGAAAGGTTTGCATTTCCTGTTCATCACGTGGCCTTTGTGTCCTCGCTCTCAGTGATCACTCAGCCTGTGGCAGCACAGCTAGGACAGCCATTTTCTCAGCAGCCTTCAGTAAAGGCAGTTGATTCGGAGGTAAGTTATACCTCAAAGCTTTATTTAAGTGAAAGAATTGAGCTCTCACATCTGGAAGGTGAGCCTACTTCACTAATCCTGGTACACTGGCAACCTGGGTTTGCACTGCCCCTTAGAAGTCAGACTAATATGTATGGATTTTGTCATTTACTGCATTAATACTGTTCCATTTCCATGAATTTGCTCCAGTGTCCCTATTGTGAACTCTTTGTGTAGGAAAAAGACTCCTGCAGATTTTAAATTTGTAATGAGGCATTTTAAAAAATAAAGTTTTGCATATCTAAAAAAAGAAAAAAACAAACATGGGGCAGACAAATTAGAATTCTCTACGATTTTCCTTTAGGATAATTGTGTTTCAGTTGGGATTACTTCACTGACTTTGAAGGCCATACTAAAGGACTCCAGTAATAACCAAGTCAGTGGTCTTAGTGGAAATACAACAATTCCATTTAACAGCTGTTGGGCCAACTACACAGACCTTACTCTTCTCAGAACAGGTGAGTTTACTATTCGGATCTTCACATATAAAGCCATAAATAGGGACAATTATAATTGAACTAAGCATTCTATAATACTCTGGTCAATAGATTATGGAAACCAGAACCCTACTTCAGTAAATTTTGGAAATCAGAACCCTATGCCTTATTTCAGAAAACATTTGGTCTAGCTTACAATAGTATATTCAATAAGCAAAACAAAATAGAAATTAAGATAAGCAATTAAATTAAAACAGGTAATTTGAATATATGCATCAAAATTATGTCATGATTTATATTTTATCTGTGTATTTTACTAAATTATCACTAAATATGTTTTATTAGACATTCATAATAAGAAAACTAATGTACACATTTTCAAATTAATGAAAAGAAAGGATAAAATAGGTTCACATAATTTGATGTCCCATGTAGAAATTCAGAGTTGGGCTGGAAAAGTGGTTCCTGGTCTTTCTGAAAGCCAATGCAGAGGAGAAAACATGAGCGTTGTCATGATTCACAATGCCCATCACATAAATTCTCCAACTGTTGTGGAGAATTATAACTTATGAATTCTCATAAGTAAACCTCATGAATCTAAGTGGTATCTTCAATACTGTTACAGTAAATACAGTCCTAACTTCCAAAGTGATGTTTCTTATATTACCACCACACGGGTTCATGGTATAACTCCAATTAGTAAAAGCCTTTCTGCTGAGGCCAGAATGGTATGTCCAAAAAACAAATTTCCATTGGTGATGGATTATAGAGTATCTAAAAGAATGAAATGGATACCGTTAGACTTGAGAGAGGCCTTCATTAATCTGATTATCTCAATCTGGATCCCATTTAAGACCTTTATAGGCCCTAACTTCTGAAAAGTAATATGGTGGCACTTCTGTTTCTTACCACTGTTCTCTCAAACACATGTACATACACACAAAGGTTAGAAAAAAAGTCAAAATAAAACAGTAAAATGAGTAAAAAATTCCAACATTCATCTGATTTTTTAATATTAACTAAATATCAAAAATTTAAATCATTCCAAAATAATTGTTTTCCTCATTTTTGTTTCCTCATGCTTTGAGGATACCAGACAGTTTAGTCTGCTTTGTGGGCAACAGTATCTCATCCTAGTGTTTGATGAAACTCAGATGGCAGTGAATTCAGCATAGTGCTTTCGGGCAAGTACCCAGAGTATCCTACACCCTTGCTGGTTAAGGGTAGAGCCAAATTCTTTAATGGTCAACCTAAATGGTAGTAGGACTAGGACCCTTTCATGGAAAATGAGGCACCTGATAGGAATTCTGCATGAGGAGAAGGTTGCCCTCCTGCCCACAAAGGTGGACCCAAAAGGCAAATACTGATCCTGGAGATAAGGTCTTCAAACCAACACTTCCAAATAGCAATGCTCCATTGCAAAGTAACCAGGATCACAGGAATGCTGAAGCAATAATAGAGGTTTTCGCATTTTATTATAATAAAATAGTACCCTCCTTTCATAGAGTAAATTTTTTTTCAAAGTTCAAAGCTTTCCTTGGAGTGTCTATCTAATGTACTATGCAGAAGAGCCACTGCTTCTAAGCTGGTTATTTATTTGTTTATATATGTTTGTTTATTTTGTCTGTCCGTCTCTGTCTTGCTTTTTTCTTTTCATCGAGTGCAGGGTCTCAGTTCTCTGGTTGTGTATAGTAAGAAAAGTCAAGTATAGTTATCTCTTCATTATCTTTAGATCAGTTTGCCAATTTGTAGTAAACCACTGTAAAATTGTATTAACAACAAAGCACATGGGAGAAAATTAACAAGGCATCTTGTAACACTTTCTAGTAGGTTCCCCCACAACGACTGCACCATGGGAAGTCCCCCTGCAGATTAGAATGTAGCCTGACAGTGTGGCACCCTTGTACTTATAGCTCAATATAAAGCAAAGCAGGGGCCACTGTGGCATCGATTGTGGTTTCTAACACAGAAAATGGGATGTGAGAATTAGATGAGAAAAGAAAAGAAGAAGAAGAAGAAAATAAACAGCTGAGATTGCACCTTTGAGTAACCTGGATAAAAATAGTAGTACTAAAGGATAACAACATTTGAAACATGTTTATCTATTAACCTATATGACATATAGTGCTTGTGTCAGTTTCTATTACTACATAACAAATCTGCCCAAATCTAATGGCTTAAAACAACCATTCTGTTTGCTCACAAGAGTGTAGGTTGGGGATCTGGGCAGGGGTGCTCATCTGCTCCAGGGTGTCTGACGCTTCTGCTGAGATGGCTTCTTGGAGTCGTAGCACTTGATTCCGGATGTTGTCTGGGTTCTTCAGTCCCCTGTAGAGTGGCCTCTCCATGAGGCTAGCATAAGCTTCCTCAACAGTACTGCAGGAGAAAAAGCAAGAAACCAAAACCTACATTCTTTCTTTACCCATCAAAATCATTAAGAAAAAATACAACTGCCACAAAAATTCAGGTTGTCTTCAAAGTCAAAAAGTAGTTCTAGAAAAGTCTACAGAACCATGCCCACCTATTTTGAAAGTTATAGAAACATTCCTGTTGTTTGTGAGAGCACAACGTAGTCAAAATCTAATTAAATTCTTTCCCTGAAAAAAAAAGGAAGAATGAAAACAAGTGGTTGAAAAAAAAAAAAAAAGGAAAGATAAGACGTGCAAACTTCAGGGTCATACTAGTATTGCAAACTCGGCTCTGTGTGGTAACCACTATTGACAATAGCAGTAGTCCCAGAAGAGATTACATCAAGGAAAAATATATTGATTATCTCCTATTCAAAACTGTGAAAGATTTAAAATGTGGATTAGAAAACATTTGGATGAGCTGGGTATGTTTCACTCTCCACACAGATCTACTAAGTGTGTCCCCTCAAGCCTGTCTGCCTGGGGTAAGAAGAAAAGAAGGGTCACAATCTTGCAAAATAAAATTAACCTCTGCCTTGGAGCAAATGTGGACAACAGTTATAAACTGTTGAGTCTAAGTGGAGGACATATCAGTGTTTATTGTACTAGTCTTTCAACTCTTCTGTGTGTTTGAAATTTTTCAAAATAAAAAGTTCAGTATCCATCCCGTCCTCACCGGGGCCCTGACGGTGAAGCTTCTGGGCTCCTCCGTCACGTAGAAAGGGATCTAGCAGAAGTTCATGACCCTTACCTCCGCTCCCTATGCCCCCTTATTTCAAACAGCCTCTCTGCAGTGCACCAGGAGGGAACCCCAAAGAAGCAGGTGCTGATGGTACAGAAAGAAAACCTACCCAGAGTTCCCCTCCCACAGATGATGGCAGATTGAACTCTGAATGCTGAGCCCCTCTCTACACTTGTTTCTATTTAACTCAGTTTCTGAAAATACTTTGTTAGGAATTTGATAGTATGTTTAAGTCAATGAAAACCCAATCATAAGTATATGAAAATAAATAATGAAAGGAAGTAAAAAAACTATGATTTTGTTTTTAGGAAATAATTATAAGATTGAATTTATCCTGGATAATGTCGCCCGGGTGGAATCCTGGCCATTCAGCCTTCCAGCACAGTCTGTCTCTAGCGGTGGCAGTGGTGGTGGGGGCGGCGGCGGTGGTGGCAGTGGCAGTGGCGGTGGGGGCAGCAGCAGCGGTGGCAGCAGCAACAGCAAAGCATCAACCGTGTGCAGAGCTGCCCAGATAACAACAATAATCAACTGTCTGATGGGAAGAGTGTTGCTCTTGGAAATATTTATGGCTGCAATGTTGACTCCGAATGTAAATCTAGGTGAGCACAGTTTTATTTTTAATATAATGTTCTTGTATGTCTCCACATACTGAGTTACTAGTAAGTGTTGACTCAGAGACCACACACAACACTTGCGCATGGCAGCTCGGTGGACACGAAGACACAGTCTCAGCCACTGAGAAAGTCATAGCTTCAATGGTAGAGACAAGACAACCCCACAGCAAATGTTACTCACTTTACATGGTGGCACAGCAGAAGGTGGGGAATGAGAAGGGCTGGTAATGTCAGAACTCATTTACAAGGAGCAGAAGCTTGGCTCAAATTGGTTTAGGCAGTAAAGTAAACTCACTTAACTGAGAAGCCCAGGTGTGTGATTTCTGCCACAACTAGACCCAAGAACTTAGATGGTGTCTTCCAGAACCTGTGTCACTTCATCTCTTGGCTCCTTTGTCCTCAGCAGTAGATCCAGGCAGACTGTCCAGCAACACTGCCAACCCTAATGGCAAAGGTTCCACCAGTATCGTTATGCTTACATTCTATTAGTACCAGCCCAGCAGCGGAGGCAGAAACAGCAAATCTCTTTCCCAACACTTCGGCCAAAGTCTTAACAAAGCTCTGTCACTGACCTGGCTTGGGTCACATGCCCATTCCTGAACTGTGTGATAATTAGCCTGGCCAGGGTAGCATGGCGGGAGGAAGGTGCTGAGAATGCTGGAAGTGTGGTTTCACAAAGGGAAGGCAAATTGCTCATACCAGAAGAGAGATTAATAAGAGCAAACGGTCCCTGTGGGCTAGAATGATTAGAGACAACCGTTGATGTCACCCCATCAGCAGCACTTTACAGATGGGATTCTAAAAAGTGAGTAAGATGTGGAAGTGGAGGGAAAGGTGCTCCAGAACAGGGATGTGATAAGTGCAAAGAATGGGAATGGAAAAAGGCATCTTCAACTATACACGTTGAGCACACCATTCGTTATCACCCCCTTCCAGACAGCTTCTCTTCCTGCGACCCCCAGCTCAGTTAATGCCAGGCCGTCTTTCTGACCTCTCAGGCTGTTGATTCTTAGACTTCTCCCTTACCTTCAATCCCTTCAGGTGCTCTGGGGCATCTGTGTTCATCCATAATGTCTTCTGTCTGTCCCTTAAAGTCTCACTGCTTTCACTTAACAACCGTTTTATTTCTCACTTGATCTGTTACAATAGCCTCCTGGATTCCCTGCTTCCAAACTTACAGTGCATTTCATTCTCCTTTCCCTTGGTCTCCAACTATGCTTTGTTTACACCATGATTAAAGCCCTTTCTGTAGTGCATTTGTGTTAAACTTAGATGTATTCAAATCTATCTTCCTCACTAAATTGTGAGTATTTAGAAGATAACACTGCATGCTTTATGTATTACAGGTGCTAAAATTGTGGTTTAATTGATTTTTAATCTTAAATAGCAGGTAAGTCCTTCCCTCTGATTTAGGGGGAAATGTTGAGTAGAGATATTATAGGCAAATATAAAGAGCTTTGATTGGCAGACATTAATCAGCTTGCAGTTAATCCAGTGGGTAAATGATGGAGGGTTTCTGACACATTAATGAAATGAAAGCATCACATAGGAACTACTGATAAGATTTAGGAAGATTAAAAAGAATTCTGGAGATTGGTTGCACTACAATGTCAATATATTTAATACCACTGAAAACTTTAAAACATGGTTAAAATTTTATGGTATGTGCATTTTAACCACAATTAAAAACAAAAATTTTTAAAAAATCATCAATATTGATCTACACAGAAACAATACAGATCTCCAGATAGCAAAAGAGGATAGTATTGTGTTCTAAAATACCTAATTAGATTTTTGTATTTCAGTAAAAATCAAAATTATGAAAAGGATTTAGGAAGAATTTGAGATGGGGTAATAATTTAGAAATATACTGAAGTATTTCAAACAATAAAACCAAGACTAGATTTTAAATTTAAATGTAAACAATCAGCATCTAGGGATGCAACAAGGCTGGTTCTGGGAGCAGGAGACCAAACTGGAGGCTGGGGCTTCTGCAACAGTGATCCAATGGGAAGGACTAATCCTTTCTTCCCTCCTCTGGCCAGCTGTCCAGGGAGAAGCATGGCTTGAGAAACCCAGCCCTGCTCTCTTATAGCTGAATATGTAAGGGTGGATTTGGGGCCGAGGGACAGTATGGCCAGCACACAAATTATTATATTTTTATGCCAGTTTTCTTGTCTTCAAAATTCTAAAAAAAGTAACACCAACTGTTTATTTTATAATAGTGTGACAGGTATAACCTTGGTTCATTTTTCCCTTCTCAGAATATAACATACAAGGTGTAAAGACCATTATATATATATATATATATATATATATATATATATATATATATATATGCATTTTGTATTTCCTCATTAAATATGTTGTTTTCTAATGATCTTCACTGACTTTCGTCCTGCTTCTTCCTGGCAACTTTGGGATTTTACACAATTCAGAAAATTCTATTTGTATGTCATTAGTAAACGATATTGTTCTTGGCACTTTTTTAGGATTTAAAATGTTACTCATCAGCTTCTCCTTTGGTACTAAATCATCTATCATTCTTCAGTTAAGATATAAGGTGATTTAATGCCATTGTCTTAGTCCGTTCAGGCTTCTGTAACAAAATACCACAGACTGGGTAGCTTACACACAACAGAAATTTAGCTCTCACAGTTCTCAAGGCTGGAAGTCTGAGATCAGGGATCCAGAGTGGTCAGGTGAGGGCCTACTGCTGGGTCACAGACTTCTCACTGTGTCCTCATAGGGCAGAAGGGGCCAGGGAGTTCTGTGGGGCCTCTATTACTATGACACTAACCCTAGTCATGAGGGTTCCCCCTGCATGACCTAAGTACCCCCAAAGACTCGGCCTCCAAATAGTATCACATCGGGCATTAGGCTGTCAACATTGGACAGTTGGGAGGACACATTCAGACTATAGCAACCATTAATTGAATATTAGGTTTTTTATAACTTTGCATTCTGAATTAACAATATTTTACTTTTAAGAGAGTCATGAAGTTCCGCTTACTAAAACGACAGAAATTGAATGTGAAAAACACAGTGTACATGGATAAGTACCACTGTCCCTCTCCGCTGCTCCACAAAGAGTGCAATGTTGAGTCTAACATTAAATTAGTAAACTTTGACATACTAATTTTCACATATTCTTGTGCCTTATCATTCATACTGTCCAGGTTAAAATTAATAAAACATTTAAAATCACACTCTATGTTACTACTATTTAAAAATATATATATATATATATATATATTTGTATGTTTTTGTTTTTCAGGAAGCAACTGAAGTGCTGTTCTGAAGAACAGGCTTAAAACAAATACACAAGAACTGGTTACTTGTGAGCTGTTTTGTTGCCTGACAAGGAAAAGTCTATAGCATTTTTTAAAAACGCTGAAAATATTTTATAATATATAAGATGTATTAATTAGTTTTCATTATAAAAATCAAATTTCTTCAAAACATAAATTTCTTTTGATTCCTTATATGTGTGTGTATTTATTTCATTAAAAAAAAACTTTCAGATATCTCTGATTTAGAAGCAGATATGCCACCTCTAAGTTGCTACACCTACAATTCATAGAATCCTTTAAATAGTATTAAGAGCTTGTGTAGTTTTGACTTGAACTTTCGATCAGATGGGAAGCATTTTGAATTTTTATGTGTAACTGAGGGATCTGACTTCTCTAGCCATGCATGAGGCTCTGATTTCCACTGATCTATAAGCCATTGAAATTCTAAGGATTTTGGGGGAAATGGGATTGTTTTAGACCTTTTTCTGACTAAGTTGCTGTTTTTCAGATCTACAATTATCCCAGGAATTCTAGATTGTCCTGGACTTGTGGGCTTTCCAAATGCTGACCAGTATTCTAAGAAGAGGTTCTTTGGTGTCCCTGGAACAAGCTTTTTGAACAAGTCCAAATTCCTTCTATGCTTACTCCTCCTTCCCACTCAAAACTGCCAATGCTAAGCGTGTGACCACCCTCAAGCCCAGGATACACCAGAAGAGGCACTTATTTTCTGGAGGATAAAATTAGGGAATGCAAAAAAGCCACAGCTTAACATAGTTAAGTCAACCAAAGGCTCTCATAAAATTTGTACTTTTTACTCAAGAAATTCTTAAGGACATGCTTAACTTGGAGGAAGAACTCCCAATAAGGCATTGTAGCCATGTCCAGAGCAAATAGAGTTGATACTCAAGAAAGTTACCTTCTAGCAAGGGACACTCAGGAAGCATTCGAAACAACTGAGAGAATTTGACGAAGTCCAGATGCTTTTCTTCTGTATACCATTTCCTCATATATTCACCCCACGTCATTGTTAATCTTGCTTAACAGAAAAATTATAAACATTTATCAGACGGTGAATCTAAGAGTCTTTGGATATATTTGGCACTTGGTTCAATCAAACACCTATTTAACAGGCACTCTAGTGAGAAGACTACAGGGAGTAAGACGCTGTCCCTGCCTTCGAGAGTTTAGAGGGTAGTTGGGGAAACAGTAGTTGGAAGAGGTAGTATTGATACAATATGGTGTTGAGAGAGAAGCTGTGTGGTGCTAGAGAGGCACAGAAGAGGGACACTTAGCTGAGGGTAGGGGACATCCTGTGAGGAAAGACATGGATGAGGGACAGCATCCAGAAGATGATGATGTCTGAGATGAATGCTGAGGAATAAAGTATGAGATTAGCCAAGAAGTCCCAGCAGAAGGGGTGGTGGCAAGGACAAAACCTGAAACAGCACTAGATAGCAAGTCCCTTGAAGGTAGAAGCTCCCCCTTACTCAGCATTTTTCTGCCATCTAACAAAACTTTTGGGACTCATAGATGCTGACTCACTGGTAGATGAACGAAGCACAGTGTGCACTAACTGTGATGTGAGGAAAGGCCAGAGAAAAGTCTGGAAGGGGAGGGCCACAGTCTTCCGTGCCATGTTGACAGAGGAGCTTGGATTGACTGTGTAGGTCCCAGGAATGCAGTTTTAACCACATGTTAAAACAGAAGTTTGGGCTAAGACAAATTATGCAGGGAGGTACCAAACAGAAATGTAAAACTTTTTAAGCAAGTAGCCTAAAAAGAGGAGTTTTGAAGAGCAATTCTTTTGAGATGGCTATGCTGGGAGGCCCCCACACAAAGGGGAGGGTGTAAAGATACTAGCTCCCAATGTCAAGCTAAAAGGACTTTCATTAGGCCCTAAGGAAAGTTTAGTAGGAGGTGTCTTGAGGTCTGGAGCACAGGATGAATTGGTGTTGGAGTCATTAACTGCTTCATCCAAAGAGATTGGCTGAAGAGGCCTGTGGAAGCCAAGCCTAGGGCAACAGTTTTAGAAGTAACAGCATACCCTGGAGTTTGCTGGGGAAAGGATGTACAAGTACATCCCTCAAACCTGTGTGTGTGTGTGTGTGTGTGTGTGTGTGTGTGTGCGCGCGCGCGCGCGCGCGTGCGTGTGCGTGCGTGCGTGCGTGTGTGGAGTTAGAGTTTGCTAGTGTACAAGTATGTCCCTCAAACCCAATTTGGTGTGTGTGTGTGTGTGTGTGTGTGTGTGTGACAGAGAGGGAGGAGTTGGAGAGTTTGCTAGCATAGGAAGTCTGAGGTCTTGTCCGGAAGGGCTGCCTAAAAGGGAAGTAGACTGCAGGAAAAGGGAAATGGGGGGTAGGGGGTCACTGAAAGCCTAGGGACTACACATAAAGAAGCAAATGGCTAGAACAGAAATAGTCTCAAGTTTAAGAGGTCCCTGACAATGAGGTCTGTGAAAAACACATGAAAGTCCCTTCACGAGGAACATCTTTCATGTCCAGAGAGCAGTGATACTTGACCAGACCACACCACCGGTTGATTGAGGACTTTCATAGTCCCCTCAGTTCCTACCTTGGAGGGCTGACAAACTCAACTGGTAAAATGGGAGAACAGACACCCAACACACCCCCATTCCATGATGAGAAGCTTTGAAAAATTAGGTTTTCTAATGCGAATCCAGTTTACTTTTCAATTCATACTTCTTTCCTGTCACAAAACTGAATTCCACAAACTGCAATTATGTAATACCATCTACAGAACAAATTCCTACACTTGAGTTCTGGAAGAGATGCAAAAAACTTCACATCAGAACACTGGAAGCCACAGTCTGCAGTTTCCCACCACCACGAGTTTTAATTCAGTCCACTCAAAAATTTTGTCAGTAATTTCCCATCATTTTTAATGAAGAACTTTTATAATATAAGTCATCTGAGAGGAAAAGGAATTCCTAACATATTGCTTCTTAGCCACAGAGTCTGTTAAAAAGTTCCTGATTTAACTTTAGTTTTCTGGCTCTGTTTTTATAAAATGCTCTACAGTTATTATAATACATACCCATAATTGTTTATGCCAGATAAATTACTTTTTAACTACTACTTTTTAAAATGGCTGCATTGTTAGGAATCCATGGGCAATATGGTTTCACATAGCCTTCATTCATTAGCTGGCTGCTTTTTTAAAAAATTAGTCCTCTGAATAATGCTGTCCTGGAGATTCATGTTTAAATTTTTAAATATATCTTTTAATGTAAGAAGTGCTATTGAACAAGTCATAAAAATATTTTGGGTGTTAGTACTGTTCTATCTAGGATCTGAAAAGTTCGTAAAGTAGATAAAATAAATATAATGTTCCCATTTTGGTCAATGTCAAGAATACCCATGAAGAAGGTAATGTTTTCCTATATTTCTGATAAGTAAAATGTTTATATCTTGTGCTTACTGCCTCTTCTCAAAGTTCCATCACCTTCTCATCATTGCAATGGCTCTTTTTAAAGAGATTAGAAAAATGTTATTCATCATCACAAACTGGATTGTATGTTACAAGTTCTGATCAAAGTAATAATATTAAAGGTCTTTTCAGTAGTACTACAAACTATTATCTGTACCTGAAAATAAAACCAAACACTAAACAGGAAGCATACACTAAAATGTACCACTTATATAAATTATACTTTGTTTAGAAAATTCACATACATGTTTCTCTGGTTATGAAGGAGAAGGAACACACAAATAGCTACATATAATTTTCATTTAATAAACACATGAAATATTCCCTATGCTCTGAATGAGTCATCAGAAGGCTACAAAATCTTGTAATTTGTTAAAAAGTGATGCATGAGACAGTATAATTGTTTTATAGAACAAAATAGAGTGGTCCATCTACTTTTATCTCTTCTCTGTTTTATCCCAAACAGTGCTATCTAAACTACTACTAATGCTACTACTACTAGTAGTAGTAGTAGTAGTAACAATAATAAAATAAAATATAGATTTACCACATGATTACTAAGTGCTAGACACTATACTGAGTGTTCTGTGTGGAGAGTTCACAGAGCTTCTAACGGTAAAGCTGGGATTCAAACCCAATCTAACTCCAACATTTAACTGCCCCCTACCTTTCCTCAAGCATGGTAAAGTGTTTCACTGGGAAGAGAGCTTTTAGTAAAGCCTATTTGTGTCCAAATTCCTGTTCAAATTCTAGGTTTATACTTTAGTACCTCTATGCCCTCAGGCAAGTTCTTAGTTTCTCTTACTCTCAGTTTCGTCACCTATAAAATGTGGAAAGTACCAAGCAGTGTGGTATTTGAGGACCAGTGACATTTGAGGGCTCCCCAGAAAAAAATCCAACCATCAATGCCTCCATTTTTCATATTACGTGGATGGATACTTTCTAGACAGCCCTCCTGTATGGCACATAACACAATGCCTAAGAGGTGGTAGGTTCTCAGTAAATGGCAGCCACTCCTGTTATCTTTATGACCATAGTGTTGCCTATATTATGTCAGTAGCTGCCCCAATAAAACATTAGACTTCTTATTGCACCGAAACAATGCCTAGCCTGTAATAAACACTGTGTTTTAATTACAGAATATTTGGCTGGGCACAGGGTCACTTAGAACAGAGGTTATGTCCCAGCTTCACTTGCAATGAGGAGCGACTAACTTCTGTGCAGTTAGTTAACAAAAAACAGATAATCTTGAAGCATGTTCTAGGAACTTCCCTTACAAGATGGCTATCAATACTATGCACCCTTTTGCCCTTTCTTCTTCCTTTCCAGTTTTCCTGCTGCTCAGGGCAAGATGCCTCCTTGCAGCCCGTGCAGGGAAGGTGTAGAGAGCTCAGCTGAAGGGAATTTGGGTCCCTGACACTATGGTGCACTATACCAGCCCTTGCTCCTTCAAGGTTTCAGTGTTACTTGGCGGGGATCCTAATCCTAACTGATAGTTCTCTGGTTTCATCAGATGCCAGAGGTGGCAAAATTAATCTTTCCTAGAGTAGGAGGTGGGCAGGGACAATGCTAACGTAAGAGAAAAATTTAAATACCACATCCATCTTGGAATTCATCACTTGTATCCTCCAAAACAGAAATGCTTAAACCTTGACCTGAATCCATTATGTATTTGGTTTGGGAAAGCTATTCGAAACAGTTGGAGGATCACACTTTTCTTCTATGCTCTTCAGTGGGCATTTTTAGCTTCCTCGGACTGGCCACCTGGCAAGATATGTCCAGTCTCCAGTGAAAGAAACATTAAGTTGCATTACCCCAACTTCTCCTTCCCAGAGAGTAGCTACAGTTGCACACTGTGTAAAACCAACAAGAAATGGACCTGCCCTGCAGGGGTTACAGTAGGTACTTGAATACTTGCGGGCAGCCTGACCAGCTACAAACCTATTGCCACCTTACTTGCAGGCCCTAATACCTACTCTAGTTATTATGATCAGAAATGCGAAAATTGGAAAGCTCCTTATGAAACAACGTTCTTCATGAACTCTGTTTACCTATGGCATGCTGAGTTTGTTAGAGAAGTTCCTTTAGGTTAGCGCTGTGTGCTTCTGACTTCTTTAACACTGTGCCCATGACAAGTGTTGAATAATTTGTCTAAACAAACAAATGAATAGCTAGTATGATGTAAGTTTTCCTCTACTCGATTTGAGATAAATCCTTCCAAAATATGAGAGAATTGCACTTTATCCTGATTTGCTGACTTAACATTTCAAGTAACAGTGTACTACAAAATTCACACCCAGTTATAGACCAAGTAGTTACGGTAGCTACGGTAATGAGCTCAGTGCCTACGAGCAGAAAAAAATGATTCCCTATGGGCAAATATTTATGAGTGTGTCTGGCTATATGGCAAGAGTATTTTCCTTTGGTTTAGAGTAATTTAGGTATTTAGGCAGCTGATCCTCTGTACATAAAAGTTCTCCCTAGGAAGAAAGAAAATGACATATTAAGTTTTTATGCTTAAAATTTCTAGTATGATTGCAACATAGAATTAATTATCATTTATAAAGGATTTAATTTAAAGTAAAAACAGTAAGAAATAGCTATTTCATGATGAATAAGTGAGTTAATTCTCACTACATGAAATGTACAATATATACAGACAAACACCCTTAACAAGAATTGCTGAGGTGGCTGATATTTTAAAGGGCCAAAGGTGGTCAGAAGGGGATCCAGGAACAGCAGTAGGAATGATGAGTTTAAAGAGCAACAATGAAGATATGTATCCTCCCAAGAGAGTTTGAATTGATGGACAATGGCAAATCTCTATTTTTGAATGGGACCATTACCATGAAGAAATTTGTATTTTAAAAATATTTATATTAATCATACAGCAAAGGACCAAGCTGATTTAAAGGAAAGGAAAAAATGCAAAATACTAATTAGGACATCATTATGATAATCCTGGTGTGCTAAAATGAGGGACTCTAAGAAGAAAGAATGGATAAAACTTGGCAACAGATACTGTTAGGAGAAAAATATCCCAGGAGTAGTGAGAAAAAACATGGAGAGGGAGGGTTAGTACTTTCCTTCTAACCGCTGCTTTCCCCCGTCTTTAAAGCAAGGTAAGCAAAGGAGGTGGGGGGATGTACAGACAGCTAGCTTCAAAGCTTAGTATTTCATCCTCTTTTCCCTTTTTTTAGTGTGTTACTAACAAATATGTCTATTTCTGGTTGCTGATAGAAAAATTACCTGTTTTCCATGGAAGCACTATTCTCCGTTGTAACTAAAAGAAGATTCTGGACTTGAAGACAATAAATTTGTATACCTTTAAGTGTTCAGTGATTCTATTTTTGGTTTCCAACACATTTCCCCATACATTATACCACTTACTTTGTAAAATAAATCCATAAGGCCAGAATTGTTAACCAAACTTTACAGATGAGAAAACTGAGATTCGAATTTGTTCAAGGTAAAAGCCACAATGCCCACCATATTGTAGCTGAATGGATCAGGCTTCCAATGCTGGTTCAGTGTTGTTTTAAGTTTTCAACTCACATGTATGATAGATTATGTTATAAACTATTGTTTTATACTTTTGTATGAATCTCAACACACTTATCTTTAGAAATAATAAATGGCTTAAATTACCAGACCTGCTCAGATCATCTACTTAACTCCGAATGTAGCTGAAATATATTAGAGTTCTAATAACATTGTGGACATTAGCCAAGAGGTATGATATTGCTGAACCTCACTACTGGAACATAGAAGTGAAGGGTTCACCCCTCTTTCCATTTGAAAACATTTCTAGTAAAAGACATTATTTTCCTCCATTTCTATCCAGGCCTCTTCCAAAGGGACTTGGTTAAATTGTTCCTTTCTTGAGACTTCCTGTATTTAGCAATAAAAATTACTACTCATTGAAGATGTGCTGTAGCAATAACTGTGATAAAAAGTATTTATTTAAATGCTTCATGAAAAGTTGATCTTCTTTTAATAGAAAAGAAATAAAGAAGTTGCTTCAGACTTTTTGGTTTCTCTATTAAGCAACTGACCCTATTAAATGGTGATTATGAATATTAAATTATAATTTTCCAGAATATTAAAATGTATTTATATTGAAAGCAAACAAAGTTCTCTAGAATAAAAAGATCAATAAAGCAAGCTATTAAAATTGTCATCAGATGATCCTTTGTTTTCAAATGAATCTGTTCAAAACTGTCACTCAATGAGCTCCAAGGCTTTGTTTTGCTTGATCAAGGAATGAATGTAACTTTATGGTCTGTCTTCAACTGTGAATAGCTGCTCATTAATCCAGTCTTTAATGTCCAAGTCAGAACAACTGGTCCAAAATTGTGGTTGAGATAAAAATCATCCCTTTAGTGAAAAGCCAGGGAACTGGGTTGGGGGAGATGTGGAAACACTAGGCTGTGGATGCAAAGTCTGCCCTACCTCCAGGGAAGGGATGGGAGGTCAGCTGCCAGGCAGTACTCAGACCCAGAGGGAGAACTCTGAACAAGAAAACCTATAAGGGCTTTGAACTGGGAGACCGTGGTGAGTTGGAAGCTTGTAAAGTGAGTAAATCAAGCTGGCAACTGGGGATTGGTTAGAAGCAGAGCAGAAGCCCTACAAGTGGGCACCATGGTCTTGACACATAGCTGGTAGAATTAACGATATCCCTTGAAGTAGAGGCAATCCAGAAAGAAAATTTTCATATTTTAGATTCTATCCTTTATGCTCCTCCCACTTGACTTTCGGTAGTCTCCCATCCCCGCCCCACCACCTCAGGCAGACTTCAAATTGCACACTCCCTAGCAAAATCCTATATTATTGGCATCTATGACCCCAAATAGGAGATTACTACTCAACAACTAGAGTAAAGATGATTTTAAAATATTCTTTCACAGGTATTTTTAAAGTGAACTTTAAGGACATGATCTTTAGCAGCTCTTTGTTTCGTTATTGTGTTGGGAAACAAGTATTCACTAACTAGTTTCTGAAAATTATATACCTTTTGTTTCACTTTGACTTGGAACATTAAATAAAGAACAGTGAAGAATAATAAAACTGTATCATAGAGGTATAATAAATAATTTGAAGCAAAGATATGTCTTTTAAAGAAAAACATTTAAAAAAAATGTTTAGTATCAGGATGTAGGCTATTTTGTATTATTGGATTTCTGGAATCCAAATTCATTTTGGAAATTAAGTATTGGGATTTAGGCAATGAAGAGATTAAAGTTAGTGTGAGTGTTTAGGGACTGCAGACTGTTTAGGAGACTCGGGAAGGTGTAATAACTGGGAAGTAGTATCGTATTAGTAGCAGAGGTAGTAACAGCTCTTATCTGTGAGTGTTTGCTCTGTGCTCG
Organism: Lyroderma lyra; assembly: GCA_004026885.1. Lineage (NCBI taxonomy): Eukaryota > Metazoa > Chordata > Mammalia > Chiroptera > Megadermatidae > Lyroderma > Lyroderma lyra. The sequence goes on along the minus strand of PVJL010002371.1, from coordinate 939 downwards.
GCTCTGCTTTGAGAGCTTTGCCTAGCCAACTTATGGCCATTTTACTGACAAGGAAACTGAAGTTCAGAGATGAAATAACATCCAAAGTTATACAGAATCAACTCAGACCAAGAGTCATAAACACTCTTTTTTCCGCTCTTGGGAATAAACAAGTTAAATTATTAATAGAAATAGTACAGACTGGAACAGGGTAGGGACGGGGGTACTAGAAAGTTAAATGAGCAGATGGTAATGTTCAGTCGTTGTAGTTAAAAAAAAAAAAGTGGAAAGGAAAAAAGGCTTGTTGGGGAACTTTTATAGAACTGCTTTTAGTCTTTGACCATACAAACTTTTGTCTTCCCTCAACAGTCACTTTGCCAACAAGTGGAGGAGAGTTTTCTGAGGGTCCCTCACCCACAACAGCAAAGGACCTCAGCTTTTTAAAGGCACAAAAGGATAAAAAAAAAAAAATCAGGTTTCAGAAAAGAAGCATAGAAGGAACACTTCAGTTGGTGAGAATGGCTAGCTCGAGCTTCAAGCGAATTACTAATAAAGGGGCACTTTTAAACTTCCAGTTAAAGGAAATTCAATTAAAAATTACTTGGGAGTAGGATAAGGCTTAAGTCCTCAAACTGGGCGTTTCGCACCCTCAGGCAGAGTGATTGAGATTTGGCCTACACACATTGAAATTATCCTGCGAGAGCCAGGGCTCCCTTGTTTTTTGCAATCAAAACACTACGTTCCCTTAGTCCCAAGGGTGGAACGTTAAGGAACATGGTTGGAGCGGAGGCACTCTCTAGAAAAAGCAAGGCCACGCGAAATAAAACCAGATCCTCCACAACGCAACAGTCCTCACGGACAGGAACAGTCACAAAAAAGCCTACGACCGAGCCCCGGCAGCACCGCGCCTGCCGCTGCTCGCCCCGCCTCCCGGCCCTCATTGGCTCTCAGCCCCTATGC
>PVJL010002370.1:0-201855 GCA_004026885.1 Lyroderma lyra | reverse complement strand
GCGGGGTTCCCTGATGGTGTAGTGGCTAGGCTTCCACACTTTCAATGCCGCAGCCTGGGTTCAATTCCCAGCCAGGGAGTTACCTCCCCTAAAAAGCAAATTTAAAAAAAAAATGAAAAATGCAATTTCTGAAATCACAAACTCTTTAGAGGAGTTCAAGAGAAGAGAGGATTAGTAAACTCTAAGACAAGTCAATAGCAAAGATCCATTCTGTATCACAGAAGAAAAACAGAATGGAAGGAACAAAACAATGTATAGAGAGATATGTGGGACATGGTCAAAATTTTAATATATGTTTTTAATTGGAGTAGAAGAAGGAGAACAGAGATAGAATGGGGAAGCAGTATCTGATGAGAAAATAGCCAGGTAATTCCCCAGACTAACAAGATATCAACCTGCAAAAAAGCTCAGTGAACCAGATGAATATAAAGAAAATACAACACCTAGGCATATTTTAAGCTGATGAAAGTAAAAGCAATGAAAAAAATCCTAAAAGTGGCCAGAGAAAAGGCATATTAATTACAAAAGAGCAATAACAAGAAAGATAATGTATTTTCAACATAAAATATGAATGAAGGAGTCAGTTGAATGATATCGTTAAAGAAATGAAAGGAAATAAAACTTGCCAAGCCAGAATTCTACACACTGAGTAAAAACGTTCTAGGAAAAGAAAATTTAAGGCCATTTTCATATATTCAAAAGCTGAAAGAATTCTTTTCCAGAAGATCCTCACTCTATAGAATATTAAAAGAAGTTAAGACTAAAAGAAAATGATGCCAGATGGAAGGATAACAATGAAGGGCACCCAAAGTAATAAATATGCCAGTAAATGTAAAAGAATGCAGATGCTTAACATTTAAGAAATTAGTGACAATGCCTTATCAGTTAACATGTATGGAGGTACACATATAGGATGACAACAGTAAATTAAAAAGAAAAGACAGAAGAGGAAGTCAATGGAGTTAAACTGATATAAAATTGGGAAATGGTAAAAGCGCAACTCTAAGGTAGACTGTAATTAAGTCAGTGATGCCTATTAAAATCTAATGTAACTATTGAAAAATATATATATATAAGTAAAATGTTAATGCAGGAGAAAAAAATGCAATGAAACACACTTCCAAAAGAAGTCAGAAAAAGAATAAAGGAACAAAGAATGTGTGCGAGAAACAGAAAACAAATAGTAAAGGCAAAATTAAACTCAAATATATCAGTAATTGTATCAAATGTAATTAGACTAAGCATTCTACCTAAAAGGCAGAGACTATCAGACTGGAATAAAAATAAGACCAGGGAACCAATCTCATGCTACTTGTAAGAGACATGCTTTAAAAAGGACAAAGGGTGAAAGTAAAAGGATGAAAAACACCACACAACACAAACCAACAAAAGCTGGAGCAATATTTTATCACACAAAGGAAGAGTTCTACTTCTGGTTGTAACAGAAGAGATCGTATCAGACCAACCCTCCACTGGTAAGAATTATACCCTTGAAAAAAATATTAGAAACAGTAATTTTAAGGCAATGGATTGCTACCAAAAGCAGAAACCAGAGGGGAGTCAAGACATGGCAAAAGAGAACAGCTTCCCATTTCTATGGCTTTTCCACTGAGGACAAACCATAGTTCATTAAGAAAAACTGACAGAATTAAGGAGAAGATATATTGTCTCATTCCTGATATCTGAAAGAAAAATTTAAATATCTCACTTCTAAGTAGGATGTTTGCTATAAGCTCTTTATAGATTTTAAAGAAGTTTATAATATTAAAGAAGTTTCCTTCTATTCTTACTGTAAAATGAGTTTTCTCAAAAATGAATGGATTTTGTCAGTTTTTAAAAATCATTTCTTGAAATGAATATATGACTCTCTGCTTATTCTTCTAAGTGGCAAATTGTATAATTTTTTTATATTAAACAACACATGCATTCCTTGAAAAAGCCCATTTTAGTCATGTTATATTTTCCTTTTTTTAAATTGCTTAATTCACTTAACTGACCTTTTTTGTTTTGTTTTGTTTTAAGAGTATTTACATCTAAGTTCAAAGGTAATTTTTCCTGTAATTGTTCATTCTTGTATTATTATTGCTGGGTTTTAGTATCAAGGTTATACTAATCTCATAAAATGAATTGGGGAATATGTCCTGTTGTGCTTTTTCTGGAATACTTTGTTTAAAATTGAGTGTTTCTTTTTTAAATGTTTGGTAGAATTAGCTATCAAAGCCAAGCAGACTTAGAATTTCTTTAGTGGAAGGCTTTAAATTATGTATTCCATTTCTCTAATTGTTATAGGACTATTCCATTCTTTTTTTTTTTTTCTTGCCATCTATTTCTAAAAGTTGTACTTCCTGGAATTTGTTCATTCTCCTAAATTTTCAAGTTTATTGGTGTAGCTAACAAAAATATCTTACTATTATCTGTATGATGTTCTGCTGGAAAGGAACATTTATTTTTCAAATGATATGGCATAAGCTTTTTTTCTTTCTAGCCTCAGAAGCTTATTCTGCCTTTTATTATAAACCACAATTATAGAAATAGCAACAACTACAAATAGTCCAGGAAGGTCAGTAATCTGTATTCCAAAATTATCTCAGAAAGATGGCTGTCTGGAATTAAAGCTCTCTAAGGCAGAAAACATTACTTCTTTCTTTGGCAGTCCGATTTATTTCAAATTAATTCATTCATTAAAAAAAGTTGCAGACACAAGGGTAAAGGGGTTCTTGCAGAGTCAAGAAACACTGCCTGGAGGGGGAGACATTCCAGTAAAGAAACAAACACAACCCCATGAGATAAATTCTAGTCTTCATGACATAGATGGGAACAAGATGCTATGGAGGCAGAGAGAAGTACTCTTATTTTTCCTTTAGGATTGTTTCATGTGTTGGCAAGAATGATGGAATGGTAGGAATTGCGGGAGGCAGAGGTAACATCCTAAACTGAAATGTGTCCCACTGAGGAGTTTGGAAAGAGTGTATGATGGGGTAGCATCAACAGCTTTTAAGTTGTATGATATGCTTTTAGAAAGTTAGAAATAAGGAACAATTTCACACACTTATAAATGTAATACCTTGAATAATTTAGAAATATTAGAGTACTACTTATTAACCAAATTAAAATTTGTTAGCTATAGAAGTTTTAAACCTAGACATTAAAGGCTTGAGACAAGAAACTGCAGGCATAAATGAATAAATTATGGAGATGAAGGAGAAAAGGAGCACAACCAAATGTTTCAGGTTTACATACCTATAACAAGATGATCCATAAGGACATTCAGGCCGATCATCAGCCTCATTTTGACACATGTCTTGTACACCACCATAATCACTATCACCAGGGTGACTGAAGTGTTGAAAATGGACAGGATTCTTCCTATGAGGGTGACAAATATACTGTCAGAAAAAAATAAAATAGGATATACAAGATTTCTAGATATACTAAAAATAAATAAATAATTAATAGGATAAGGCAGGAAACCAAGCAATACACATCATTATTCCAGAATGTGAACTTGTACACTACACTCCTAAAAACAAAACTCATGACACAGTCAGTAAAGAACTTTCACGGTAAGAAAATAAATTTCTGGTGACATATGGTAGGTCATGAATGCCAATGAATAATTTGCAACTAGTATTTTATATATAAAAGCATACACAACTTTAGACTTCTAATAACATGAACACCTACCTACACATCCCTTGCTAAGATAAAAAGCAGACCTTTACCAACATCCTAGAAGCATCCACAGGTCTCCTTCCAATCACTAACCCCATTTTTCTACCCAAAGGTAACTACTATCCTGTCATAGAAAATAGTGTTTCTCAAATTTTTCGTCTCAAGGAAAAAGTTACTATAACTCCAGAGAGCTTTTGTTTGTGTGGGTTATTTAACCTGTTAAAAATTTTTTAAATGAGAATATTCAAAAATAATATACCCTTTACATATTATCATAAATAACATGTCTTAACATAAATAACTCTATCTTCCAAAAAAATTGTGAAGATGTTGTTTTAAACTTTGGAAATTCCTTGTCTGGCTTATAGAAGACACGGGGATCCTCATATGTGTTTCTACATGCAACAGTAACAACAACACAGATTGTGTAGCCTCTGGAAAACTGTACTGCACACTTGTGAGTGGGAGAATGAGAGAAAAAAAGGCACACGCACACAAAGTCTTAGTATTATTACGAAAATGGTTTTGATCTAACAGATTTCCTAAAAGCTTCCTGGGTAACAGAACTTACCAGGAGCCTCTGGACCATACTTTGAGAAGTAATGTTATAAAACAGCATGTTGGTTTTGTCTGGAAATATACAGTATGTACTTCTTTGAGAATGACTTTTTATGTTTGTATGATTAATCCATATTGTTGCATGTAGCAGTAGAATATTTTCATTACTGTGTAACATTCCATTGTATGAACCTGCTATAATACAATTTGTCCATTTTACTATTCATAGAAGTTTGGGTTCATTCAAGTTATTGGCTTTTATAAAAAATACTACCACGAACATTCTATTTTTGGTGTACAGGTAAATGCATTTTCTACATATGCATGCTAAGCAAAAATAAATCAGACAGAAAAAGGCAAGAATCATATGATTTCACTCACATGTGGGATATAAAACTGAAAGCAACAAACAAGACAAACAAACAAAAACAAATAGACACAGACAACAGTATGGTGGTTACGAGAGGGACAGGGAGATGGGGGTATGTAGAACAGGGTAAAGGGGTCAAATAAATGATGATGGAAGAAGGTTTGACTGAGGGTTTGAACACACAATGCAATACACAGATGACTGTATTATAGAATGGTACACTTGAAGCCTATTTAATTTTACTAACCAATGTCACCCCAAAAACTAATAAAATTTATTTTTAAAAAACATAAAAAATTCTGTGCATCTAGGACACTATTAATAGAGTGAAAAGGCAATCTACAGAATGGGAGAAAATATTTGCAAATCATGTACTTTAATAAAATTTATTTTAAAAAAACAATTAAAACTTTCTGTGCATCTAGGACATAATTAACAGAATGAAAAGGCAATCTACAGAGTAGGAGAAAAATATTTGCAATTCATGTATCTAATAAAGGTTAACATTCAGAACTCCTCCAATTCAATGACCAAAAAGTAAATTCAAGAATGGGAATAGGACTTGAAGACAGTTCTTCAAAGAAAATATACAAATGGTCAACAGTCATATGAAAGAAGCTCAATGTAACTAATCATTAGAGAAATTCGAATAAAAAACACAGTAATATATCATAATTCACATCCATTAAGATGGCTACCGCTAAAAAACAAACAAACCAAAAAAACAAGTATTGGTGAGGATGTAGAGAAATTGGAACCTTTGTGCCTGTTGGCAAGAATGTAAAATGGTACAGTCTCTATGGAAAACAATGGCTCCTTAGAAAATTAATACTAGAATTACCATGTTATATAGCAATTTGACATCTGTATATATATCCAAAAGAATTCAAAGCAAGCTCACTAAGAGTTATTTGCACAACCACGTTCATAGTAGCATTATTCACAATAGCCAAGAGATGGAACAAACCCAAGTGCCCATTGACAGATGAAAGGATAAACATAATGTGGTATAATATATATACAAGGGAATATTATTTAGCCTTAAAAAGGAAGGAAATTCTGACAAATACTACATGGATAAAGTTTGAGGATATTATGCTAAGTGAAATAAACCATCACAAATGATAAATACTGTATGATTTTACTTCTATAACATATTCTAGGGTAGTCAATTTTTACTTGTTTTAATCTCCACACTTCTATGCTATTTTTATATATTTTAATTTCACATATATTTTACACAACACAAAAATTATTATTGCTTTACACAGTCAATATCCATTTACACTTATGCTCATATTTTCCATCCTGAATGTCTATGCTTCCATACAGGGATCCTTCTGCTTGGCAAACACTGAACTCCATTTTTGTTGCCTAAGTCCCATGAGACTGCTCAAAGCTCTGTTTGGCCTCTTAGCCCTCAGCCTGAAACACTAAAAAATTGGCAAATGTCACAAGAAGAAAAGAAGTCTCAAAGTCCTGGCTGCCTCTGCTGTTTTCAAACATAAGTATTCAGCTTTCCTAGCTGTTCTCAGTGGAAAGTTTGATCTTCAACAAGATATTCTACCTTTACCAGAAGGAAAACCTTACTTTATAAACTATTAATTCTTAGATAATTTATATGACAATACAGATTAAAGTCACATGTTTAAATCAAGGTATAAATTTCTTTTATGTTAATAAGACACATTTCAATTTTTGTCCAATTTTTAAAACCGATTTACTAATGGAACTACATGCTATTAAACAGAAGAACTAAATGACCCAGAAGAGTAATATTTTCAAAAGTTTTTTTTTGGAAGAAACAGTTCCTACAAAGTTAAATACTATTTTGCTGCTACTTTGTTTCACAAATGATTAAAATAAGATGCTATTGCTTTAGACATGTAGAATTTGAAGTACTTGTGGATACAGTGGTGACTACCTAGATCAGGGGTGTCCAATCTTTTGGCTTCCCTGGGCCACATTAGAAGAAGAAGAATTGTCTTGGGCCACACATAAAATATACTAACACTAATGATAGCTAATAAGCTTTAAAAAAAAAAAGGTTGCAAAAAAATCTCATAATGTTTTAAGAAAGTTTACAAATTAGTATTGGGCTGCATTCAACGCTGTCCTGGGCCACATGCAGCCCACAGGTTGCAGTTTGGACAAACTTGATCTAGATCTAAAATTCAGTATAGAAATCTCTATTGGAGATATAGATTTGGGAGTCTATGGCATGACATCAAGGCATTAAATAAGACTACTCTTAAGGAATAAATTTCTATAGAGAGACAGAACATGTAAATAATAATTAAAAATCAATGAGTAGACATTAAATATTAAATTTAATGTCAAATATTAGATACTGTATAAGGGAAAATACAGTTGCATAGAATTGAGGATGAGCAATTTGGGAAGAATGGCAATGTCAGAAAAGGATGTGGAAAGGAGGTGAATGTAATCAGGATCTTTAAGCAGTACAGAAGTGAGGAAAAGGGAACAGCATGTCCAAAGAGCATGGAACAGCATGACATATGCAAAAAATGAGTGGCGCTTCAGGGTCTTCTGGACTCTACAAAGAAACCCAGACTTTGGCCACTAAAAGTTCTGCACAGGAGAGTAAATACTGCCAGAAATTTTTTTATCTTTGTCTTTATTTTCTCAGCCAGATCACTTAGGCAACAACGAAAAATATGAATTGGAGGAAAAGTGCAGATTTAGGAGATTATTCATTTGTCCTAGAGAGACCATGGCATAAAAGCAGTAGTGCTGAGGCTGAAGAGATATACTTAAATGATTATGATGTACACATAATCACAAGAACTCAATAGATGTTATATTCTCCACTTTGTAACAAATATGTATTTACTTTTCAAGATTTCACTGCTAATATTTCTTAGGTACTAATTATGCATTATCAAAATTATTGGAAAAATAAAATAAGTATTCATTAACCATATTTCAAACTACTGTGTATTATCATCAAATATACACAAATTTATTAGGCTTTTGCTAAAGCATTCAATCTTTAAGAAAGACAAATGTCAGTGTTGAATACCATTAAGAACTAAGTTGTGTCCCCCACTACACCAAATTCATATATTGAAGCCCTAATCCCAAATGTGACTGTATTTGGAGACAGGGCCTTTATAGAGACAATTCAGATTAAATGAAGCTATAAAGGCAAGTCCTTAATCCTATATGACCGGTGTCCTTATAGATGAGGAAGGAGACGCCAGGAATGTACACATACAGAGAAAAGGCCACATGAGGACACAATGGGAAGGAGGACATCTGCAAATGAAAGATAGAGGCCTCAGGAGAAACCAAACCTGCTGAAAAACTGATCTTGGACTTCTAGCTTCCAGAATCATGAAATAATAAATTTCTGTTGTTTGCCCCACGCAGTCTGTGGTATTTTGTCATGTGTCCCTAGTGAACTGATACAAATACCAAAACAGGATTTTTCAAAAATCCAAACTCATGGAAGTTTTATATAATATTTTTATTCTACAAGTTTATAAATAAAGTTCCAAATGTGGAACTAAAGCCAATCTAAGTAGACAAAATTGTGAATAAATATATAAATTATAACTGTTCAAATTGAAAACTATTGTTAGTCACTATTTTTGCTAAAATGGCAAGGCATTTTAAAGAGAGATACTATGAATGCAAAGTTAAAAGAATACGTGACATAAATACCCTATTACATAGAAGACAATAAACTGCTAAAATGTATTGGTAAGATATATGGTTTTACAAGTTGGAATGGTAAAGAAATATTTCCAAAATAGGACTGTGTAATCATAAACATTCTAGTATAACATTATAAACTATAGCCTAAAACTAAGGGATTATGATTTGAATGCATAAAAATATAGTACAATGTAATCAAAATGAAGTATAGAAGTAACCAATGGATCCAGCAAATATATATTCAATTGTTTTAGAAGGCATCATGGTGATTCAAAAGCACCATTAGAAAAATGTATAAAGGAAAAATGCACGAGGATAATAAGATGCCTAAACACAACCTAAAATTGTCTTGATGGTTCTGATGTACACAACAACAATTTATGAAGCTATCTTTCTGATATCTAAATAGGGCACTAAATAAGCAGGCGTTTAGATCTGAGCGATTCAATTTTTAAGTCTGGATTCCCTAGTTCCAATCCTTGCATTAATCAGCATGTCTACACATGAAACATTTAATTCTTAAAAGCCTCCAGCAGGATTTGCACTAAGGCATACTGAGAGAATGCAAACCAGTAGACACATGATAAAGCTCCCAACCTTTAGGCCAATGTGTGTGTTTTATTAGGCTTTTAATGCACCATATCATATATCTATATAGTTACATGCTGTTGTAATAATGTAATTATGTTACCTGTAATTTCATTTTACCTGTAGCAGTTTGCCCCATACATGCAGGATGTCCTCTTGACCTTGTTTTCTTCAGAATCTTGTCGAACTGAATCAGTTGCCTTTGCATGCAAAGTTTCTGGATTGGAGGGATCAGAGCTAAACTCAGGATTAGATCCTTGAGATTCATTGTGGAAGGACTTGCCTCGGGCACTCAAACAGCCTTCAGAACAGCTTGCTGACTCTTCTTTCTCTGGAGTTCCTTTAGTGATAATTTTATGTTCAGAAAATTTACCAAGTTCCTCTGTTGGAATTTTGTTTCTCTGTGTATTAGTCTTCAGAGTATTTACCTCTGTGTTACTTAATGTGATTTCAGGAAATGATTGTGGCTTTTCCTATGAGACAAATCAGAAAAAACAGAAATAAATGAAACATGTTTTAAAAGAAAACATGTATTGTTTTAAGCATAAAAGCATGACACTACAAGATTCATGCAATATGTATCTATTGAATATTTTAAGATTTAAAGTTATTAAAAATACCATTTTCTGTCTCTAGTTTAATAGCTTTAAAACAATATACACTTACTAGAAAAGCAATTTACAGTTGTATCAAACCTTTACAATCATGTCAAACATTCAGTGAAAAATAATATGAAATAACAAATGAAACATAAGAGAATACAACATTCGCTTTCATTTTAATATAATCTTTCCCCCAAAACTTAAGCTCTTAAAATTTCCTGTTCAACAATGTCATACCTTTAACATGCACTGTCTTTATAATTTCTTGTAAGTTACTCCAATACTTTATTTCTACCCTCTAAACATAATCATGATTTATTTCCTATAGCTGAATGATAAAATTGCTCCTCCCTCAAATTTACATGAAGCAATGCTATAACCAACTCAGAAAATAGACATGATTCCTTTCACATGATCTAAACAAAAATTCCAGTTTAACCAATTAGAACCATTTTGAATCAAGTAAGTACTCTCATTAGCACTACAGAAACTTTTTAATTTGTACCTACCACCAGCGCAAAGAGTAAACCTAGCCTTATCCTATTAAGAATGACCTCCTAATTACTTAAACTTCCTGTGGAATGGAAACATTGCTCGGATAAACCCCAGTCCTTGTGGCAACCATTTCTAGGACGTGATGACAACATACCAGACACACACGATGTTCACTCCCACTTACAACTAAGGACCCATTTATGCTGGTTGCCATCTGGAAAAGGCTGGTTGTGATATTACTTAATATCCAATAGCTCTAATTTCTTGAGAAGATATTAACATGACTTCTTTTGGACTAATTACTTAAATGTTTTTATATATATTTTTTAAAGAAACATAGTATATAGCTTTAAAATATTATCCAAACTGACTAAAGACCTTATACCAGGAACCTAGGTCTTATCATGTTTCTTGTATAGTAATAAATCACCTATGGGAAAAGCAATCATTTGGGTACCTCTTGGAGCTGACCTTCAGCTTGTGGCATTTATACCAAGTTTCTCTAAAACACACACTCTTTTGTTCCCAAGCTGCTCCACCACGCCCAAACTTCATCTCCCTTTGCTATAAGACCAACTGACACATGCCAGGGACTGGAACCCTGGAATGGAAATAAAGCAATCCTGATACATCTCCCTCTCTACTTGGCAGTTCCAGTGGGTCAACTCTCACCAGTTTTTTTTTTCTTCTTTAGGTACTAATAGGGTAGGTCAGTAAACCCACTGGCTAAGCAGATGTCCAATTAAATGCTAGGCTTACAAGTAATTCTCTCAGAGTACCTCTCTTCTCTTGATTTTAGAAAGGGAGAGAAAATAACTTCTCCCCGCAAACAAAGCACTCTCCCACACCTTAAAACCTTCTTGTCTCTCAGACCTCTTTGTATAAAGCCCGGGGTGGGACAGTAAACACTGCTCAAATCTTTCATAAACCCCACAAGAAAAGGTCTGGCTCTCATTATTGGTGGCTCCTTTCAAACATGAGATACTTATGCTTAGTATTTTTGTCCCCAGCTTTGGGCCTCTGCAACAGTTTGGGGACAATAGGGGCAAATATCCCACTCAACATCCTTCATACATTATAGCAGGGGGTTGGGGGAAGGACATGGCTAGGGAAACAGTTAAAGAAATTAGAATATATTCTTACCATGAAACAACAAGCAGAGGTTGAAAAGAAAGATATATATAGATATAATTAAATAAGAATTTTATATATATATCACACACACACACGATTCCATTTAGCTTTTAAAAAAAAAATCTCTATATATCTTACTTGTGTAAATCTAAACGAAAAAGTTTAGAAGGATACAAATCAAAATATTAGGACTATGGACTTGAAGAATGAGCAAATTAAGATTTTCACTTTTTACTCCTTCTGCTTCTGAATATTATTTGGCAACAATCATGCATTCATTATCTTGCCACTAAATAAATGAAAAACAAACCAAAGACAATGAAATAAAATACAAGATATAAAGTGGTTGGCATCATATTTCAACTCCTTCTACCTCCATGAAATGCAAAGAAGGATTTATTTTTTTAAATATCATCACAAGGTGGACGTTCAACATGTTAACTTATTCTAAAAGAGAAAAGAATGATATCACAGATATCAATACATGGATCAGGGGTTCTCAAATATATTTAAAAGTCACAAAGGCTAGAATTCATAATGTTCTTTATGGGACACCATGAAATATTGATAGTCTGTAGTCCGTTGGCATTAAAAGATTCAACATTCATGGTTTCAATTATTTACAAATGATCCCTAAAGTCCATTACATGCAGCAATCTTTGTAAATTTGCTGAGATATAAATTTGTACTGTGCCAATTACAAAGCTCATGAGCCAAAATAAGTCACTGAACTGGCAAGTGAGGGAACAGGAAAGATGAAAGGTGCTCTGCACTTAGAAGAAGTAGGGGGACGGCAGAGATCTCCATATTTTATAAGTATTTACATTTCTTATTTCTTAGATTAGATGAAAATGTGAAGAATGAAGAGTGGGAGGCTAGAGATTCATTATAGAGAGGCCAGCTCCCCTACACCAGGGGTGCCCAACCTTTTGGCTTCCCTGGGCCACACTGGAAGAACTGTCTTGAGCCACACATAAAACATACTAACACTAACGACAGCTGACAAGCTAAAAAAAAAAAAAAAAAAAGCCGCAAAAAAGTGTCATAGTGTTTTAAGGAATTGTATGAATTAGTGTTAGGCTGCGTTCAAAGCCACACTGGGCCGCATGCGGCCCCTGGGCGGTGGGTTGGACAAGCTCACCCTACACTATAAAAATACATGCTAGAGACCTGAGGGATTGAGGAGCATGGACCTAATGAAAGATGACTCTGATGCTTGGAGGTGGCTGGAATGTACTATTAAAGCTACTGAAATAGCCTAACAACCAACAAGTCCTCCTTAATCCCTCAACTTTTCATGTACTACAAGGGACAGAATAAACAACTTCTCTCTATTATGAATTCAAGGAGGTAATTTGTTGTTGTTTCCAAACTGCCCTTGGAAGGAAGGCCTGTTAACAAACTGCCTTAAAAATCCTGCATCAATCACATTATCACCCACATAATGAAGAGCAAAAAGTCCTAAATGCAGGCCCCGAATATACTCTTGAGCTTCAAATTCATATATCCAACCACTAGCCAGACATTTGTTCCCCAACATCCTAGGCACCTCAAGCTCAAAATGTCAAAACTGAAATCCTCCCTCTGTATTCCGAACCAGTTTTGGCCAACATAACTTGTCCATTCATTTTAGCCGGAACCATGGAAGTCTACCTTTCCCTCCTCTTCCTTCACTTTCCTCAGATCCAACCAATAAACCCTGCAGCTTTGCTTCCTAAATGTTTCCCTAATCCAATGCCTTTGTATGACCCTTAATGTTACTACTCTGGGTCACATTCATTTTATTTCTTGACTGCATGGTTGCCCTAATCTCCTCCCTAATCCTCCTATTTTTTACCTTGTTTCCTTCCAATCTCTCCTTTGAGGAGCGGCCGGCATTATTTCTGTAGCGGAGAACATTTCAAAGTCCTCCCTCTAGGAACTAGTTCCCACTGCTGGCTTCACCCTCACCTAACACTGCCACCTGCATTTGCACCAAGAATTCTAAGAATAGTAGTTCTCAGTATACTATTTGTATCCCTTCTGCTCTTATACCTGGGATAGACTCCTACGTGTATCTCTACCTCTTTTGCACCTGGGTCATGCCTATTGCTATTCTGTTAACAGATCACTTCTTTTAGGAACCTTTTCCTAGGAATCCTCCAGCTGACTTACATAGTCTTACTCAAAGTTCTCATAAAAGTCAATGTGGTGACATTATTTTCTATTTGAATTAGGTACCCCATAAGACTATGAGCTCCTTATTTACTATTTTACTCATCTTTCAGTTCCAGATTCTAGCACATTGCCTTGCATATAAAGAAAGACTGCTTACTGTAATAATTATTAATCTTTGAAGTAAAAAATCAGATTTTGAATATCAGCTTTGCCATCTCTTAACCTTTGACCTTGAACAAGCTGATTTAAACTCTCAGAATCTCAGGTTTCCAGATCTATACAACAGAGATATAATCAACCTATTCTCCAAGATGTTTTAAAAATTAAATGCAAGAAGTTTATCTTAGTGCTGGGTCTAGCCCAGAATAAGAACTCACTAAAGGTTGTTTTTCAGTTGTTGTTAACAACATAATTAATGTCACTATATTACCACTATTTGCTTAATGACTGTTTATTGAAGGAAGGAAAGAAGGAAGGACAAATGAAAGATGTTTCTATGGAATTGATCAGAGCTGTGTGATAAACGGTATAACCCAAATGGCCAATCAGGAGCAAAGGGTGTAAGATTCTTTGATGTTATAAACCAATACTGAGGTACTCTGTGGGAGACAGCCTTTCTTAAGAAATAACTGTATAAACAAGAGTTATAGTCTTCATCTCCTCTGCTATTTCCATGACAAAAAATGAGTAAGACTCCACAGCAGGCATCTGTAGGTAGAGACATGAGATACTTAACAGCCAGCTTACTTGCTTCAGCAATTATTACCACAGGGGAAAGCTGCTTATACAGAACACAGCTGGCAGTACACTGAAAACGGCTCTCACTGCCAAAGCATCCACTCAATGTGCTCCATAAACTCTAAATGAAATGTCTGCAAGTTTGCTTCTAAATAATATAACAGAACTCTGTAGTCCTGATTTTTATCTCCCAAGAGACAAACTTTTATTTCTATCAGACAACTTTCATGGATATGCCACCACTGCCTCAAACCACACAAGTCCTTCCTTTCCCTTCCCCAACTGCCACTGCTTCCCCTCTGCTCTGCTAAGGACATTCTCAATACCTCTTCCTCAACATCCTGTTAGTCATCGGGTTTTGCTAATGCTATTTCCCAAATGTCTCTCACGTCTCCCTGCTTCTTTCTGGTCCCAAAGCCACCATTCTAGTTCAGGTCTTCACTCCCTGTTGGCCTCCTGTGACAGCTTCTTGGGCAGTCCCTCCTTCCATTTACATATCACTGCTATATGCTCCTAACCATGTGACTCTCACTCAAAATCCTTCAAAAAGTCTCTGCAGGCATAAAATACAGTCCTGATTTCTTATTTAATCTGGCTTTCAAGCACCAATGTGACTTACACAGTAGCTTCCTCCCCTTACCCGCCCATCCATATGCACACATACTGCATGCACGCAAGCACAAGACACTCTCACGGAGATGTTCTTCCTGGATCACACACACTCCTGCCTCTGTGCCTCTGCTCACACCATGCCCTTCACTGGCAGTGCTCCTCCTCACCAACCCAACTTGCTGAGAGGCCAGCCATCTTTCAACACCTAACTCAAAAGCCTCCTTCAAAAGGGGTTAAATGAGCATCTTTCCACACCCCTGTTTATGGGGTATCCCAACATTCCCAACAATTCCAAGCCTCCATCTATGCGGGGTTGATCTTAACCAACCTAAGAAAACTACCAGTTTTTCCTCCTCTCTGAATTTATTCAAATCGAACTCTGGTATCAAAAAAAAAAAAAATAGTGGAATGCCTGCTGTTTCTTTCTTGCTAGACTTCTTTCCTCCACTCATTTGATAATGAATGGACACATAAGTCAGAAAGGGATAATACTGCCGCTTCATCTTTTGGACCACTGTGAGATTTCATAATCCAAGTCTCTGGAACTTAACTCTGAAGCAACCACAAAGAAACTCTTGGTTTTGCTCATAATTTAAAAAGCTAGTTCACATGAGCCTGGAGCTGTGACCATGTTGTACACTGAGTGAAAAAAAGTCTTCCAATAACAGTGAAGAATGAGTGATTCGATGGGCAAAAGAGGGAAAATCGCAGACCAACCTGATTTTGATCAAGTCCCTGGTACCAACTGGCCCCTATGATCTATAGTTCCTACTGATTTTCTTTCCATTCTAGAAACTGAAATATTCCTGTATCTTTTATGTGGTCGATAGTCATCAAAGATGGCTGCCAACAATTCCTCCCATTCCTTTATATACAAATCACTCCATGAGTCAAGTGGAGTGCAATCCCCTCCCACTGAATCTAGGCTGATGTGATACGTGATAACTTGCTCTGACCAAAAGAATACAGCAGAAATGATAATGTACCAGTTCCAGTCACAGGCCCTAAGAGACCTGGAAGCTTCTACTTTCACTCTCTTGAGATCCACCTGTTAGGTAAAGACTCTCAGTCTGGAGAGAGGGAGGCCCAGTCAACCCCCCACCATTCCATTCATGTGAATGAAGCCACCTTGGATGCTCCAGCCTCAGCTAAGCTCCCAGTTGAATGCAGTCCAGCTGACACTAAAATGGTGTCATAAAAGAAGTGCCTAGCTGAGCAGAGCCAACCCCGTTGCTATTATCAACAGAATGGTAAGAAATAGTAAATCCTGTTAAACCACGAAGGGTTGGGGTAGCCTGTTTCTCACCAATAACAAGTTGATACACTTTACAACACTACTTTGCGTAAGCTGTTTCAATTAGGCTTCCTTCTATCATTTACAACAAAGCCCTAATTAGAGTGTATATAGAACATACCATACTTTTCTTTAAATTTAATACATTCAAGCACCCTCACTTTCACATGCAAATTAGACAATTATATAACTAGTGAGAAGGTGTAGAAAGACATGAGAGAACTGATGAAAAACTAACTATTTCAGAGAAATCATCTGCATTATCATGTTACTTAAGTCACAAAACTCTTGTAGACAGTCTAATATGTATGGTAGGAAAATCTATTGTGTCCAAAATGAAAAGACCTGTATTTGAGACCCAAGGCCTCTAGTGATGTGATCTTGGGCCTTCGTTTCCTTGAAGATGTTGAATAAAGGTACATCAGTAGCTCTAAACTTTGAGTGAACATTAAAAGTGAGAGAGTTTATTTAAAATCATACTGATATACAGGCAACACACACCGAGTCTGAATCTCAGGAGTAGGGCCCAGTACAGGAAGATGATTTCTGCCCCTTCTCTCTACTTCCTTTCTCACTTTTCTTCAAGAGAATGTGATTGTCTCCAAGTAAATTGAACGAAGTCTACTCTGCAGACCTGGCCAAACTTAGTCCCTAGTAAGTGGCAATCGCTTACCATTAGATTAACCTGGTGGGCCCAGCCCTGTTTTTGCTTGTTTTTAATTTTTCCTCCCACCTGTTCTGCACTGTAGACACCCCTTCAGTACCAGCGGCAAGCCAGTGTTAAGACTGAAACAAGGGGGCAGTGGAGGGTAGGGTTTGAAAAGGCCTGTTGGGTCTCGGTACAAGTCATCTTCTCTGGCTCAGCTTCACCAGACAGACCTACATAATGGGTTAGGAAAAGGTTATGAAACCTTGAGTCCTATTTTCCTGTGCTATGAGAGGCGAACCTCCCTCAGAAACCCTAAGATAAGGAAAAGCGATTGGCCAAGTACAGCTCAGGCAGTTCCGGGAACTGGCTGAATACCCGCTTGATGTCATCAAAATATCCAGATACCTCATATTATTTTCTGTTTACTGCTCCTCTCCGTACTTGATCAATTAACACACTCACTTCAGAAGACTCATATAGGCATTGAGAACCACTGATAATCACAAGTTGAAAAGTATAAAATTTTAAACAGCAAAGTAATCTACCACATTCCTCAAAAACTTTTTTTGAAAAATAATCAGTTCGTTAAAGTTATAGCAGGTTTTCAGGCACCCAGAATAACTTAGCCAAATGCCACCAAATTCCCCAGGTCCCAAAGTCAGACTGAGCTGTAAATGCCTCAAAGTGAATGTGTTAAGAAGGTTTTTTCTGAAATTTTTACTTGTGATTACCAAATTTTATGGGTTGCAATAAACATAGTAAACATGTATACTATAAATTATCTTCTGAAAAAAAAATTTCCCTTCTTGGAAAAAAGAAGGCAGTCATATTAATATGTTCAGAAAGTAGAGCATGTTAGGGCTCAAAAGTAAACAAGTTTTACCTTAATACATTTTTATGGCCAATACAGATAGGTCAGAAAAAGTTTTGTTTTCATTTATTAAACTTGACTATAAGTAAGCAGAGGAGTTGGGCCTATAATGATTACACTCCACTTCTCTAGCTGGAAGACAGGACCCACTAGGAAGCTGGATCTGCTTTAATGGGAGAGGAGGCAGGGGTGAGGGGAGTAGAATAAAAGGCCTAACCCTCTGAAATGCTTCTAGCCTTTTGGTCATTCCAGGGTACACTATGCTAAGACAACCCTACTCCTTTGGATCTTGTTGAGACTAAGAAGAAAGGGAACCCCAGGGTTCAGTTCTGGATCAACAGGATCTTGAAAACTGTCATCTCAAGTTACCCCTCTACCAATAGGAAGAATACCTGATCTTTCTGCCCTGGGGCTATTTCTTATTTTCCTCTCTCTTTTCAAATGCATCCAACATAGGCCTCATTTCCTTTAAGTACCCAGTGATAAAGAATGCGTGAGTCAGCCAAATCATTTTAGGGAGTTAGCAAAAACTGAAAGAGAAAGTTTATAAATAAGTCATTGGTTCCCAAGCAGTGGTACGCATACCCCAGGGGTACATGTGGAAAATAATCAGTAATGGCAAAAAAAAAAAAACAAGTAAAAAAAAAAAAAATGCAGACCGTTAGCTATGGAACAATAAATGTTATGTGTGAATCACCATTAATGGAGATTACTTCAAAATTAGATCACATTAGCGAATAATAATTGGTGAGGGTGTGGCTATCAATCCTTCCCTGAAACTGCTCTTCTACCAATCATTATGAACAGTTTCAAAACAATCCACTTTCATTGTTTCTAGAACTTTCTCAAAAACATAAATACATCTGTAGCCAAACTGTTTGGTCAGTTTAGTTATTGACTGAGTAAAAGTAAGTGTCTTTAATTGTGATTCAAGTAGTTTTTTTTTTTTAATTCAATGTTTAAATACTTGATCATCATTGTCAATATTTAACTCTGTTATAAATATTGTAAAATTAAATCTGTGGTTTGTACT
Organism: Lyroderma lyra; assembly: GCA_004026885.1. Classification (NCBI taxonomy): domain Eukaryota; kingdom Metazoa; phylum Chordata; class Mammalia; order Chiroptera; family Megadermatidae; genus Lyroderma; species Lyroderma lyra. The sequence continues at coordinate 183,401 of PVJL010002370.1, read as the reverse complement.
TCTAGTGTAGTCATTCTTCTTTCCTAATTTATTACCTCATTTCCACTACTTTACATTAAGATAAACACTGAGCTAAAGTATCAGTGTTTAAAAACAGCTGTTTTAAAAACAAGGGGTGCTATTTACAGAAATAGGTTTAAAAGGGGTACACAAATTGGAAAAGGTTGAGAACCACTGCTCTAAGCCCAGAAGTAATCCTGCAACAGGCTATTAAAAACTAGCCCATTAGTTGTTCTTTTCAGTTATCAAGAAAAAGGTGGTTACACACAGTTTGAGAATGACCAATAAAATATGTGGAATATAAAACTGAAAGCAACAAAGAAAAAACAAACAACAAAAACTCATTTACACAGTCAATAGTTCAGTGGTTACCTGGTGGTAAGGGGGAAGGGGTGGGAGAAGAGGGAGAGGGATGGGGAGCCAAATATATGGTGGTGATGAACACATAAACACATAATGCAACACACAGATGATGCACTGTAGAACTGTACACCTGGAACCGATGCAATTCTTGTTAACCAATGTCACCCCAATAACTCTAACAATAAAAAAACCCCCAAAAACAGGTTTTCAGAATGTACCAATTATAACCAGATTTGAGTAGTCTCCACTTTATTCCCAGTTTGAAAATTTCTATATTAAATAGCTTTATTTTCTACAATGCAAATACTCTATGAAAGATCAGTTTCAATAAGCCGAAAAATCTGGGCTACATTTTTGTCTTCATAAATTTATACACTCATTAATATAAAGCAATTTTGGTTTATATACAGCATATAATTAATTCCTATCTAGAACGCTCAATGAAGAAAATCAGGTAATAAATTTTTTAAAAGAATCACCTTGGATGAAATAATAGACTCTTTCTGATCAGCATTTCTGCACTTTTTTCCTGTGTCTTCCTCTGGTGATGTACTTTCTGCGCTTCCTGGTGAAATTAATCGCTTTCTTCCTTGTTGAGTTGTATTAACTTGGGTTTTATCTCTGCAGATTCCTTTTTTGTGACTTTCCTGGATTACATTATTATCTAAAACACATATACACACACACAAAGAAAAGGAGAAGAAAATTATCTCCTGTATCTTCAAATGTCAACAATCCACACAAGAAAGAGAAAGGAAAGAAGGGAAAGAAGAAAAAAGGGCAATTAAAGTTCCATTTATATTAATGTCAACTTGAAAATGCTTATTTGCAAATCTCAAAGAGTATTAAGCAGAACAATAACCAAGAGCCCAGCCCTGGAGTCAACCAGGCCAAGATACTCCTAATGTGGACAGGCAGACTCCAGCCTTTAACTGTTTCGGCTCACCTCTCTGAACTCTAGTTTAATCATCTGGAAAAGGGGAATTATAATAACTTATGGTCTTATTAGGAGGAATAAATGAGGTAAGATAATATAAACTACCTACAAGAGTACCAGATATATGTTAGCTATTTCTTTACTTTAGCATTTATTTTCTCTAACAGAAAAATGTGACATAAAGCTAGCTATGAATTGTATATATATTTATAGACCCCATAACATCCACATTGAGGAATTCAACTTAAGTTATCTTAAATACACATTAACCCAAAATAACCCAAAAGGTAGAGTGACCTCTATAAACTTCATGGATGAAAAAAATCAGCCTCAATAACAATGAACCCTATATTCCATGTCATACTTCACAAGGTTCAATATAGTTAGGAAACTTAAGTATCATTTTTTGTTAACAAATTCATGAACTGTCCAATTAGAAAAGAAGAAAGATCTACTATCTTAAGAGGAAAATCCTCATGATTAGTTGTCTTCTTTACAATGGTAGCTTCATGAGGACAGAGACTTTATGTACCTTGTTCACTGCTTTCCCCATGTCTTGAGTACTTAGAATTGTGCCTACAGCAAAATTCGTGCTCAGTAAATATGTCTGACTAAATGAATCGTGAACATAAACAGAATTTGTCCAAAGATTCCCTTAAGAACCTGGATATAGGCATGCAAGGCAATCTGATGTTGTAAAGCAGGCCAGGGCACGCTTTTTCAGGGCAAGGGCTACTTCTCCAAGTGTCACAGTCCACTAGCTATTTATTTTATTATTCAGGCAGTCACTTCACAATTGCTTGGTGGACCACGGGTGGATTGCAATCTACATCGTGCCCAAACCCGTTGTAAGGCAAAGGTTAGCAAACTTTTTCTATAAAAAGCCAGAATGTAAATATTTTAAGCTCTATGGTATCTCCATACAGTTATCTGTCACAACTACCTAACTGCCTTTGTAGCACGAAAGCAACTGCAGATAATACATACATGGATGAGCACTGCTGTATTACAATAAAATTTTATTTATAGAAACAGGCAGTGGACTGGGTTTGGCTCATGGGCTGCAGTGTGCTCAGAGGTGTTCTAAAGGATATTCAAGTGGCCTGGAAAAAACTGTCCGTACTGTCCATGTTGGTTAAACTAATATAAAAATAATGTATTTATCAAAAGAAACTTACAAATAAACTACCTAATAACTAAACTTTACCTAAATTATTTAAATATTTGTTTTGAATCTAAATTAGGAAGCGTTCCATATCATTTCAGAAACTGTCAGAAATAGGACTAAATAGGACTGTATAGCTTGGTAAAACAAATGACCAAATGCTACAACAGTTATGAATTAGTCAAACCAAGGGCAATAAACAACTATGGTAGTGCTTACTATGCTAAACACTGAAAATGTAAATTAAGTAAAACAAGCTTTTGTCCAAGTGGCAGTTTGCCACATTCCGAGTGTCAATATGTACATAAAATTCTAAAATTAAAAATACATATATTTAAAATCTTCGATTCTTTAACATTGCAAATTTTCTACCACAAATATTCCTTTCAGGGACCAGAACTAATTTATTTTGTATTGGAAGCAGCCACTTTGATATTGTTGTCAAAATCTCTTCACAAGGAGTGTAAAAAATGAGTTAATTGGTCCCAAACAATCTTTGTATCTGGCATATCAATGTTTTTCTAAATCCAGGATAGCTAAATGATAGAAATATAAAAGAAATTAAATGACATAAATATAAAAGAAACTAAAACAAATCATTTATTTTTTTAACTTTTACTAATTGCTTTTATTTTGAGTTGTTATGCTAATACTATATGAATGATAATTGCCAGCCATATGCACAATGTCATTAAAATTACTATACAATTTTAACCTCTAAATGAAACTTTCCTAACAGTTATAGTAATAATTTTATTTGTATCCTTCTCAACTTTTTCCTAAGTTTAAGCAAATATATCTACAAATATGTATATGTAAACACACACGGCTAAAAGTATAAATGCTATTACTTCTGTAGGCTATGTACAGAATTGGAATTTCTGGATCAAAGTGTGTTGTGTATTTAAAATTTTAAGACACATAGGCAAATAACTTTAAAAGGCTATAACCACTTATACTTCCACCAACCGTGTTCATTGATACTCATTTCTGTCAGCACCAGTTACAACAAATTGCTTAGATTTTGATGAGTTTAATGAAGAAAAAAATGGTTATCTGGTTGTTTCATTTACATTTTGCTATCTGATGTCATACATTTATTGACTATTTGTATTTCTTCCTCTCTAATATGTCCTATATGGTGCCCGAGTTTACCTTTTTTGTTACTAAGTAGGCAATTATTAAAAATCTTCTACCAATTTTATAAGTATGGCAGATATATCTCCCAGAATATTATTTGCTAGTCTATTTGCCTCTTACTTTGTTAAAGTATCTTTCGCATACAAAATTTTTTTTTCATATAGATAGATTTGTCAATTTTTCCCTTACTGTTCTAGGCTCCCCATCATCTTAAGAAAGGTTTCCTGAAGCAATAAAAATATTTTCCCATATTTTCTTCAAATGGCTTAATAGCTTTAATTTTTAAGAATATTAATTCAATAGAAATTTATTCATAAATATGGTATGAGTTAGTGTTCTACTATGATTTTCTTCCAAATTGAAAGTTAATTTTCCCAACATCATTTATAATAATAATGCATCCTTTCCACATCAATTTGAACGGATAATTTTTTATATTAAGTCTATATTATTCTGATCTGTTTCTAGGTATTTCATTCTTTTTACTGGTCTAACTTACCCTTCCTATGCCAGAACTATCAATTACTAAAAGCAGGCACCAGGCCCAAATTGTGATATAGGAAAGTTCTATGAAGAAACAGACATTTCTGTTATTCAAACTGTCCTTGAGCATATATATGGAAAACCTCCTAATTCATTTTATATGATACAATGCTGACATAGTTCTACTACCAAAATCTGACACAGATGATGCATATGGAGAAAAATACTAACCATACTTGTGAATATGGATATAAATGCCCTAAATTCAATATTAGCAAATCTAATCTAACAGAGTATAAAAATAACAAATCATTATGATAAAACTGAACTTATTACAGATATATTAGATCTACCAGCATAATTAATGATATTAACCTGAAAATAGCAAGACTTTTTCTAAACTAAAAAATTTTTTCAAAGAATTTAACAGTTGTTCATGAAAAAAAGTAAAACTAAAATATCCTAAACATGATAAGAGTATCAGAATTGAATATAAGTCCTATTAAATGCTGAAATACTAACAGCATTCCTATTAAAATAAAAAACAAGAAACAGATGCCAATTTTACCCATTTTTATTTAAAAATGGCTAGAAACAAAGTATATAGAATAACTAACACTTTAAGTAAATTTTGAACTATAGTCAAAGTCAGTTCAGTATTTATAATCTACATTAAGTTGTCATATAGAAAATATTTACAGTACAAAATTAAATGCAAATCAAATGGTTTGGGGACTACTTACTACTTCAGTCTTCATCAGCAAGTGCTACTTTTCATGACTCCATGTTGGAGAGTTAGATGAGGAAAGAAGAGTACTACAGAGTAGAATGATACCAGTGAAAATATAAAAGTTCCTTTTTCAATCTAGCAAGAGTTTCATACCCTACAAGTTATGACTTGTCCTGGGGCCTAGAAGGCTGAGGGAACACAGATAAATGGAAGTCAAGAAAGGGGAGGTTCTGATAGCATTCGACCAAACACACTGACTTCCTAATCACCAAGGGACATGAAGAAAATTTTAGTGCAGGCATGAGAAACTCATGATAACATTCAAGAGCAAGTACATGGGGACGCAGAAAACAAAACTAAACTATACCAGTTGAAAAACAGCATAGCCTGATCACAGCAAACATTTACATGCATATAGCATTAAACTAGGAGTTAAACTGAGAAAAGATCTAGGAGAGAATGCAAGAGCATATTTTAACAAAATACAAGTATATATACCATATACGTGATATATATTATATACATATTACATACAGGATCTGGCAGAAGTAACACCGGGACTTGAGTTATGATTTTACTACAAAATCATAACCATACATGCTACAAATAAAAGATTTGGTATAGATTACTAGCTCAGAAAAAAGGGGTGTTATTTGTGCTGGATACACACACACACACACACACACACACGGGGGTGGGGTGGAATTTAGGTGACCGTACAGTGACATGGTTCGGAGCATGGACTTTTGATTCAGGCAGAGTTAGGTCTCAATTACAGTTCTGGCATTTATTATGTGATCTTGAATAAGTAATTTACTATCAATTAACACTATCGGTCCTATACTTACTGATCCAGAAGCTTCCGAAATACCAACTTGGTTTCAGATAATCTAAATAAATGTCAATGAACACAGTGCAATACAAAGGCTGCAAAAGATCTAAGATAGTATCCTGTATCTAAATAAACCTAAAATACATCTTGGAAACTGATTTTTAAAAATCATTAGCATTCATCTATTGACTTGGACAAGGTATCATTATAATAAACAAAACAATAACAATAAAATAAGAACCACATAGCAGAAAAAGTCAAATGATTCCAACCTTTACATAGCTGGATTCAAGTACTAATTTACTTCTGAATCTTCCTATCTTTAAAAGAATTAAGCAACCTAACTTTGCTAAGACAAGTACTGCTGAAAAGTCTACATTTATAGTAGGGAGATATACCTCATTCCAAAGACTTTTTAATCTTATTTTGAAGCTTTCACATTTTAAGTACACTGTATACTATATAATGTTCTTATCCAAATCAGAGTCAAATTACTCTCATTTCTATGTTCAAGGTAAATACTTAAAAATGTGCTTCAAATTTTAGGTGGTATATCTTATCAAGTGGAAGTTAATAGCTATTTATAGTTTGAAGCAAAATATATTTTGGACTATTGTAAGTAATGTTAAGAGTGGTAGCACAGAAGCAATTATAGTACAAAACAACTGTGAATGAAAGAACTTTTTTTTTTTATTTTTTTTTCAGGGACGGAGATTACATTGGTCCAATTTTGGTCAAGTAAAGTTATTCTTCTATATTAGAGAAATTGTTCTACTAAAGGAATGTGGCTGCCCCCTTCCTACTTCTCCCATTCCCCATTACCTTCCTGCAAATTGAGAATTAGCACATTAAGTGAGAAATATTACTGTAAAATATATATTATACAGGTAATGATGGGGGGAGGTGATTAAAAACCACTATAATGGAATAAAACTCATACCAGCAAATTTTAGGTTTAGATATGAAAATTCTCCAGATTAAATCACATCTACCTCAACACATAATATACATTGAATTTTTCCCACAATATCATTCTAATCTGACTATAATCTGAACTAGCATTAAATAAGGAATATTCTGTCCATAACATTCTTAATAAAAAACTTTAGAAATTTCTGTGTATGTTAAATATTAGAAATAGTAAGAGTATTAATATCAACTACTATAAAATATATATTCAACTGTGCTGTTAATTTATAAAAGATAATGTTCAGGGTAAAATGAAAGAGTAGCCTGAATGAACTAATCATCCCAAAGAAAACCATTACAAATTTTGGATAAAATTTAAAACAAAAAACAACTACTTGAAGGCACTAGAGAATGACCCAAAAGTCAGAACTAGGGAAGAGTTGAAGTTTGAAAAATTAACTACAAGCTGTGAGGTTTGTGAATTTGTGACTTTTTTCCTGAGAGTGACCCCAAATTTGCAGAAGAAGCTTTACTGTGTTAACTGGTCAGAGGATACAGTTTGAGGCTCATAGACCAGGTAGAAAGTTAAGGATAAAATTCTAGAAGGAAGAACACCTCAAAGAGCCAAGAACCAAAATTTACATGTAAAATCAACCCAAATCTTCACCTGACTACTAAACTATAAGTGCAGAACCCAGAGAAAAACAACAGCTAGAAGCTGAAAGAATTAGTCAGAGACTGCAGCTTCTGTCCACACAGGGGAAACAGAGTTTAGGGCCCAAATTAACAGCCTATTAGAAGAAAATTGATTATTATGGCAAATTAGTTGCTTATTAAAACAAAAATACTTATTCAGAGGAATAGAAAATCAAAGGTCTCTACAATATATCATTTATGACATTCAATATCCAACAGAAAGTCACTAGACAAGAGAATAAACAGGAAAGTGTAACCTATATAAAAGAGAACAAGCTGTCAATAGAAACTGAACCTAAGATGACTGAGAAGTTACAAATAAAATGCTGACTAAATAAGACAATGCAAAAAATATTTTAATAATCTTTAATCAATGGGAATACCCAGCAGATTACACATACCGCATACCATATCTACTGTGACACTGAGCTATATGTATACTAGCACACCCTGCAACAGATGACTGGATAAAGAAGCTGTGGTACATATACACAATGGAATATTACTCAGCTGTATACTAGCACAAGGGTCAACACTTTTTTAAATACTCCAGCTTGTAACATGGTATGCCTGACAATTTTTTATTTAATTTAATGAATTTATAAAGCCACTACTGTGCTGGCCTTTTAAGATAGACATAACTCCAATAGGTTTGTTTGAAATCTAGGTTAATATAAATCTAGCACATAGATAAATAGCACTTGTTAAATAAAAAAAGAAATGAGAATGTTTGATAAGTGGCACAAAATAACAGCTTATATTTTAAATTAGACTTCATGTACATATCTAAAAAAAATGTTAGGCTACATTATACATTTATAGAATTACTACACTATCTCCATTGGTTCAGAAAAACTTTCAAATTCTGCTTAATGTTTTCTTGAAAGAAAACCTACTTCCACTGATGACTGGTGCTGACAGGTTTTGATCACTTAAATTTTTTGTTAACATCCATGCTGGAAGGATTCTTTTCCTCTGGGCAGGGTTTGACTGATGCTTACTGAAGTCTGTGCATTGACCTAGAAAAGACTAAAAAGGCACCTATTTTATTAATTACTAAAAATAATCATGCATCCTTAATGAAACTGTACAATGATTTACTTTACAGAAAACCACCATGAAAAAATACATCTACAACTGTGGATTGACGTAGTCAAATTTCCCAAAGAAAGAAATTCATTATCTCTGTTAGTTGAAGTACTAGTCTAATGTGATATTCTCTAGGGCTTAACTTAAAAACAGCAAAAGCAGGTCAATGCTGTTAAGTATTGTCATGAAATTTCTAATTTCAGTTGTCTTTTCTATTCGGAATAACTTGAAGAACACGTTATAAATGGATGAGATCTTAAATTTCTCACCACACTATTTGTGGTAGAAGTCTGGGTCGTCGCTATGTCTGTGCTGCCTTCCAGCTGTGGGACACCAGTTGTCTCATCAGGCAAATTAACCAAGGAAGATTCTGGGGTTTCAGTCAATATATCATCTTCATCAAGCATTTGACTATTTCTATAAAATAAAACCAAAATTCATCTATTAATCATTTAAATTTAAAACACTTCCATTGCCTACCATGTCATTATAAAGATGACTCTCCACAGTACATTTAACTAATAAATTATGCTCCTTTTCTCAGACTTAGCAGAACAAAAAAGCAGATTACAGTATAACAGAATAAAATACATGAACTAGAATGTGTTCTCTATCTTCTGCCCACCATGTCATAAAATACATCAATCTTTCCAAATCATGGGACTAAAAACCACAGTTATACGGCAAGCAGCTATCTGTCTCAAGGCTTAAGAGCTATTCATTTACTCAATATTTGTCCAGAAAGTTCATAAAAGATCACCTAATAAAAAGAGGTCAGGGTGGCCAGTAACAAGCAGAACTGACAAAAACATTGCAAAAATTCGTCAAATTGTGCGTCAAAACCATCAGCTGATTGTAAGAAGCATAGCAGACCAAGTAAACATCTATAGAGAAACAGTTAGGAAACTCTTAACTGAAAATCCTGGCATGAGAAAGGTGTGTGCAAAAATGGTTCCAAAGAAGCTCAGTGATGAAGTTCTTCACAAACAAGAGTCAAAGTTTGCCAAAATCTCCCAGAGAGGCAAGATGACGTTTTGGGCCATGTTATTGTTTGGTAATGAAACATGGGTGTACCAATAAGACCCTCAAACAAAGCCTCAAAGTGCACAATGGAAGTCAGCCAATTCTCCATGACCAAAAATGTTTCAGCAGTTCAAATCAAGAGTCAAAACCATGCTGCTAACCTTTTTGATATCACAGGGATCATTCATTATGAATTTGTACCAACTGGACAGTCAACCAAGTTTATTACTTGGAAGTACTGAAAAGACTGCATGAAAAAGTTAGATTAAAAACTACTTTTTGCCAACAACTCATGGCTCTTTCATCGCCACAATGCACCAGCTCACATGATACTGTCTGTGAGGGAGTTTTTAGCCAGTAAACAAGCAACTGTATTAGAACACCCTCCCTACTCACCTGATCTAGCCCCCAATGACATTTTTCTTTACCTGAAGATAAAGTAAATATTGAAAGGAAGACATTTTGATGACATTCAGGACATGAAGGGTTATACAACAACAGCTCTTATGGCCATTCCAGGAAAAGAGTTCCAAAATGGCTTTGAAAAGTAGACTAGGCACTAGCGTTTGGGCACAGCTTCCCAAAGGGAGTACTTTGAAGGTAACAGTAGTGATATTCAGCAATGAGGTATGTAGCACTTTCTCTAGAATGAGTTTGCGAACCTAATTGTCAGACCTCTTATATTGAAGATGACAGAGCTACTCCATTAGCTGGAATGCTTAGATTACATTATAAAGAAGAGCACACTTATAACACTGCACTATTAGGTAACAGAAAAGTAAATTCTACCTTGTTTAAGCATTGTATTTTGTTAAGTAATTTACCTGTATTCTAATACAGGTTATCAACAACTACAACACTGTCAAAATCTGGTCAGCTACCTGTTTTTGTAAATAAAGTGTTACTGAAACACAACCATGTGCATCTGTTTACAGGTTGTTCATGACTGTTTCTGCACTAGAAAAGCATATCTGAGTTATTAGGATATAGCTCATATGCCTTGCAAAGCCCAAAATAATTATAATCTGATCCTTTACCAAGAAAGTTTCCTTCTTCTCCTGGTTTCCTCAAAGGTGTTTTTCTTTTTTAATTATGAACAGGTGTTGGATTTTGTCAAAATTATTTTTATGTGTCTACTGAAATGATAGTTCTTTAATCTGTTACAGTGAATTGCATTGATTCATTTTTTATATGATTAATTGACATTGCAGTTTTTGGACAAATTCCATTTGGTCAAAATATATTATCCCTTTTACATATTGCTGGATTTGGTATGTAAATATTTTGTTGTAAGGGTCTGTATTGTCTTTTCTTGTAATGTTCCTGTTGATGTTGGTATCAGAATTATGGAAGCTTCATAAAATGAGTGAGGAAGTATAAGCTCTTTTATTTGGGGTAAAAAGGCATAATATTGTTTTGTTACTTGAAAGTTTAAGAAATTTTACTAGTGAAGTTCCTTTGTAGAAAATTCTTAAATTGTGAACTCAATTTCTTTAATGGATACAGAATTCAACAGATTTTCTGTTTCTCCCTATATCAGGATTGTTAAACTGTGTTTTTCAAGGAAAGTATGTCAAATTTACTGGCATAAAGTTTTAACTATTTCTTCATTATTCTTTTAAGGTCCATAGGATCAGTAGTGACATCCCCTCTTCTAGTCCTGATATTGATAATTTGTGTTTTCTAGCCTTTTTTTTCTTGGTAGGTCTTGATAATGTTTTTCCAATTTTATCAATTTTTTCAAAGAACTTTTGGTTTTATAAATTTTGTCTATTTTCTATTTCATTGATTTCTAGTCTCATTCTTATTATTTTCTTTTTCTAGCTACTTTGGGATTGATTTGCCCGTTTGTTTTCTTAAAGTCAAAGCAGAGATCACTGGTTTTATAGCTTTCTTATCTTTTACTATAGTCATTTATTATAAATTTTCCTCTAAGAATGACTTTAGCTACATCTCACACATTTTTATGTTATGTTTTCAGTATTACTTGTTCAAAATGTTTTCTAATTGTCTTTGTGATTTCCCCTGGACCCATGCGTTATTTAGGAATGTGTTTTTAATTTCAAAATATTTGGAGACTTTTCTAGATTCTTTATTATTATTGATTTTTAATTTAATGCCAGTATAATTAGTGAAAATACTTGTATAATTTTGTCCATCTACTTCTATAGGTCCAGTTTGCGTTCTACATTTCAAAAGCTGAAACAGAAGCAAATAATCTGCTAATGACTGCCTCAACAGAACTAAATTTTAACTTTACATCATCATTTATTGTAATGCCTCATTTCCTCAGTCTCCCTATGCTATATTTTCTGTTATTTTTATAAGAAAGGTAAGTATACAATGTAGTCTAACCCACAGGTTAATACTTTAATAAAATTTTTAAAGTTAAAAATAGATTAAGAAAATGCATTCAGTTTCAAATTAACTATCCTGGTGACTCTTAGATGGAAAATACATTTTGAACACAATGGTAAAAGACACCACATATGGGAACAATCACTATTGAGGCATAAGTTTCCAAAGTCAAATATTTTCAAGAAACACACACATACCATGTAACTCCTATGTTGCCAATACAGTTTAATACTAGAATGGTTTCTACTGAAGCATTTGTAGATGGCTAGGCATTAGATTACAAATACCATTACCTAATGTCATTTCATCAGGCAATCTTACCTTAAAGTACATTCCGATTCCATTTCAGAATATGTAGAGAAAACACGGAAAATGTATTTGTCAACTAACAAAGAAAAACTGTCTCCAGGATTCAACCAGTGCCATAGATTTGCCTTCAATGGTAAGAGCTGGCTATTCTCAGAAGACTGATAAAAACATGGATTTGGGTTTATCTAGCAAATAAAGGAAAAAATACAGTGATGTTGTAACTCAAAAATATAACAAAAGTACAACTGAATATGAACGGATACAACATTTTAATATAAAAATAATTTAGGTATAAATGAGACTTAATAGTCTAATAAATCTGGTATGTATAAATACTGTAATTATCATATATAGATAAAAAAGGGGGAAAAGCTGTAAGGTACCTCCCATTTCACTAGGAATCAAAGAAAAAAACAAAGTTATCAATCAACTGGTTTAAAGATACTTCTCTTTTGCTTGAGATGACTAGATGAAAAATAATTCTCAGTGATGGATTCAGCACAAAATGGCTCCCAATCAGCCATCTTATTCAGTGGCCTTCTCCTTCTCTTCCTTTACCTTACGATGACTCAGCTTAGTTGGGAAACCGAAACTCGTCCTAGCCCGGGAAATTGAAACCTATCCCTGACCAATCAGAAGTAGCCACCTATACTTCCCTCTGCATTTTGCCGGCCAAATCCTCCTACCTATATAACTACCCTCCCAACCGTCCCAGCTGCTGTTCTCCCATTGCAAGACAGCCTGGCATGTCACTTAAAAGTTTGTCACTACCACCCGGTGTTTCAGCTCTTTTCTATTACTCAGTATAGAAACTGAGTCCCCTAACTTTGATATCCAAAAATTCACTAATTCCCTGGAAATGGTTACCTTCTTTACCACTTATTTTCCCCTAATAATTTCTTATGATTAAAAAATTAGAAAGTATGAGAAGGGAGATTTTGGTAAAATCTCTCAAAAAACAACAAAGCTTTTTTTAAGCTCTTCACAGAGAAATCTTACTTTGTCTGAATGAAACTCCCACTAAGATGATCATCTATATTCAAAATGCAAGTAGTAAATACATCTCAATGTCAAAACCATTATAATATCCACTATTTTGAATTATATTTGTCACTGATAGCTTCCATGTTAAACATAATGAAGTTGCCTCCATAAGTAAGACCTACTGAAAGACAGGCTCAAAATTCCAACTAGAATCAAGCTGCAATTGGCCATTTCTAAAGGACAAATAGCCTTTTGTTATCAAGATGATTAAATACTTAAAATAAACAAGCTTTAATGTATAACAAAGCAACCTACATTAATGCAGATCTTTGGTTTTTTTAACAGAATCTTACACAGAGCAACTCTCTCTACCACCCATCCACCCATCTACTTTACCAGTTTAATGAGACTTTCTAGAGAACTCAACATCTCCCCATACAGCAAAGTAACTGCCTCCCTGGGGACTGGATATTTCCAGTTTTTCTATTTATACTTCATTAAAATATCTTGAGATACAACTATATTTTCATACATGAAACCTTTTCTGACCCCAACCATTGACAATATCTATAGGTGTTAAAGTATATTTTATTCACCCTGAGTTTGAAAATACTATAATTCAATATAAATACAGTAGGTAAAAACTTCTGTTCCTGCTGTAAAAAAATATTCATTATGGATAAATTAAGGAAGTTTATATAAGACTATTTTTAATATATTTTGAATTCTAGAAATGTATCACCACTTTTTTTCTTTTTACCCCTCTACATATTTCTCTTCATTGGGAAAATTGGTTAAAATTTTTATCAAAAATACTTGCTTTCATTTTTAAAAAATCTGAAGTCTTTGTAGGGTATAAACTAAGTAAAATATAAGTAAGTTTACAATATTGTTGTAAAACATGAAGCAAATAACATCACTGACTTTGTATTACAGGTAGGCTACTTTGCATTATAATTTATTTTTCAGTTGTTTTTCTTTTTTAAAAAGCCTATTTCTAAAGAAAATGAATAGGGTTTTCAGGGGTATATGCAATATGTTCTGATTTAATTTGTATTATATTTTAAAACTTACCAAAATATCTGCAAACACTTATTGGACATCTATAATGTTCTCCCACTCCCTCCAAATGTCAAGTCCCAGATCATTTACTTTGGAACTCTCTCTTTAACTCATTTCGCTTTACCATTTGCAGTCATTCCCTAACTCAAGCTCATAACCACTGCCTGCATTACTTCTTTGGGCGAACATCAAATCAAGGCTCCCTGCCTTCATTCACCTCACTGCTTCCCAAGTTATTCTTTTACATTTTTTTGTGTAAAGGCTTTGATGATTCCCCAATATAAACAAAGCACAGCAGTGAAAGCTCTTCATAAACTCACAGTGGTTTCCAACTTCACCTCCCCATCTTCATACCCAAATCTTTGCATACACAACCTCTGATCCAATCAAGGCTGTCTACTCAAAATGCTCTTTGATTTACTACAGTCTGAGCTGCCTTAGCCCACCACATCTCTGTTTGAACTGTTGAAAGGTTCTGTTGAACTGATTAAAGGTTACTATAATCATCTGATAAATCACCACTAGACTACCAGGCCCATGGTGCAATTACTGTACCTAACACAGAAGTCTCTAACAGTAAGAAGAATCAGTAGTATCTCAGCTGTCAGTCATTAGTGGTTAATCTCAGGAATGATTCCAAAGAGTTTATAAGAAGTGAGCCTTAAAAATCTAATGTATTTACTAAAAACCCTACCTGCTGAATCACTTTGATAGATTCACCCCGAAAATAATTTTTAAAATTTATTTTCATTGTTAGACTTATTGGGATGACATCTGTTAGCAAGGCATACAATTCTACAGTGCATTGTCAACTTGTTGTATATTAAGTTCACCACCTGATGTGACTTCTCTTTCCATCACCATATATTTAGCTTCCCCTCCCTCCTTACCCACCCTTCCAACCCTTCTCTCCTCCCTTCCCCACTTGTCCCCAAATAAACATTAAACTATTGACTGTGTCCATGGGTTATTTGTTTGTTCCTTTCTTTTTTCTTTGTTGCTTTCAGTTTTATATTCCGCATATGAGTGAAGTCATACAGTTTTTTGTTTTTTCTGTCTGGCTTATTTCGCTAAGCATGATGATCTCCAGGGTCCATCTTTTTTTTTTGCAAATGGCAATATTTCATCTCCAAAAATCATTTTAATTCCATTCTCTATAAGGTATTAGGTTGTATGATTTTTTACACATTATGTATATAATCTATACAATTAGGTAAACTAAATTATTAAACAACCACTTTCATCTTCTAAAAATTTCCTAAAAGCTTACTGGCTTTCAATATCAAAAAAAAAAAAAAAAAATCACACAAGTGACTAACTTTGACACTTCACATGACTTCATTTCATCAAACACCATAATATTATATCTTTAACCACAGAACTATGGAACTTGGGAAAAGAAACTTAGAAACGATTTAGCTCAATTTGTAAAGAAAATAACTACATTTTAGAAACTTAACTGTCCACACAGTATGTTTAACCAAGTTGGGGAAGCGGTACTAATACAGAATAGGAGGCATTAAAACAAAAGCTGCCAGAAGAATAAGTGTTGTTACCTCCATGTCCAGTGTTTTGTTAAAGACAACTCTGAAAGCCAGAATGACTATAATCTACCTAATTCTGGCAATTTAATTTCATAAGGATCTGGCCATAAGTCCTTCCTAGGTCTTTCTGCAATTGAAAACATTTCTATCTCTTTTACATCTGCATTAAAAGAAAGCAGTAAAATAAAACTGGGAGATAAAGGACAGAAGTAAAAATTAAAAACAAAGGCTATATAAATTTGGTAGGCAATTATTTTATAGGGCA
The DNA here is from genome assembly GCA_004026885.1 of Lyroderma lyra. Lineage (NCBI taxonomy): Eukaryota > Metazoa > Chordata > Mammalia > Chiroptera > Megadermatidae > Lyroderma > Lyroderma lyra. Next base: position 167,512 of record PVJL010002370.1, on the reverse strand, counting down.
GAGTCATTTTACAAATTATATACAAGACTGCATAAGAATGGAGATGCAATGCCACAGCATACTCCTAAAAAGAGTTGTGTTTGTTTGATTTTTAAAATCAAGTTATAATTTAAACTTAATGTTTAAAAACCTTTCATTATGCGATCAGTCACCCCTAACTTATATCCCAAAGTGGCTCTCTATCTCCCGGCTAGAGCTTTTAGTGCAAGAAGGCATGGCAAACCACCGCATTCTGAGCTTGCACAGACCACTGGGCTTGGAAATACTTCTTTGTTACTCCTCACCTTGTAAGTGAAGCCTCCCCTTCCTTGAGTATTCCAGAATCACCAGGGTCAAGAATGTTGGGTAGCAGGAGGGACAAGAGTTAAAACAATAATGTACATTAGCTTCTGCCAGAACCCTGAATATTCTTTAAATGAGGTTTGCCTCTTATAGGCTAAGATAAGACCATGTTCTTGTTTGTAAGTATTTTGGAAACTCAGATGAGTGTCTAAACTACATTAAATAATGGCATAGTATTACATTTACAAAGGCTTAAGATATTAAATAGAAGGCATAAAATTCTAAGAGTAGAATAGGTAAAACACTTTTAAAAAGGAAACGAACTACATTTCTTTTAAGGTATCACAAACCCAACGTCAAAGAAACATTCAGTACGAGTATTTTTTTCCTTAGGTGAAAGCACTCAACATTTAAATTTTTGGTGGTGAAGTGTTAAGCATTTAGCAAATCCAGCCACGAAGAAAGCAGATCAATATGTGTGGTCCATGATTATATTTTTCTTTTCCTGAAACTACTTATACAGGAGATCTCAGAAGTAAGAGCAAAAATGATATTCCAAGAAATCTAATGTTTGATCCTATAATTTATAACTAAATAAATATCACTCATTAAATAAGTTTTTTAAAGTCTATGTCAAAAATTATATACACTCAAACTAAAAAGCCACACACACGAAGTCCAAAATATCTTAAAGACTATACACCAGACTTAAATAAAACAATATGCTATGTATGTTTATATATGTGTGGCTTGTTTAAAATGTATTTGATTATAAAAAGAAAAGGAGATTGAATTTGACCTATACTTTTAAAATATAACAATTAAAAATCTTTCTAATCCCACCCTAAACCAGTCCTAAATGGACTTAAAAGATTTTTCTGAATATTCAAACTCTCCTAAGACAAAAAAGATGGAAGTCTTTCAAATTTCTTCAATGAGGCTAGTTTAATTTTGATTCGAAAAGCAGATAGGGCAGGCAAAATACTGGCAAACCGAAACCCACATAGTGAATAAATGATATGAAATGCCTACCTGGGAGGTATGTCATTGTTGTGTGCCTTTTATATATACATGGGATTACAAATGTGAACCTAAAGAGATCATGCTATAATTTTAGAAGTGGTACAGAGAATGCATTGTCCCTGAAGTGGAACTAAAATATAAATAAATTTTCTATAGCTTTCTCTTGGAGTTATCATTAAATATTAAAGAAAGAATGATTTGTACCCAAAAAAGAGGTTCCTCTTATTTTCAGTGTTTCTTTTTTTAATTTAGAAAGCATTCTCTCTCTCTTTTTTTAAACAAATGTTGTAGAAAAGCTATTGCAGTATTCTATAGCTATTTTACAAGTATAATTTCACAGGAAGAAAAACAATCACAATTCCAGAATTTTACTATGCAATAGAAAAAACACAATCACCCAAAGATGTATATTTTGAGAATCAATACCAAGTGAACAACAAAAATATAACTTTTATAATTTATATGTAGCTATGTAACTACTCCCTCAATCATTAAGAACCAGAAAGAGTAAGTTTTTATTAAAATAAAATAAAAGCATTGACAACTATGAATTCACCCTGAGGACATAACTAACCATTGGTGATACAGTCATTTACAGTGAATATTATCATTTTGCCTTCACAATGCATTTTCTTCCTGCTGATAACCAGCTGATAACCAGACTGTAGATTAAATTTAAATGACACACACAAAAAAGTTAACATTATCTCCTCATGAGCTAACATTATCTCCTCATACACTATTTCCAAGAACTACTAAGAGCTAGAGACGGTTTTAAAGGGAAATATTAGAGAAAAAAAAAAGACAAGCTCATCCATTTTAAAAGTACAAATTAGTAACTGTCCTAATTGCATTTATCTATCATAGTCAAAGCTTCTTTTTTATTTGATTAGCTTTCTAAATTGAAGGAAAGCAGGAGTATACAGCCTACAGAAGGGATCATCATAACAAAATATTTGCTATATTCATTTATATAATTTTATAATGTTTTTAAGCTAAAATTTCTCTCTTGACACTTTAATAGTTTTATATATAACTTACTTTAGCACATCACATAAATTTTTCATCTCATTTTCATTATTTTCAGGATCTTAAAACTTCTATTAATAATTAAAGTCAGTTTTAGAACTTCTTTAAAATGCAACCTTGTAGGTGCAGCTACATTAAGTAGGCGAATAAATAAATAAATCTACTTGAAGGGAATAGGCATTTTATTGAAACTATATGAATATAAACAAGAAATCAAACATTACATAGAGCAAAAGAGATATATGTATTATCACCAACTCCAAGAAGCTTTCCTTCCACTAGTATATATTTCCAAAACAGCAAATAATTCTACCACTTGGGTTGTAAATTTTCTTAAAAGTAAATATATTTTTCCATGTCTTTCAATGTTTAGTTATTTGGTATTACAGAAGTAATCTGTACAGAGTGCTATTCTTTTTTTTTTTTTTTTTTTACTTTTTGGTATGTGGGTAGCTCTCTGACTGGGAATCAAACCCAGGCTGCAGCGCTAACAGCACCAAAGCCAAAGCCTTAAGCCACTACACCATCAGGGAACTCCCCAGAGTGCTATTCTTTACCCTCTTCCGTGAGGGAAATGTTTTAATAATTTTTTAGAGACATAATATGTATAACATATTATATATGGACCTGCCACCCAGTTTAAGAAAAAGAATATTACCATTACTTTCAATGTCATCTGTGAGGCTTTCTCTACCCCATTCTCTTCTCAGTTCCCTCAGAGATAATTATTATCCTGATTTTTATATTTATCACTTCCTTTATTTTCCTTATGGGTTTACCACCTATGTTTATTACCTTGAATATATTATTTATTTTGTAGGATTTTTAATTTTATATAATGGGAGTCATAATGTATATATTCTTCCATTGTTTGCTTGCATCATTCACTATTATGTTCCTGATTTTAACTCATGTTTTTTCATGCTTTCACTGTAATTTATCATCACTATTACAGTATACTCGCTAAATGAATATATCATATTTATCAATTCCATTGCTGATGGAAATTTGTTGCTTCTAGTGTTTTGCTATTTTATAAACAATTTTTCTATTCCTGTTCTTGTGCATATCTCTTGGGTGTAGGGGTGGTGGGTGTGTGTGTGTGTGTGTGGTCTGGGTTGTAGAGAATGCATGCCTTCACCTTTAGGAAATAATTTCAAGCTATTTTCCAAAGTGGCTGTATCATTTAAGCTCCCACCAGAGATTATATAACTATTTTCTGTGATATCTGCAAACACAGTGGAATTTGAATACTAACAATACAAATCTAGAAAGTCTATAAACCTACTGCAGGAGCTAATATTCTCTGCTTTGGTATCAAAAATGACTAGAAATCCAATCATCAAGGATTATTTAAATGTTATACTTGTCAAAAAATTAAGTACTCACTGTGAGTTCCTCATTTCATTAACGAATGATAGAGCAAAAATCTACACTTGATCTTAACCAAAAGGCCAAGAAGTGATAGAGCAGTATATCTAAATAATGTATAAAGTTAAGTATTAAATCATTAGTCTTCCACTTGGGGAGCCATGTGTATTACTGGCCATAAATGCTATTTTGGAAATAAAAAGCAATTAAATACAAACTAACGATATGCTCAATCAGAAAATTCAGGACAGGAATTTAGGGATCCCTATAGTCTCTGCCTTAACATGCTTCACTAACAACAAAATGAAACACCTTTACTTTAGGCTATAGTGGTTTATTGAAAAGGTGTTAGAAATTAGGTACTGGAAAATAGTATTATAAAAGTCCATGATATTCCTACTCTTAGAAATGCCACATATAGTTCTCACTGCAGCATTTACTCATGCATTCAGCAAATATTAATCAAGTATTACTATGTGCCAGGCATTATGTTAGATACTAGAGATACAAAGATTAGTCAGTGTTCCTATACTCAAGGAGCTTATGATCTACTAAGTCTCATTATGAAGTATAGGACAGGTGGAGAGGATTCAGATAAATAACTGATGGTTAGTGAAAGGGCTCCCACAGGAATGCTGACTACAGATATTAGCACTTTTCAAGACATTAAGACAATGCAAAATGAGGTAACACACCTTTTTAAATTGTACTTATATAAGGTTGTGATGGTGTGAATTCAGCTTTATTAAAAAATTTTCCCAATACCAGAATTAAAGAATACTTCTCCAATTTGGGACCTATTCAACATAGGATAATACAAGCACTCTCTGTATAAAAATAATAACTAATAATACAACAGGCAGTTGTACATATAAGAGGAAAATCCATATAGGTTTTTAAATGTTATAAATTAATGAATTTCATTCCATAATAATAATGGTACCACCAAGGCATCTAGTCCAAAATGAATGGACCCTCATGCACAGATTTCATTCTCCTACACAATAAATTCTACAAATGAAAATACATAATCACATAGTATATTCTCAGAAACTGCTGTCCCTACAACACATCAGCTCTTAAACTACAAAGCAAGCAATTAAAATTCTAGCTCTTAACAGAAACTTTCAAATTAAAATTTTTAAAATCCTAAAGTTGAACCAAGTCTAAATTCTAGAAATATTCAACTCTACACAAAGAGATATAGACGTTGGTTAAAATACAACTCTGTAACACTTAAATGACTTTGGTCACCACCCATCAAAAAAACCAACCAATACAAAGTTATGGGCTTTTTATAGGATCTTATTTGTAATATCTAGTCATGAACAAAATCATAATGTATACATGAACTGGTAGTTATCTTTCATTAAAATTCTAACTATGTAAATGTAACATTGATTTGTGGGAAAACAGGTAGTTTAAATAATTTGATCTTTATCTCCCAATTATCTTCTGGCAATAAGGATTTATTGTGACATTAATTCCCTATTTCCATAAACTTAGAAAATAAGCCCTTCTAAGTAGGAGCTGTAAAAAGGTGAGAGACTAAAAGTTTTTTAAATTATTAATTAAAAAACACATATTTACCGGTTTGATCCGAAGCTGATCACCCACTACCTCAAGAATGGCATGTCTTCTGGACACTTTCTTGTCTCTTATCTATAGTGGGAAAATAAGAATTTCAAACACAACCACCTCTCTAAAAAACAACAGTAACAAAAACAACAAAAAAATACCATAACAATGTTTCTGAAATTAGTAGTCTAGATATAAAATAATATTCATTCCCCAAGTGTGTATTAAAAAAACTGTCCTCATTGAACCAAAAAACAAAACAAGTCAGAAATTAAGGGACCTGCCCAGAGCCACAGAAAATAAATGGCAGAACAGAAACTCAAGCTTGGAATCTCGAATAATGTACATGTTGGTTTTCATTCAAGACAGACACATAAGTGGGGATTCTCAGCAATAAAATTCATAAAATGAGAAAAAAATCAGTAATAATATGTCCTTATTAGAAAACATTTCAAATACAGGATGCACAGTGGAGGTTAGAATGACAGAAGGCTTTAAAAAGCAGCAATCTGGTAAATGTAAAAGGTAGGACTACAAGCTAGGGTCAGGCAGACGCAGGTCAGACAGACCTCATCTGAGCTCTGGAGACAGCGGCACTACTTAAGACAAGAAGGTGGGAGAGGCAGTAGTGAAAGTTAAGTATGAGCGAACAAGAGATTATCACCTATTATACATATATTTGCTGCCTGTGTTTAAGCCAACCGTGTTATACGTAGGCTCTCAATTATTTCTGTATAGAAAAAGTTAAAAATCGTTTGCACTTTAAATGTTAAAATGCCAATCAAGCCCTCCTTGCATGGCTATAAACACAATAGTTAAGATTATCTTTGTAATTTGTGGCTGATACATAATGAAAACATTTGAAGCATCAACTTAACACAATAATTATTTGGTCCATCTCATGGTTATCTTATTACCTATCACTTCAACTGATAGTATCCACATCACAACCAAAACTGTAAGTAAAAACAGACTACAGCAATGCCTAAATTTATTAAACCCATTAGTTCTGTAAAACCTCACAAAACTGTGAAACTGTCAAGAATCAGTATTCTTTTTTTTTTAGTCAGAAAGCAGTTTCACACTTAAGGCTGTGACTAAATAAAAATAGTAACATCAAAAAAAAAATAGTAACATCGAATATCACAGTGGAATGAAATTTACATACATCAATTTTCTACACAGCTACAAATTATTATTTAGGACATTTGCTAAAATATAGAATCTTAAAAAGTAGCCCATTTAAAATATATCCACCATTAGTCACAATGGTTATTTCAGAAAAGAAAATATTAGGTAATAATCTATTAGATCAGAAAAGAGAAGATAGAAATTTAGAGGTTCCTATAATCTTTCCCATACTGTACCTTAGTGGGAGAAAAACAACAGCAGTCATCTGATAACCCACTTTACCATCTGCATAGATTTAATCATTTGCATAGAACTTTCACTTAAAATGTGGAGATTCACCATAATATTGTTATAGTTATTATTCACAATTTACATATAGAGTCTGGCAGAAGTAATGCCCGGACTTGGCTATGATTTTATAATAAAATCATAACTCATACATGCTTAAAATCATACTTATGATTTTGTAATAAAAGATTTGGTATAGATTGCCTGCTCATAAAAAGGGGGCATTATTTGAGTAACCATAAGAATGTATGGTTATGATTTTGTAATAAAATCGTAACTTAAGCCTGGGCATTACTTCCTCCAGACCCTGTATTTGAAAACTGAAAGTCCAGAGGATTTCATTAACTTGTGTAGGTCACACCTTGAGCAGGTAGTACTCCAAATCTATACTCTTATTAATAAAAAAAAGTTAGAAAAATATTTATATCACTATACCTACTTGTAATCATTCAGAGGTAGTTTCAAGAAATGCAAATTATTCTGTGGCTGAGAGTAAGAAGCTTCTATTTCTTACTTGGGCACTAAGACCTCATTGTTAACTCAATAATACAAATCAATTTTCTAAGCAACGGATTAATAAACTGTCAAATGTAGAACTGTGATACAGTGGTAGTTCCTGTAATAGTCCAGCATGGGTTTTTTATCCTAAGCCATATTTTGCAGGAAGCAATGATGGACTTTTCCTATCTCAGTCTTTCTTTGAAGTAGGTTTCACTGACACAAGATAAACATTTTTAAATAATATAAAAGTATAATGTGACCTCTAGTGGTCACATGATTCCACAACAATACAATTTCATTGCAAGCTGCACATCTCTAGAGAGTACCAAAAATGTGTTTCTGAGAGTCATCTGTGAACAGTTTTATTTCTTCCTTCTATTTCCATTTTTGTCTTATTGCATTAGCTAGGACATTAAATACGATGCTGAAATGGAATAGTGAAAGCAGGGATCATTTTTATGTTGCTTTTGATCTCAGCAGGAAAGCTTCAAGTTTCTCACCATGAAGTCCATATGATGTCACAGGGATGTAAAGTATGGCACAGAAAAGATAATCAATAATGTTTCAGCAACTATACATGGTGTCAGGTGGGTACTAGGCTAATCAAGGGGATCACTGCATAAATTATATAAATGTCTAACCACTATGCTATACACCTGAAAGTAACATAAAATAATACTGAATATCAACTGTAACTGAAAAACAATTTTTTAAGTCTTTGAAACTACATCACTCAGGCATTTAGCTATCTATAATTGTCCCTTTTAAACCACACCTCTAAATAATAAGCTAAAAATAATTTATGCTTTTAACTTATGCTTAACTTCAATGGAAAGCATAATGTTTAATAAATTATCATTAAAGCTTATTATAATTTCAGAATGGGGTAAGGAGTGGGGCTGATAACTGGAGGGTAAGTGACAATAGATTATCCTAAAGATCTCATGACCCGCTTTATTTAACAGTTGTTGACTGCTTCTTTTTTTTTTTTTTAATTCATTTTTATTGTTAGACTTATTGGGGTGACATCTGTTAGCAAGGATTACATAGATTTCAGGCATATAATTCTACATGTTGACTGCTTCTTATGCAGAGTAAATATCAATACATTATTGTTACTATATTAACTGTAACAGCAATTATTTTTCAAGACCAAAGCAATGTTCTATACTTATCATGTATTATCTTTTTTAATCTTCACAAAACCTGTGAAGAAGATACAATTATCTTCATTTTTATAGGTGAAAAATGGCAGTGCCCACAGGTTAAGCACCTACTTAAGTTACACAGCCAACAAGCAGGGGAATCAGATTTGAATCCACAGAATCTGATTCTAGAGACAACTTTGCTCTTAACACCGCACTGGTTCCCTCATTATCATTACATAAAACATCATTTTTAAGATTATTTACCAGCAGCTTAATTGTCTAAACTAGAACATACTGGAAATAAAGCACAAAGGCTATTTAATAAGCAAGTAGATATTATGAAAAATTCAAGCTCTAAATAAAGTTCCAAGAGAGCTTCAGGCTTTCACTTGGTTCTGTTTATTCTAACATCATACCCAAGTCTAACAAGATGTGTTATCTAAATTCCCAATTCTCTATTCACAGTAGAGAATAAAGTAGACGTAGTTTAGTAAGCAATGAAATTACAATGGTGGGAGGGGGTGACTGATGTTCATTTGCAAGTAGAAAGAGAAAGGCTACAGAAAAGCAAAGAAACCCAAGGATCCAAAAAGAGTAAAGAGGCTTTGAGAGTAGGGACAAATGACCCAACATCCTTCAAAAGGTACTAAAAGGCCTACCCAAGTTTGCTAATCAATCACCATGAGTCACCAGGTTTAAATAAAAACTTCATTTGAAAATCAGACATTTTGCATCTTAGCCATAAAAATGAAATTGAGGAATTCCAGTTTTATACAGAATAATTGTAGCCACCTAAATTCTCAACACACTACATATCCTCAAAAAAAAGTCAGAGATCAATAAATAAAGCAAATAAAGCCACCTATATCCCACCTATATCTAAAGCACTAGAAGACAGAGCTTAGCACAAACTGTAATTTACATGTAAAGGGGGAAAGAAACATCAAACGCAGATCAAGCTTCAGGACCTATTCTGGAACACAAAGTGAGGCAACTGAAAAGAAAAGAGAAACGAGGGAGTGAGAACCTAGGGGTGGTGGGGCATTGATACTATCACTTCCAGAAAAGAAGTCATACCTTAAGTGGGAAATGCTGAAAACACATCTCACATTCAGTATTCAGAGGTCTAGCAAAACTGGGAACAATTTAGGCAGTATGAATAATGATAATGGAATATAGCACAGTGAATACAAAAATACTCCATAAGTTAACACCGAACTCAAAAAAGCGGTTGGGGCTAGGACTAGGAGGAAAAGACATTCTTTATAAAACAATGCCTACTAATGAAGAAGAAATGATGGAACCAGAAAATTACAATTTTGTAAGTACCAAAGTAATCATTGGTTTAGTAAAGGCTCAATGGATGTCAGTTTTCAGGTAAAAGCTTGATGGGAAACAGAATATTCATGAAGTCTCAAAGCATCACTCCACTGATGACTCACAAAGGGAATGACATCTTCACTTGGAGAAGTCTGGCAGGCACCACCACCTCCCCCAAATAATCACATTGATAACATCACCAGTAATAGGACAGACTGACAGCTGGGTCTCCTGATAAGCTGCTCTGGGTTCACATCACCTATGGAATACTCTTGTCCAAAATGTTGAATCTAATTGGACAGAAATAATCAGACAAATCAAACTTGTGGGTACTCTGTGAAACAACTGGCCTGAAGTCCTAAAAGCATTAGTGCCATGAAAGACAAAACAGATCAAGATTAAAGAAGATAATATTTGATTGGATCCTAAATTATTTTAATGCTAAAAAGAACATTATTGGAAAAGTCAGGTAAAATTGAACATGGAATATTAAAATATACTGCAGTTACAAATTTCTCGACAGTGATAACAAGTGTGCGTGGGGGGGGGGGCTAGTTATTTATTTACTATTTATGTAGAAATGCCCTTGCACTTAGATGGTATGTGTTGACATATTTAAGAATAAAGTGCCATAATGCATGTGGTATACTTTCAAATGGGTTCAAGAGAAAGAAAGAAAGTAAATATGGCAAAATGTTAACCATTAGTTAACCTAAGGTATTCTTTCACTTTTTCTGCAGATCTGGGTCTGAAATCTTTCAAAATGAAAAGTTCAGGGGAAGTTAAATTTCAAAAATGTTGGTACGTAAAAAGAGTTATCAAGTTCTCTAGAAAATGTAGTATACATGACTGCTAAATAACATAAATGAAGTATAATTCTATTTATAGTCTCTTCAGTAAAACTAATAAGCCTCTATTTGGATATAAGCAATTTTTTTAAATTTCCTTGATTTAGACTAGGCGCCACAAAGTGATAGCCAATAGGCCACAAATCACTGTGTTGTTTGTTTTTCACTTTTACTTTGAAGAGTGTATGTACCTCCCATCTTACTATAGTCCCAATACTCCCTAAAATCTTCCACTGAACCCACTTCACTATTTATTGCACACCTGGCCTCTCCAGGTATTTGAATTTGCAACTCATGATTAAATTATACCTATACTTTCTAGATGCTAATTCTTCACATGTAACACTGTGTACCAAATGCTATTATTATAGTTACTTAATTCATTTCTTCTTCAGTACTAATAGTACTCCAATTTATTAAAGCAACAATATTCCCAGTTAAAAAATATCCAAAAGCCTAGAATTCCTTGTAGCTATGGATGGATGGCCAAATACCACATTTCTAGCAAAGCATATGAGACTGTATATTAACCACATATTCTAATTTCTACATCTGCTCTGATATCTGGGGCATTGGTAACTAGAAAAGAACCAGCCTTCCCAGGGTTATCAGGTTCTTAGAGGTAGTAAGGGACTCACTTGCAAGTACACCTTTCATATGCAAACTAACCAACCCTCCACCATACCCCCACTCCCATGGGCTTACCTGGATCTTACACTGCCCTAATCACCCAAGGGCGAGGCATCAGACAACTTAGGCCCTACAAACCAGAACCAAAAATAATTATTCAAACTAGACCATCCTATACCTGCTCACCCTGCCTTCATTCCCAAGAAAACCACAATAAAGACTTTCCCACCAATTCCCAGTTCTCTCTTCCCTATGCCCTCCGCCTACCTCAGAGTTCTCTGGTGTGACCTTGCATGGTATGACCTTCTTTCTCTTGGGATCTGTAATAAATTATCTTTTCAATGGCCATCAACTCCTGATCAGTTGGTGTTACTATACCTGTAGATGTAAATCTACATCCAAAACAGAGTAGAGCTTCTGGAAAGATTATCATCTTCCCAATAAAAAGGACTGTGCTCAACTGGTATGCACCTTTTGCCCTCTGCCTTTCTTACTTCCTGCTTAAATATGATTCCTCAAGGTACAGCAGTCATCTTATGACTACAGAAATGAAAGCCACATACAAAGGATGACCATGGAGAAGCACAGGAAAGCCCATTCCTTGAGTAGTTGCACCAGCCCTGACTGACTGACTGCCCTTGAGTTTCTCTATTACAGAAAAAAAAAATCTATTTGATTAAGTTGTCATTAGCATATTCGTTACTTGCAGCCAAGAGCAATTATGATTAATACCCATTACTCTAACAATTGTTATACTGATACTGGACACCTAATGACAAATTCATTTATGCTCAATCAGTTATAGAAGGAATATTAAGAAACAGAAAAACTAACTAAATTGAGCACTTATGAACCAAAACATCCTTTATTACTGAAAGAACTGCATTATCATATGGCAGGATCTCAGAAAAGAAACCCTGAAGAATACACAAGCTGAAAGATAATGCTGAAATCAGGCCTATCCTTTGTTAGCAGCAGCTAAAACAGCAGCCATTTTTTCTTCAGATACTATAGAAAAATAACTTTTTCCTTGAATTCTTTATTTGGTTTCTTGAAGAGGGACAGGGCTCTCTGTTTTATATCACTTTTGTATGACACAGTGTGGATCTCTTAGCTTTACTTTTCTGCTTTTGAATTGAGGGTTTCATGCATTATGATGTATGTACAAATCCTTTCTCCATTTTTTAAGACATGAATTTTATGCCAATAGAAAAGATAAAAACATGAATACATAAAAGAACTGTTTGTGATTTCTTTGCCAAATATTTATTTTTGGCATTCATTCATTCATTTTTAAGAGGTGAAACAAAGACATAGTTTATTGAAAGTACACTCCAAAGAGGTAGGAGCGGGCTCGAGCAGGAAAATGGCTCAAGAGCCTATTTTTGGCATTTACTGAAGTCAAACAAAATAAAGATTTCCTTATGCTACCAGCAGAAACGTTTACAGGCTTTGAATCAAGGTTCTAACCTATTTATTAATTCCAAAAGAAAAAATAAAACTGAATAAAGTAAAAGCAGAAAGATTACCGGATCCTGAAACAGACAGAACAGAATGGTACCTTTCATTTCATTTTTGCCTATATATAATATTTACTGAAAAACATAAAAACAGAAATGTGTAAGATTTGTTTGTTTGTTTGTTTTTCAGTATAAACTAAGGGCTAAGATAATAAAAATTTCTTGTACAATACTTCACAATTTACAGTGCTTTCACACAAGATTACCTAGTTTACTCTATCCACAAATAAAAAAGACAAATTTAAACTTTCATGGTAGAGAAAAATAGAACATCATTTGGCATGGGATTTCAGACTGCATTATGAGAAAATGCACAAACCTAAAGAAGCACAGAATCTATTATATTTTGGGCATAAATGCATAAAATTCTTTCCTCAAACTTTATGCATGTGTATGGAAGGTAAATAAAATCTAAATTAAAGACCTATATTGAATAGACTGGTTACTGCTAACCAGTTGACAAACCATAAAATTTTCTTATCTAGAATGTTTCTGGTATCTCATCCAGCATACACTCCAAAGCTCAACCACCAAAACTGAGATTCTGCCATAACATTAGATGTTAAGTTGATCCTATTCCTCAACAGAGGAAAGGTTAGTTGATACTGATGTTTATTGTTACAGGAGGAATGTACCAAAGTCCAATTTCTGATATTAAGAAAATACAAATTTGAAGAAATGGACTTGATTTTGGCCAGACGCTCTCTAGGCAGACTCCAATTTACAAATAAGCTCTTTAAAAGGTTATTAATATACTGGTCGTAAAGTGGTTTTTAAAATTTGTGAATACACTTTTCCATAGGAATAATGGTGTAAATAGTACTAAGGTTATCAGGTTACCTTACAAACACCTATTAATCCACAATATTGAGGAAATGTGGATCACTTAGATTTTTCAAAGTAAAATCCAATATTTTCTGAGCTCCTAATTCAAGGTTGCTGAATTGTTAGCTAGTATGATGGATTATGCTGACTTGATGCCACTGAAATTTCAACTCACCCAACTTGTTTGTCTTGAAATGCTGGTTGTATAGCCAATGTTATACAAAAGTGAGATCATCTTCATCATTAATATATTATAACAGAGGCAACATAATGAGTAAAAACATAAGAAAGCTTAAGAAGACAAAACTGGATTTAAATTCCCACTCAGAACTTTGGTAAATTAAAATACCTGTATAGTTATTTTGTTCGGTTCAGCAGACATTTCTTAAAGACTTATTCTGGACCAAGCATTCTTCATAGTATATCTAGAAGTAGTTTTCAACTCCAGTTTTGCAACAGAATCATTTTCAGAGGTTTTAAAAATACAGATATCCAGATACTACCTATATAATAAAATTGCCAGAGAAAAGAAATAGGACAGCAGTATGAAGGCAAATGAAAACAAGGCATTTTCAGGTTGAGCAGTACATGGCTGATAGTAATTTGAAGACACTGATTTAGAGGGAAAATTACATATGTGTGTGTGTGTGTGTGTGTCACTACACACCTATTAGAATGGCTCAAATCCAAAACTCTGACAATACCAAATGCTGATGAAGATCTGAAACAGGAACTCTCATTCATTGACGGTGGAATGCAAAATGGTACAGCCACTTTGGAAGAGTCAGCAGTTTCTTACCAAATAAACACATTCTTAGCACATGGTTCAACAATCGCACTCTGTACTTTACCCAAATGAACTGAAAACTTATGTCCACACAAAAACCTGTACATGGATATTAATAACAGCTCTATTCATAACTGCCCAACTTGGAAGTAACCAAGATATCCTTCAGAAGGTAAATGGATAAACTGAGGAACATCCAGATAATGGAATGTTACTCATCAGTAAAAAGCCATGAAAAGACATGGAACTTCAAGTACATATTAGTAAGTGAAAGAAGACACTCTGAGAAGTCTACATATGCACACTGTATGATTCCAACTGTATGACATTCTGGAAAAGGCAAACTATGGAGACAGTAAAAAGTGCAGTAGTTCAGGGGTAGGGAGGGAAAAGACAGATGAAGAGACAGAGCACAAAGGATTATTAGGGCAATGAAACTATTCTATGTGATACTACAGTAATGGATACATGTCATTACGTATTTGTCAAAACCCAGACAATGTACACCAAGAATAAACCAACCTCTGGACTTTGGATGAAAGTGACATGCCAATTTAAGTTCACAGAATATACCACCAGACACGATTGAAAGTGGGAGAGACTGCACATGTGTGGGGGCAGAGGGTTACAGAACTCTCTGTATTTTTCTGTTTTGCTGTGAACCTGAAACTGCTCAATAAACAAAGCCTATTTAACAAAAACAAAACTAATAAACACTGTAAAAGCAATGCCTATAAAAGTTAAACAGGATCACTGATGCAATGTGATTACCCCACATGTCACGTAAGCTCTTCAATTATCCAGTGTGCTTATCGTTTCAAATCCTAGGGGCTTAACTCATATTTCTTTAGTCTGAAAGAAACTTCCCTCCTACTACCCATTGTCCACCTACCAAATTCTAACTGTTCTAACAGTGCATAGGTCAGTATGTCATTGACATATTGAGGCAGCTGTCATTTAGGACACTGCTGTCATTTATCATTGTCCCTGTGTTTTTCTTACCCCTCCCACTTCACTCAAACTGCTTGCCTGGCTCCAGTACCATTTGAGGTTGTAGTAACCCATCCAGTTACTTGTTTTTATGTCTCTCATACTTACTAAACTGTAAGTTTCTTGAGAGCAAGGACTTGTGTTTCTCTTTCATCCCTCCTATCTGACTATAGTATATATTATCAACTGTTTTCTGAATTTACTGGACATTAAAATGTTAGTCAACAAAACAGGAAAAATGTTAACATTTAATCCATCATGAATGTTGCTCCTTAATCTTTAACAGTTGGTAGTATGGCTTCTTTACTCTGTTAAAATTGACTTTCAAATTCTCTAGTTTTATACCTAAGTCACAAGTAGGCTCTTTTTTGAGGATCAGAAGACAGAGCTGTTGAGATGCAAAAAAGGCAGAAAGAGATGATGTACTGAAGACCTACTATGTCCTCAGCATTGTTCTGGGCTCAATAATTTAGTGGGGGGGGGGGGCGGGATGTGCAAAACTCAGCAGCTAGGAGTGCTTGGCACATCCCTAGGGACAAACCTTATTGGACCAGGTGGGACTAGCATTCCAGGACAAGCAGGAACAGTACTGAGTTGCCAGAATGCAGAGCAGTTACTTTGTGTAAACTTTGTGGGCACTTATAGTATTCTTAGAAGTGGTGACCTGGTGCCCCCTTAAGAGTCTATACCAAGCTTGTCCAACCTGCAGTCGTGGGTCACATGTGTCCCAGGACAGCTTTGAATGTGGCCCAATGCAAATTCATAAACTTTTTCTTAAAACATTATGAAAATTATGCACAGACCTTTTTTTAGCTCATCAGCTAAAAAAAGGCTCAAGATGATTCTTCTTCGAATGTGGCCCAAGGAAGCCAAAAGACTGGACACCCCTGGTCTATACTAAAACCCATGATCACCCCCAGCCCCAATTGGGGCCTCCCTTCTTTTTAATTAAAGCAATGGATTCAATTACATCTGCCTTTAGGATGTCTCACTAGATAGATACCTGGTGCTGTCCTAGTTCCTCAGAGGAAAACAGACCAAAACAAAATAAGGAAAATTTGAAATGAGAAACAGTTTTCATTTAAGACTGTAATAACTAATCAGCTTTAATTAAAGAAAAACCATAAAGCAAAAGTTTGGCTTAAAGGTACTCTGTTGCTTGATATGCTAGTCTGTAAAACTCTTTTTAAAATTTTTTTATTTAAGATAGTTGTAGATTCACATGTAGTTGAAATACATAATAAAGATCCCTCATACCATTTACCCAATTTCCCCTAAGAGTAACATTTTGCAAAACCATAGTGCACTATCACAATCAAATGCTGATACTGATAAGGTTGAGATATAATCACAGAAATGCCTTCTGTTGCTGTTTTATAGCCATACCCAGTTCCCTCCTGCTGTCCTCCCCACTTCTAACCCCAGCATCCCCTAACTTGTTCTCCATTTTTATAATTTGGTCATTTCAATAATGTCATGTAAATGTAATCATACAATATATACAACCTTTGGGATTGGCTGTTTTCACCCAGGATAATTTCCTGGAGATTCATCCTGCTGTAAACCCTTTTAATTTGTACAGATCATGAAACATAATTACAACCTAATAAATAAAGACCTTGGGTTTCCTGATGACTCATCCTAAAGTAAAGGGCACAATAAAACTAAATTTCACTCTGCTCTGTTATCTACACATGTTTTCCTGTCACTGTGAAGACATAAAGACATTCTTGTTGTCAAACTGTTTTACCACACAGACTGTTTTACCACGCAGACTGTTTTACACATTAAATTACAAACCTGTATGTTTATATGGCCATAAAATTTTGTGAAATTTGTCTCCAAAAAATATTGCTAGTAAGAAGAGTTCAAAAATTATCATTATTATGAATCATTTCAGATGGATACTACAATGAACTTTCTAAGGTTTCCCACTTAGACCTAAGTCTGTGCTCTCTTGCACTACCAAAACAAACAAACAAACCAACAAAAACAAAAAACCCTGACTGAAATTGCTGTTGCTTGAAAAAACAGCCCTCATGTTGAGGTTTAACCACTGCAGAGAAGAAATACATGCTTCTGTTAGATCCAAAATCTTACAAACCACAAGATGATTTGTTTGTTCTCCAGATTTTTTTCTTCAATACATTTAGGATATTGTTCATAACCACTTCTAATATCTGGCAAACTTGGCAATAGAATCTCATCACTGAATGATTATTTGAAAAGGAAAAGCAAAATATGAACCAGATAACTGACTTTCTTTTATTCCTTACTATTTTTAAAAACAGAAACCAAACAGGCTCATCTCACAATAACAAACCTGTAACACACAAGATCAAGCTACAAATAATGAAAGGGTCTATAACCTGTTGGCATGTCGATAAAACACTGGCCTAAAATTCATCTATCTTTTAACCAGATCTACAGTATTCTGTTTTAGTAATACAATTTGTTAAGCAAGTCAAAACTTTTAAGTCAAAAGATTTCTAGATGAAACACATACTTACTTACGTTTCTAACTTAGATACACACACACACACACACACACACACACACATATGAGGTCTGTCCAAAAATAATCCAGCCATTGTCAATACAACCAGAATGATTTGCATAACATCGATGTAACCTGGAAGCCAAGGAGACTGGACTGGAATGCGCAAGCATAAACAATAACAACTTTATTGTACTAGTGCCAGATGCCGTTGAGTGAAAATGTGTACTGGGTAACCGTCATATTTGAAATGACTGAGCAAGTAGAGCAATGAATCTGCTTCAAATTTTGCATTAAGCTTGAACACTCCTCTGTGGAAACTATTTGATGATTCATAAAGCTTTCCAGAATGATACAATGAGTTATGCATAAATAAAAGTGTGGCACAAACAATTCGAACATGGTAGAGAATCTGTTGAAAGTGATCCACGTTCTAGAAGACCCGAAGCAAGCCAAACACCTCAGAACATGAAACATGTACGGGCTGCAATCAACAAAGAGCGGCAACTGAAGGAAACTGAGGCATTATTGTCCTATGTACATATTTCTTGTATCTTCTATCTTCTTCAATAAATGCCTCTATTTTTCATATTACATGGCTGGATACTTCCTGGACAGATCTCGTGTGCGTGCGTGTGTGTGTGTGTGTGTGTGTGTGTGTGTGTTGGGGGATGGGGGGAGGGGGGAGGGAGGGAGAGGGAGAGAGAGAGAGAGAGACAGACAGACAGACAGACAGAAACAGATTGAGAAGGGAGAAAAGGGGAGGCAGAGGGCAAACCTCCACAGCAGTTCATTAAACATTTGTATACTTTAATAAATATGAATAAAAGTAACATTGTCATTTAAACATTTAAGTAATTACTTGCGCAGTAAAAAAATAATTAACTTTACTACACATCCATATATAGTATACAGACACACACACTCTTTAAGACTGACTGCATTATCACAACTTTGAATTACCACTCCTTTTCCTGCTTGGAGGAGGGTCCTAAAGTTAATACCACTGGTCCCATTTAGACCAAGCTTTTTCAACCTGGGGCTCAGGACAGCTTTGAATTGGCCCAGCCCAATTCGTAAACTTCCTTAAAACATTATGAAAATTATGCACACTTTTTTTTTTTTTTTACCTAATTGGCTATCATCGATATTAGTATTTTATGTGTGGCCCAAGACCATTCTTCTTCTTCCAATGCGGCCCAGGGAAGTCAAAAGGTTGGACATCCCTAATTTAGACACTGGGTGTTAACTAGGGTAACAGTCCACTCCATACACCTTGGTATTAGCTCATTAACACAGGTTTATCTCCACAGTCCAAGAGAAAACTCCTGGAGGGCAGGAACCCATGTCTCATTCATATTTGTATGCCCCACAGTGCTAGGGCCTATAAAATGTGTTGCAGAAAATGGGCATTACAAAAGAAATGCTGAATGTTAAGAAAACAATATATGTGTACATATTTACAGAGAGACCTACAAAATTCCAGAATGCAATATGCCAATTTCCTCACTTGTAAACATTCCAAAGGTAGAGAAGATACAGTTTAGTACCAAAAGTTCATGTGTGCCCTTTAAATAACCTATCAATAATTCGATTTTCTCATCTGAACAATGAGGGTAAAAAGAGTTCTTAACTCAAGTGGTTTTACTACACACTACATACGGATTAGCTACGGATATTACTGAAAAAAGACTATTACAATAAAAGGCCACGCGGTCCCACAAAAGAGGCCATAAACTTAAAAAGAAATAATTCTAGAAAAGATAAAAGCAAAGGTTGGCAAACTTTTTCTGTAAAGGTCCAGATACAACTGTGAATATTGTGGTTTGTCTTGGCTTGACAAGCCAAGAAAACCACAATATTCACGGTTATATCAGGCCTTTTGGAGCAATTATTCTCCCTGAAAGGCTAACAGGTTGGTTTGTTTGTTTCTTTACATTTTAAAATTTAAAAACCATTCCACAGTTTGCGGGCCCCTAGGTAAGATTATAATGATGGTTACACACACCAGTGTTTTCTAAAAGCTGCATAAGGAAACGTTTGTGAATTGATTAAAGTTGAGTGAAAGAAGTGCTACCCCCCAAACGTCTAAAATCCAGACAGGCAGGGCTGGCATAGTGGAGAATCGGGGTAGGGTGGGGAGTGGGGCCTGAGGAGCCAGCAAGGACCTTGCACAGCTTGCTCCGGGTCCAGCCGAGCCCCGCGCCACACTTACTCCCAGAAGCGGCCCGCGGCCAATCACCGTCTCCCCGGGCGCGAGGGCCAACCGGGGGCCGCCGTCCTGCGGCTGCAGCTCAAAGCCCCCGGACATGGCGGCGAGGATTAAGCCCCTTCGCAAGGAGACGTCCTCACAACCGCTTCCGCCTTCGCTGGACACGCGCGGGGCCTACAAAAGCCCCCAGAAAAGCACAGGGGTAAGGAAGCTAAGACTCCGCTCGGGTGTGTCGAGAGATCGTGCGGTAGGAGCCCCAGCGACGGCTTCCAGGCCCCGCCCCTCCACGCGGACCTGTGACGCACACAGGGATTCCTTCATCACACCACCTCAAACTTCTGTTTAAAAGCCCCGGTTAAGCCCACCCCAACCCCTCGTCTTGGGGGACGCTGGACCTTGTAGTCCGTGGCGCCTTCCTCCTCACTTGCCCACCTGAAATCCCCTGGTAAAACTATCAATCCCAAAAGTAAATGCGCTTTCCTCTCTACGCCTGCGCGAAACTCGAGTCAGCAGGGCGGGGCTAGAGTGGGTGGAACCAGAGGGGCTAGTGGGAAGGATTCAAAGGCCGGAGGATTTAAATCGCCGAAGGAGCTGCCAAGGCCCCACAGGTAGGAGGGTCTTCCCTTCTCTCCGGTGTCGGGTGGGCAAGCTCGGGGGCGCGGCCCCAGCGCCATCGCTAACTCTGCTCAGCGGTGCCGAGATGAAGTGACAGTCGGTGTCAGAGTTGTTGTTCATTTGTCAGTGCTCCGTGTTCTTTGAACTCGGGCAGCTGCAGCCTGCGCGGGGCACGCAAAGAGGACGGCTCCGATGGGGCGCAGGGTTATTCCTTGCCACCTGCAGGGTCTGGACTGGTTAGGGGCTCCCCGAGATCCGGAAGGCGACCGCTGTCAGGTCTGCGCTGCCTCGGGATCCCCGGTGTGACACCTAGGGCGACCTCGCCCTAACTACAGAGGTAGTTTGACAGCGCAGTTTCGTTCCTAAAGAAGAGGCAGAAGAGAGTCTTCCAAGCAGCCAGGCACAACTGGATTTTGAAGAAGAAAGATGCCTACGAGTGGGATTTTAGGAACCTCACCAGGGCACCCCCCGTTGTTAAATTCCAAAGCCTTCGTTTGCCTCCTGTGGAATAACAGACGGGAGGGCACATTTTATTCAGCAGTGAGCTTCTGAAAGTAGTAACAGACAATAACCTCCGAATATGAAATTCTTTTCAAGAATACGGTAGTTTGGCTTTAGTTGGTATTGATGGTGAGAGACGGGTGATCCCTACAAAACGGTTGACTCATGAACTTGTTTTATCAGTTTGCTTTCTTACTTCCCCAAACCCTCAAGAGGTAGTCAAGGAACACAAACATTAAAGTTCTAACCACCATAGATAATTTGGATCATAAACAACCAAATAAACGGGAGCAACTGATCTTGGCAAGTCCAGAAACACAGATGAGTAGCTCATATAGAAAGGGGTATTGTCATGAGCTAAATTAAAAGAAGTACAGTAGACTCTCTGTTAATCAGCCCCCATGCCGGATAAATGTAGTACTATTATTTCTTCGACTTTTTTGTGCCATTGCTTGAAAGTGCCGGTTGCTTCATTCCGGTGAACGGAGAGTCTACTGTGTTTAGCTGTATTTCAAACCCCTCCTCCAACACCATCTCTGGTGAAAAGGAAGTGCAAAATGGAATGAAATGATTTTAAGTAAGTATAAGCTATCTTTATATGCAAAAATAGTTCCATGTTTCAACAGATTTGAGAAGCCTATGCCATGTACCTTAGATAAATTAGCTGAAACTGGACTTTTAATTTTTAGTCACATACTATTCCTTTTGAATTATAAATATTGTTTATAGGGATTAGTCACTGTTGCTTGATGGTCTCAGTGACTATCAGTGGTTCATAATTATGCATGTAAGATAGCTTCAAGAGGCTATTTCTAAAATAGTAATCTTGTAACTGAATTGAATATTTGAGACTTTGTATCATTATAACCCTAATCTCAACCTCTTGTCCATTTCAGATAGTATTTATGTCAAATGTATGCACTTATCCATTAGGTTAAATAGATAAATAATCCTTATATAAACTACTAAATGTCCATCAGGTTTATGATTAAGTTACAAATTGTAGATGAACTTAATGACAAGGCATCAGTTCCCACAGACAACAAGTGTTCAGGAGTTTAGGAGAATTGAATTAGACACATTTTCAAAGGTATTTTCAATAAATTCTCGGAATCTAATATGTTTTCACAATAGTCATTTCTATTAAACTCAATAAATTATAGTCTTTGAAAAACCCCTTCTCTTTTTAAGATAATGTTCTTTGGGAGCAGGAAGACAAAAGAAGAAAAATAACATGCATTGCACGCCTCCAATGTGCAATTTAAATGTGAGGCTAGATGATTTACAGTTACATGTTATCCCTGTTAATCCGGGCAAGAACACGCGCAAGAGGAACATCATTGGCCCCATTTTACAGGTTGAGAAGCTCAAGTAGAGAAAGTTAAAGTTCTTTAAATCATTCCCAGAAAATATCTGACTCAGAGTTGAGAAGGTTTAAAGTTCTTTAAATAATTCCCAGAAAGTAAGTAATTCCCAGTGGCACAGAGTAGGATCTATAATCTGAAGAGACTGAGTGTGTTTAAACTCTGCCTTTCAGGTTACATCTGAGGATAATTTACTAAAACATCAAGCTATGCAGAAAAACTCCAAGAGGAACAATAATTCAAGAGTTTCTGAGTTAGAATTGAACTCTGTGGATACTGAGAAGGAAAAAAAAGAGGGTCAAAATAACTTTTTTGAACTGCTGCCTCTAGAAGTTACTTTACAGATTTTCAGTCAACTGGACATGCGGAGTTTGTGCAGGGCTTCAATGACATGCAAGAGCTGGAATGACACAATAATGATCAATAACTCCTTATGGGAACCTCACTGCTTGGCTGTAAGAGCTGTGTGCAAAAGAGAAATAGATGATGATCTAAAAAGCGGTTATTCCTGGAGGGTAAGTTTACTTTTTGTGGTCTGCAGTGTTCTTAACAACCTGAGAGTGGATTTGAACCTACTCTACCCTCTGCTTGGAAAAGGTAGGTTTTCATCAACAGAATGACATACAGAGTTTGTTGGCTTTTGGACTTAGAGTTGAAGCATTCTTTTCCTGAAAATCATGCTATCTCCCATCCATCCTTTTACATTTTTTAATTCCTAAATTTGGGCATTTTGTCTGTTAACCAGAAGGATAGTGGGTGGCTAGTTATTTTTACTCTGCACTATCCAAAACCCCCAGCAAACTCTGACACTATATATACAAGGACTGTCCAGAAAAAAATCCAGCCATAAATGCCTCTGTTTTTCAGATTGCGTGGCTGGATACTTTCTGGACAGCCCTCATATATACAAATTTATTAGTATATGTGTATATCAGTGTAAATACTTAATCTCCTGTGCAGCCCTGGCAATCAGCTTCTCTGGTGTCAAACTAACTAACCAACCACCTACTATGTTCTTTGACAATGATGGTTTTACTCTTTCAGGACACACTCCTGAGGAATTACCAGAAGAGTAAAGTGAAACTTGAATGGCTAAATGGGAGGTACAGCAACATATGTTCTCCTATTAGCCTACCAGAAAAAGTCATGTACCCAATGGATGCAGAGACATGGGGGGAAATTCTGGAAGCAGAACTGAAGAGATATGTAGAAAAATCACAAGTAGATCTCATAACTTTGAGAGTATAAAACTAGAATGACTTTGAGGTTGTGAATGGTATAGCTTTATCTATTTGTTTTTTGTTCACCTTTTAAACTGTTTAACATTTAAAAGAAAAGTAAGTAGAAAATATTATAAAAGTAAAGCTTTGTTTTTACTTGGCACTTTAGTAAAGAATACTTTTATGATTTTAGTGTAATGTGGAAAAAATCATGAAATGTTATTTATGTAAGAAATACTATACTAATAGAGTGATTCCAAAATGAATTGTTTCATGTATATGCATTAATATATTGCAGTACTTTAATGAGAAAGTTTGATTGGTATATTCTGCTTAATGATAATTCAAAAGTTCTAGAACCCATTTGAAGAAATTGACTGAAAAATTCATTAAGTGGTAAGCATAACTAGGCTCTTGAGAAGACTACCTAAATGAAATTAATAGCAGTATGTTTAAATATATAATAAATTTATATTTCAATAACTAAAATTTCCATTTCAGTAGAATCAGATTGAATTGTCAAACATTGAAACCATTTTAAAATGTGCTAAATGAATGGTTTTGTTTCCAACTGATCTGACCACAGGGCTAAAACTTATGAGATTAAGGTTCCCATTATTTGCCTATGGACCTGGAGTTGCTCTCAGGGACTGAAAATATATGGAAAGTCTTCAGAACACTTACTACCATCCGAAGGGCCGTACTATTTTTCTTAATAAAACTTTCTGACAGCTTTACAGCACCATCTAGTGTACTACTCGTAGATAACCAAAGCAACCAAAAGGACAGCTCCTTTTTGTTTTCTCCACATTTCAAAGAAAGAAAAATACTGTTTTAGAGAACCCTAAATACCTGACTGTGTTAAAACTTAAAGCTTTCCAGGAGGCTTTACTTTAATTTTTGCTCTCTTTTTCTTAAAAGTAGATAATGTAGTATTCATTATACAGATTGTTCAATCTGTGGTCAGACTATAGTAGAAAGTTGTCTACAAAACATTTTTAGTTAGTATGGGATTTTCTTAAATTGTGTTGTATAGCATGAAAAATAAGAATCCAGGAAACCAATATGTAACAAATAGGCAAATATTCGGAAGACCCCCCTCTCTGTACAAATCCCTTTGTAGGATCAAGCACATGATTGGTTGTCTCTTACCATCTTCTTAAGAGTTGAAAGAAGACCTAAAGGCCAGGCAGTTCAGTCTCTAGGACCATTTGGCAGTCCCCTCTATAGGGATGTTCTTCGTCTCACCAACATCAGTTCTTTTCTCAGTAGTCTCTTTTGTGAAACTCATCATCTTGACTGGGAAATCATCTCTAACTTATACCATTTGGGATTAATTGGCCCTCTTAAGGTTTCCATAGTTCTTGGTGTATACCACTCTCAAAGCTGTCATACTATGTTTAATTGTCTGCTTTATTTGTCTGCATCCCCCTTTAGACTGTAAACTTCTTTATGGTAGGGGTCATTTATTTATTTTTGTGTTCCCAAAGCCTGGAACATAGTAGATATTCCATAAAAATATATTAAATTATTTCTACATTATTTATTTTAATTCTACCCAGAATATATAATAAAAATAATTTACTATATTGTTAATGGACAAGATTGCGTTGAAATGCAGTGTACAACCCATAAGCTATATGGGATGCTTAAATTAATGCTAATATGTGAATAATTGTTCTAGTCTTCTCAGAAGCTATAAGGGGAAAATAGGAAACTAGAAGTGTTTTGTTTTATTTTTCTAATAAACACCTGAAAATTACACTTAACCCAAAAGTATCATTTCTTATATATCACCCCAATAATTACTGTTCAAGTTATATGAATAATCTTTCATTTGGTTTTTGTAGTACTATTGCATTAAAATAATTCTTTTATTATAAGTTATGAGCTATCACAGTCTACACTGACAGGAAAGTTTTGGAACTCAAGGATAAATTTTATCCTTGGTATGGACTTAAAATTAAATATACATTTATCAGACCAAGACATTAGCATCTGAGAGTGGGTGGAGTAGTATGAAAGGAATGCCCTTACTTATAGATAAAATAGTATATTAAGTATATACAGTTTG
This sequence comes from Lyroderma lyra, assembly GCA_004026885.1. Classification (NCBI taxonomy): domain Eukaryota; kingdom Metazoa; phylum Chordata; class Mammalia; order Chiroptera; family Megadermatidae; genus Lyroderma; species Lyroderma lyra. The sequence continues at coordinate 141,758 of PVJL010002370.1, read as the reverse complement.
TAAAAGAGGCAATATTATTGGGATAGAGTATTATGGCTATTCCAGTGTTTTTAAATATTTAATTGCTTCAAGATCTAGTATTTTTAAAAATAAATACTCGAAAAAGAAACTTTTTTTAGTTGCTTTTGTTAATAACCTAATCTTAGACCAGGACATAATCATCAATAAAATCTATATGAAGATAAACTTTAGAGAACTTAGAACATGCATATATATATACACACACACACACACACACACACACACACACAAGCCTAATTTGAAAAATACCACCATTAACCACTTTAATTTCATCTTAGTTTTGACATTATATAATATCTCTCTCCAGAACTTCAAATATCCTAATAATATTAACAAAAATGAAATAAGTGGTAACATCAGGATATGGATTGGGAAGAACAGTAACTAAGATGGGATATCACACATTTTTATTTGAAATAGAATTGAAAGACCAGAAACATCAAATAGATGAAAGTAAATCAACAATAGACAAAGCTGATTTATTATTATAGCCATCATTTACTGTGCGCCTACTCTGCACCAACCATTAGCTTGTGTGGGAGTGCTGTTACTCTATCTCCTTTTTATGAATAAGGAAACAAATTAGAGAATTTGCTTATCTATCGAGTTCATCACCGCTCCCCAGTATCTATAACAGTATATAATACTTCGTAGGTACTAAATAAATTTTTATTGAGTGAATTAAAAACTTATTTGAGAATGAATAATTCAAATGGAAGAGCCAAGGATGTTCCTCCAACTTTTTGTTTTGAAAAATTTCAAACCCACGGAAAAGTAAAATTATATGACAAAAACTTTTATGTATATCCTTCACCTAGATATACCAGTTGTTAATGTTCCCACATTTGTATTATTTATTATTTATCTTTGCCAAAGTGTTTGAAAATAAGATGCAGACATGATAATACTTCAACCCTAAATATTTCTGCATGCATCTTCTAAGTATACTCACCTATATATAGTATAATTATCGCACCTAAAATTTTATATTTAATTCAATAGATCTAATTCACAATTTATATTTAAATATCCCCAATGTCCCAAAGATTATTTTATATATATTTGTACCAGTTTAGGATCCAAACAAAATTTACACATATATAAATGCCCCTTTTTTATGCCCCTTTAATCTCTTTTAACCGAAAACATTCCTGCCTTTGATTTTGTTTTTCAGGATATCAACTTCTTTTTTTTTTTAAGAATTCAGGCTAGTTAACTTATGGAATGTTCTGTAATTAATTTGTCTGATTCTCTTTATTATTTGATTCACTTATAACATATTTATCAATTATACTACGTAGGTAATGTAATACACTTCTTATTGCATCACATTAAGAAGCACATTACGTCTGATTGCTCTGCTATATTAGAAGGTAAGTCTGATCATTTCACTAAGGTAGTTATCAGATAGCTCCACTGAGATGAATATTTTTCCATAGAGCCAAGACTTCTTTTTTCAACAACCTGTTTTTGAGTATTGCCCTATGGCTAATTCTGTACTGAGTGTTTTATAAACATTACCTTATTTCATCTTCACAATTAATTATACTTTCTCCAGATTATTTTCCAGACAATCTAAAATATAAAAATTTTTAAAAAGATGTTAATCTACAATTTAAACTCAAATCTCTTTGACTTCAGAAACCAACCAACCTTTTAACCAGTATAGTGCCTTTTATCATTTTGATAGTCCTTACATTGAGGCAACACAAAGGACTAAGACTAACAAGGGACATCTCCCATTACAAATATCTAGAAAATCTTGGGGAAATTAATATTAAATACATAGGACTTACATTTTGGCTAATAGCAGAAGAGATAATTCTGACAAGCCTTCCTATATAGGACCACTTGACAAATCTCAGAAAAATAATCAATCAACTTGAAGGCATCAGAGAGCTAACAAGGTAGTAAAGAAATATTGGACTGGTTTCTGGGGAAAGAAAGAGAACCAGAGAGGTAAGCCCATGAGTGAGGTTAACCTTGCCATGGATGCATTTGTCAATTTCTGTAAGAGCAGCTAAGAGATTAAATAGATGTTTAGAGCCTCTTAAGGCTACAAGGACAGTGAATGGAATCTAGGATTCACTAAGACAACTGATAACCCTAGCAATCTCCCTTCTTATAGTTTGGGACCCAGGACTATACCCTAGGAATGGGAGTAACCTAGAAATACATAGGACCTCACAGGAAAACCTTCAAAACATTCAGTCTTTGAGAATGGGTTGAGAGAATCCCAGAATAATAATGCTCTAGACAGCTGCCAGAAGCAAAAAAGCAAGCAAACAAAAATCCTCCCTGGAGAAACAGCATTTCAGGTTTTATATTATCTCTTCGAACATATTTTAAAATCAATGTCTGATACAGGCACACACACACACACACACACACACACACACACGGATAACATGAATAAAAACAAACAGAAAAACAGATGATAAAAAAGATACACAGTTGAAGTTATCAGATAAAGTCTCCAGAATAACAAAGCTTAATTAAGGTGGTTAATCTAACAAAAGACATGTTGAAAACTTCAGCAGAGAACTGAAATAATAAGAGCCAAATGAAAAGTTTACAAATAAAAAATCCAATGACATATTAAGAAATTAATAGGTGGGTTTAAGAGTAAGTTAAACCCAGCTGAAGGAAGGAGGAAGCATTAGTGAATCTGAAGATAGGTGCAAAGAAAATATCCAGAATGAAGCAAAGAGAAAAAAAAGGATGAAAAATACAAAGGAGAGGATAGCGGACATACAATAATAAAATGACAATGTCTAATGTGTGTGTAATTAGAGTACTAGAAAACAAGGAGAGATTGAATGAGGCAGAAGCAATTTTGAAGCGATAGTGGTTTATTAGTTTTTAAAACTGATGAAAGGCCTTAAGTCAGATTCAAGATGCCCTACAACCTGCCAACATGATAGGTAAAAGCTATACTACTAAGCTGCTGAAAAGTAAAGGCAGAAAACTGAAAGCAGTGAAAGAAAACGAAGAGACTATCTCTGGATGAGCAATAATTAAATTGAATAATTTCTTAACAAGAATAATAGAATCCAAAAGACAAAAGTGTTATCTTCAAAGAAACTTTGAAAACAAGAAAAATAACCACCTAGAATTTTCAGGAAGGAAAGTGAAGCAAAAACGTGCTCAAGGAAAGAAACACTTGGCGAGTTCTTCATGAACAGACTTGACTCAATATATTTAAAAGCGTAAAAGGAATATATTTCCAGATTTCATGTGGTTGAGTTATCAGAAAGAACAGAGAGCAAGAAAAGTAGTAAATATATGGACAAATCTCAATGAATATCAAGTATAAGACCATAGTAAAAATCTGTAGGGTTTAACAGATAGGGAGAATTAAAATACAGACTAACAATGGTGCATGAGTAGGGAGGGGAGAAATGGAGTTACAATGCAAGGTTCTTGCACTGTCTGAAAAGAGGAAAAGAGCCAGTTAATGACATGCTTTGAAAAGTAAAGGGTATGTGACGTAATCTCTATGGTAAACCCTGAAAGAATAGTAAAGGAATATGTCACTACCAAACTAATATATTATATAATAATGAAGATAAAATGGAATAATAAAAAATAATGCAGGAAAGACCAGAAAAGAGAGAGAAAACAACATAGAACAAGCAGAATAAATAGAAAATAAATAGTAAGATGGACAATTTCAACCCAAATGTATCTGTAATAACATAAATACACTAAATGCTCCAATGAAAAGTTAAAGATATCAGAATGGATTTTTTAAAAGTATATGCATTTTACAAAATATACATGAGAACATAAAGCTATAGAAAATTGTAAAGTGAAAGAATAGAAACTATAATACCAAGCAGACAGCAACCAAAGAAAAGTTGGTGTACCTAATTAATCAGACAAATTAAACCATGCAGCCCAACACAAATTCGTAAACTTTCTTAAAACATTACAAAAATTATGCACAGACCTTTTTTTAGCTCATCAGCTATTGTTAGGGTTAGTGTATTTTATCTGTGCCCCAAGACAGTTCTTCTAATGTGGCTCAGGGAAGCCAAAAGTTTGGACACCCCTGGACTTTAAAGGAAAACCCATTACTAGAGATTTTTTTAAATTATACAACAATAAAAGACACAAATTCCCAATGAAGATTAAAATAGTGTTTTTATTTGTATTAATCTAATCACATGGAAATATAAACATAATTTAAGTACAAAAGCAAGTAGAGAAATTTATAATCACAGTGGAAGATTTAATCACTTTCATCAGCAATTGATAGAAAAGTGACATAAAAAAGAAGGTAAGGATATTTAAGAGCAATGCTGCTACCATGAACAAGTAGAAAAAGCAGACAGAAAGCAGAAAACATCTGCTTAAAGGTATTGTACAGCTGCTGAGGCAACCAGGGCCAGAGGGACCAAGATTCTGGAGAAAGATGACCCTGGAGAGATGAGCTGATATTCTGTAGTTTTCTTTTCCCTGGAAACATTTGTCAATCCCAGGAGTGATGCAAAAAATAAAGAAAAGAAAGAGAATCTGGGTTTCATCACGGTGGAGGGGCTCAGTGGGGGAACAGAGAATCCAACAAAGCTGTGGTGGTTTCAGGAGGGCTGGAGAGACAATACCGGAGATCTAAGAGCTCAACCAGAAGGGAGAAGTAGAGAACTAAGTCTGACATACGGCTGGTTTTCCTGAGACATTTGCTAAATTCTGAAGTTCTGAGGGATTGGAGGCTTGAAAAGTAAGCAGAGAGGCTCTGAGAAACACAGTGGAAGTTTGTACGCAGTGTCACTCTGCTGAGGAGGCAGTGATTAGAGTTGAGAACCCGCCAGAGGTGAAGAACCTGGGCTCTCTTGAAACCTTTGAAGGCTGGTGCCTCGATTCAGTTAAACCCCTAATTTGACTACAGTGAGCGAATCCCTCTGCCTGCGGAGGGCGGGACTTTATCACCTCTAGAGGAAGATAACATGGTCTGGAGCCTCTGCAGTTTTGCCCGTATAATGTTCGCATCTAATAAAAATTCACCAGGATGCCAGAAGATAGAGCTACATGACTGAAAGGGAAGGGAAGAAAAGCAAAGCAACCAGAGTTTAGTTTGCTGACAAGGACTTCAAAATAACTATGATTAATATATCCAGGTAAATGTAGGAAAGGATGAAAAAAGCAGATAAAATTGGGGAATTTTACCAGAAAATTAGAGAATGAAAATGAACTAAGTGGAAATTCTAGAACTGAAAAGCACAATAACAGAAATGAAAACTTCATACATAGATTTAAGTGGATTAGAACACTGAAGAAAAGATCATTTGTGAGCTGGGAAATAGAACAATAGAAAAATACTTGAGCTGAAGCGTAGAGAGAAAAAAGTTTTTTAAAAAGGACTTAGAGGCTATAGGAGAATCCAGGCATATCTTGCGGGATCCTTTCCAGACCACTATCATAAATTGAGTGTTAACAATAAAGTGATTCATAATCTTTTTGCTGGTGAAGGGTCTTGACTTCCATTTGTTAAAATAAAACACATGAAGCACGATAAATCAAAGCTCAATAAAACAAGGTACACTTTTAAAGGTTTAATATATTTATAACTGGACTTCTAGAAGGGATGAAGAAAAAAGTTACCCCCAAGTTTTCCTCAGCTCAGTGGGACATGAAGGAGACCTGAAAAAGTTTGCATGCCCTTTGAGAGTTATAAAAGTAGCTGAGAAATAAGGTAACAAACAGGACCCTAAAGCAAAAGCCGTGGGATTGACAGCCAAAACCGGGAGAAAAACAGAATGAGCCATCCGGTAGGGTGCGACTTGAGGTGGGCCAGAGTCCACAGTGGGAGGGCCACACACCCTGAGCCCTGATCCTGCCACAGAACAGACTGCAAGTTGCAGGGACAATAGCACTTGAGAGAGGCTCCTGCCCGCAGTGGAAAGAGGACCCTCAGGAAAGGCTGTTAGGAGTAGAGGACAGCAGACGGGCTGTGGGCTGCCCCTCTGAGCCAAGCTGTTGCTTAAACTTCCTACTCCGTCTGCGTGCCAGGACGGGTTACCGCTGATAACCACCAAGCCGCTGTCTGTGTCCAGGAGTTTGTCATGTTCATTTGTTTCTTTCAGTTTTATATTGCACATATGAGTGAAGTCATATGATTCTCAGCTTTTTCTGACTTATTTCAGTGAGCGTGATGATTTCTAGATCCATCCTTGTTGTCACTATGGCCATATTTCATCTTTTCTTATGGCTGGTTATATTCCATTGTACAAGGGCTGTCCAGAAAAAAATTCAACCATAAATCCCTCTGTTTTTCATATTACATGGCTGGATAATTTATCTGATCATCCAATAAGCAAGATTAAGTCTTACAGTGTGCCCCAACCCCTCCCACCTCCACACTCCTAAATGGACCAGAAAAGCGTTGCTGATTAAGTGGTGACATTGCAAGGCAACTCAGTCCCTTCTCAGGCCTAAACACCGCACAGCACCCCCATTTCTACTCTGCAGCAGTTGCCTCGTGCTGTTACAGGACTTCCTTCTCCCGGGTTCCAGGAGGAATAAAGAAAGGTCTGCAATGAAATCCTCGATGTCTGGGGGGTTTCAAGTCTTGAGGAAGGGAGGGGCAGGACCCTCTCAGAGGTGCCCCCTTCATTAGTCTTCTTTCCATCAACTGGCAAACATCTTGCTCTCTTTTTGGGTGAGAATGCTGCACTTTAGTGATGTCTTGCACCCTTCCTATTTTAGGGTAGCTCATTTAATAAACACTATTCTAGATTATTTCAAGTAAATCTTTTGGAATTCAAAAGACCTTTTTCTTTCTCAGGTGCCTGGATCTTTGCATTGAAAGCCTGAGGGTGAAAACTTGTTTCTTCTATGCCTTTTTTAAGTCTTCTGAAATTCAAAGCTGAGCTGACTCCTTTATTCTTAGCTGGACTCACCCTCTCCACAAAGCTCTGGATGCCGGCCTTCGCAGGTGGAGAGCTGCAGAGAAACAAGAATGACTGGGCATGGCAAGTACGGCGGAAAGTGTTGCAAAAATTTCAACCCATTCAATTACTACCCTGCACAATAAAACAGTGCTGGAGAAGGAAGGAAGAATAAGGACTATAGAAAAGCAGAAACTGAGCAAGCGCATAGGGCAAAGCGGAGTGCAAGTCGGGTCTGGTAAAAGCGCAGCATCCCTATAAGTTCAGCCCTACCTTAAATGAAACCCACTTTTTTAGTAAACCTATTTTGCTTTTTCTAACACTTCCTAGTCCCTCCCCAGTGAGGGCATGATGGATCATAAAATAAGCTTAAACTGGAGTTTTACAAACTATACCAAGTATGCTGTGTTACCATAAACATTAATTGGTCAAGGAAACTTTTCTCAGTAACCGTTTTCTGAGGCCCGTTTTTCAGCGATGGGTCTTCTGAGCCCTGTCGGGGAGAGACCAAACGCTGGTTTCCCAGTTTGCTCATTTTGCTTTCGTTTTAATATGACAAAATTATCTGTCTGATCATCACACAGTGTTGTGCTCCCCGTTTTCGACCCCCACAGCGACCAAGAGACCGACTCCGATGTAAATACTAAAAGAGACTTTATTGCTCCAAGCTCGAGTCGGTCCGTCGCCCTCCAAGGCAGCAGAGAGAGGACGCCCGAACCTGGCTAGGCGGGGGGATTTAAAGGGAAAAATTGCAGGCGGGTGGGGTGACATGCCGGGGCCTTACTGGGTAGGTGGAGGACTTGGGGCGCGAAGCAGGAACTGGGTGCTGTGCTCTTAGGCTTCGCTTCTCTCGAAATGGCGGCTAACTGTCAAAATGGAGTCTCCTAGGCCCCACAAGAGTAAGAGCCTGGTAGAAAATAGATAAGATCATAACAGAAGCTTCCTAAAAACCACATTTGAAGTTTTCTTAGATTAACATGGTGGCTGTATTTTTTTGTTGCCAATAAACAGACTAAGGAAAATTTTCTGTTTTTATTCTTATAAGTTTATAATAACAAAAAAGATATTTTATCATTTTTTTTTCATGTATGACCTATTGTTTTATCAGTTCAGCTTCTTTTTTCTCTCCTTGTTTCCTTTCATTGCTGTTGAGTCCAGCTTGACTCAGGCTAGGGGCGAGGGAAGGGGGCTGCAGAACTTAAAGAAAAGACACACACAAGTTAGAGAGAAAAGATGCGAACAGGGGGCTCACAGCCGCAAGGACTGAGAGCCCCAACCGTGGGGTCCTCATCGTATTTATTACTTGCTTAAGGAAACAAGGTTAAAAAAGAAAAAAAACTTTCTTTCATCAGTACTGCCACGTCCTTGAATGTCTGGAGATGGTGTGAGAAAGCTGCATATCTCTTCCATAAACAGTGTTCTGTCCTGGCGGGACCCAGTGTTCCGGAGCCCACACCTCCCTTTGCTTCAGGGAAACAGCCTAGCTGCAAACCATCTCTCTACATTTCTCTGCGTATGTCCCTTTTGTTTTTGTATGACAAAAAATACTGACTTTGCCACTTTTTTTTTTGTATCATGGATTGAAATGGTTCTTGCGTACTCTTTTTAAGGTTTGTGATTATCGTGCCTTCTGGCTGTTCCCGAAAGTCCCCATTGGGTTCCAGCACACGTTGTGCCTTTACACACCAGCGCTCAACTCTAGTGAATGGAGTCGTTGTTGTTATAAAGACATCCATTAAGGGGAGCTGGCTGAGATCATTCCATCGGATCTCAGCCTGAGCTGTACCTGGGACGCAAGGCAGCCAGGGGGCAGGAGTCAACCTCAGAAGGGGTGAGGGGCTGTGCCTCACCACTGTAGAGCCCAAGCTCTCTCCTGATGGCCCCTATGTGACTGTGCCTGTCTTATGTTGTTCCTCCCCTGAGGAATCTTACCGGTCACTGACAAACCAGCCATCCTCTGGGGTCATACAGGGTGATGTGAGGTATTCTATGCCCCCGTGGCCTCCACACTCAGCTCCTGCCTTAGGTTGCCATGGGGAATGCATGGGGAGACAGACTGTCTTCAGCTAGAAGGCAACATTGAATATCCAAAACATCTGCTTCTAATTGAGAAATATCTAAGGATAAGTTGTCCCTGTGTCCTAACAAATATCTGTACAGTAGCCTAAGAAGTACCAGAAGCAGTATAACGATGGGGAGTTACACAGAAGCTGGTAGTGTTCTAATCACATTTCAGCTTCAACTGTTTTCTCAATGTCCGGACTTTCCTGAAGTTAGTACAGCATTTTCTAAGTTTACTAAGCGTGTGATAACAAACTATGTAACCCAGTTAATAATGCATATCAGGAGAGGCTTCCCAGGCTCTTTCTTGTGATATCGGCATCCACATACCTCTACGGGGTCTTAAACCAACGACATTGTCATTTGCTGAATATAAGGAGTGATGTAAGCAAGTGAACAAGTGACAAAATTAATATAACAATGTAATTCTATCTTTGTGAAATCCAAGGAAAATTGGCCCTTGAAAAAAACATAAGGATTAATAACACAGGATTGTACAAAATGAGTATAATTCTGAGAGGTGTTAAAGGACAATGAATAATTAGGGGAATGATGGTACTGCCCATCCCATATTTTAATTGGACCTAAACTCATTGGAATTTTCCACAAGGATTCCCGATAGGGACCCTGGGAAGTCTGTGGAGCCAGAGGCACCATACCCAACCCATGCCAAATAATAGGGAGAGAAGAGTGGGTGATGACGGTGCGATTATGTCTAAAAACACTCCATTTTAATGCTTTCCCGACGGAGCAGGACTCGTTTGCAGCACTACAATTTGAGATGGCATACCCCTTAGGGGACCAATCCGTCACAATTCCATAGGAATCATTTAGTAGTACTGCTCTGCGAGTCCCTCTACATCTTTTTAATGTATTTTATCCATTCCAGAGTACCTTCTTCTGAGTACAAATGGGAATGTCAGGAGGGTTTTTAGTATTATTACTTGTATTTAAAACTTAATCCAGATAACAGATGTAATTGAGAATGAGAACTGTTACCATGTTCGGGAATTATTGATAACCAAGCCTGATTAGCTAATGACAAAGATCCCAGGACAGGACCTACACAAAGTGGTAAAGCATTAAGGGCCAGAGATCCATTGAATATCATTCCTTATAACAGATGAAAGAGCAATCGACTATCCTCAGGTCTGGGAAGCCAAGAGGAATCATTAATATAAATGGGAGGGGGAGATTCGTCCCAAGTCATGGGGCACAATAAAGGTGGATTAGGAATATAAGCCTAATAAGTGTAATTATTGTTAGAAGCTTCACATATAGGTAAAATATTTACAGAAATAGTAATAACTGAAAGCATAGCTATAAACAGATTAGAGGCAGTAACAGATATACAGGAAGTAGGAGTTGGTCCCATTTTTGTAGTCTCCAGAGTCAGACCCTCCATCTGCATCACTGGAGGCCTGATGTCCCCCAGAACCTTTCTCCTCCTTCCTCCGCTCATGGTAGGGCTTAACCCTCCAACCAGGCAGCCACACAGGTGCTTCACCGGTATCTAGAGACACACAAGCCAAACCTCGTCCCCACGTTAGTAATTTTCCCGTTGACCATGCGTTGGTAAGGGGGTCTTGTCACCAAATCGGAGGAGATTCCCTCCATGATCTAAGAGGAGATTGTGTCCCAAAATGCCTTTCTGCAGCAGTTCCTCCTCTTTCAGAGGAAAGATTCAAATAATTCAAAGTGAGCAAAGCTTTGGCCAGCTGTATTTGCAAAAGGGGGACCTTGTATTCCCCCTTTTTGTTTTTGTAACATATTTTGTAATGTATAGTTAGCTCGCTCAACTAATGCTTGTCCCTGTGGATTATGGGCGATGCCAGTATAATGTTTAATATCCCATGATTGCACAAATTGTCGGAAACTCTTACTGACATAAGCAGGAGCATTGTCCATTTTTAGTTCTTTAAGTAGTCCCATGACTGCAAAGCAGGCATACAGATGATTGATTACAAGCCTTGCAGTTTCTCCGGACTGTACAGCAGCCCAAATAAAGCCAGAACAGGTGTCTACAGTGACACAGATAAAGGAGAAACGACCAAATGAGTTACATCCATTTGCCGTAAAGCATTTGGATTTAGGCCTCTCAGGTTAACTCCTTCCTCGGATTGTTGGGGATCATTAATAATCTGACAGGAGGGGCATGTGTGCACACAATTTGGTGTGCTTGACTCCAGGTGATAGGGAAACGGGCTCTTAATCCTGGTGCATTTAAATGAGTAAGAGAGTGAAAATGTTCAGCTTGCTGTATAACAGAAGCAACTAACTGAACAGCCGCTTGATTTCCTTTAACTAAAGGTCCAGGTAAGAATGTGTGTGCCCTAATATGAGTAATATAAAAAGGAGAAGTTCTGTTTTGAACAGCCCATTGCAAATGAACAAATAATTTTAATAATGAAGGATTAATAGGTTTGAGTAATGCAATTTCAATACTTGGAGTGACATGGACTATATAAGCAGAATCAGATAATATATTGAGAGAGTCTAGAATATCTTGCAGAACTGTAATGACCGCAAGTAATTCTGCTTGCTGAACAGAAAATCCTGGGGTAAGCATTCTTTTAGTTTTATATCCTGTATATCCTGCAGTGCCCTGTCCAGATCCATCAGTAAACACAGAAGGAGCCCCTGGAATGGGATCAGTTTTAGTAATATTAGGCAATATCCACTGGGTGCTCTTGATAAACTGTAATATTTTTGTTTTAGGATAACGATTATTGAGACATCCTACAAAATCAGCCAAAGCAATTTGCCAGTTGAGATGATTTTGAAAGCAATAATCTATTTTCTTTTTAGTCAAAGGTAAAATAATATGAGAAGGATCAAGGCCATTAAGTGATCGAAGATAAGATCGGCCTTTCATAATAAGCTGAGCCATGAGATCCAAATAAGGAGAAAGTGATTTAACTGTACTATTGGATGAGAATAGCCACTCTACAAGACAGTCATCGTGCATAAGTACACCTGTTGGAGAATGTACAGAAGGAATAATAATTACTGTAAAGGTTTAGTAGGATCTACATGACTAAGTTGAGCAGAATGTATTTTTTTTCAATAATGTGAAGTTCCTTTTCAGCAGCAGGAGTTAATTGTCTAGGACTGTTTAAATTAGAATCTCCTTGCAGCAATGCAAAAAGATTAGATAGTTCATAAGTAGGAACTCCTATGGCTGGCAGAAGCCAATTAATATCCCCTAAATGTTTTTGTAAATCACTTAATGTTGTAATCTTATCTCTTCTCAATTGCACTTTTTGAGGTTTAATTGTAAGCCTATCCACTATATGCCCTAAATAAGAAACAGGTGTTGTTTTTTTATTTTTCTTAGGAGCTATTTTTAATCCTGCCTGAGTTAAAGATTTTTCTAAGCAATTATAAACTTGGAGCAATTCTTGTTTTGAATCAGAAGCACACAAAATACCATCCATATAATGTATTAAATAACATTTTGGAAATTGTTTTCAGACAGGTTCTAACACCTTAGCTACAAAATTTTGACCGATTGTAGGACTGTTTAACATTCCTTGAGGTAATACTTTCCACTGAAATCTTTTCATTGGCTCCTTATTGTTAAAGGAAGGGACTGAAAAGGCAATTTTTAAAAAATCTTTCTTAGTTAAAGGTAATGTAAAGAAACAGTCTTTTAAATCAATCCCTAAAAGAGGCCAATTGCTTGGAATCATAGAAAGAGATGGCAAACCAGGTTGTAAGGCACCCCTAGGCTGAATTACAGCATTTGTAGTCCTCAGGTCTGCTAATAATCTCCATTTTCCAGATTTTTTTCTTAATAGGAAATACAGGAGAATTCTAGGTGCTAAAGGATTCTTCAATATGACCCTTTTTAAATTGTTCTTGAACTAGAGCTTGCAAGTCCTCTAATTTTTCTACAGTTAATGGTCACTGTTCTACCCATACTGGAGAGGTGGTTTTCCAGGTTAAAGGAATGGGTTTTGGTGTTCCTAGGAGGCCTGTATTAACAGTGGCCACTCCTAAAAAGGCTGGTATCCTGATCCATATTTGTCATATTTAGGACCTGGAAGGCAAGGTTCTCTCCGTCCCTGATTATATCGTCCTAATCCAAGCCCTCTAATGTGTCCTTGTTTGTGCATCATATTTGACTTTGAGGACTACACAGAATTCCTTCAGGAATATGTATTTCCGCTCCCCTTTGTTCAAGGAGATCCCTTCCCCATAAGTTAGTAGGCATGTTGGCTACATGAGGCTGCACATGGCCGTGTTGCCCATCTGGACCTTGGCAAGGGACAATATTAACACTTTGCTGAAGCCCTCAAGGAGTTCCCAAACCTACAACAGTACTAGGAGCTTCGTGTCAGGGCCACACATGGGGCCAGAAACAGGAACCCATAATTGAAATACCAGCTCCAGGATCAATAAGTCCTTCAAACATTTTTTCTTGAATATTAATCTTGCACAAAGTTCTGGATTCTTTTATCTTTTCATTCAAGAACACACCTATACCTCCTGTACTCCCAAATCCTCCAGTCCCTGTTTTTAACATTCGTCTCAATAGGAATACATGGTAACAATAACAATGGAGCTGTTCCATCTCCAGGATTTGCTTTCCATGGGACAGAGGAAGACATAATAATCTGAATTTCTCCTTGATAATCTGAATTAATTACTCCTGTGTGTACTCTAATTCCTTTGGAGGATAAACGAGATCTTCCTAATAGTAATCCTACAGTATTTTTAGGTAAAGGACCTAAAATACCCCGTTTGTACTCTCACCGGTTCCTCTCCTGACAAAAGAACAATAGTTTCCGCAGTGGGTATGTCTACTGCTGTTGAGGGGGACAGTTCCAGGACACCACAGAATATGGGGGTTTTGAAGCTTCTGCTGAACAGGGAATGCTCTCTTTTGATTTGGGACTGAGAGCAAGCCCCTTTGGGCATTTCTGACGAGGGGGTGCCATTTTTATGAAACCTTGAATGGCATGGATTAGCCCAATGATTTCCTTTTCCACATTGAGTACAAGGCCTAGGTGATACTTGTGGAACCCCTCTTTCTCTTCTATAAGTGAGAGGTCCAGACCCCATTTTCTGTTGACGTACATTTTTACATTCTCTCTTAGTATGTCCTGTCCTTCCACAGTTAAACATATCCCAGGGAATCTAGATGTAATTCAAAGATTAGCCATAGCTTCAGCCATCATAGCAGCCCGATAACTTTCAGTCCCTACTCCTTGGCATAACTTGTCATACCCCGTTATATCCATTTTACCTTTCATAGCCCCACTAGCCTTTGGACAATCAGCATTGGTATTTTCATAAGCCATCAGCTGCAATAAGGTATCAGCAGCTTCAAGATTGTTAACTTGCTTTTTAATAGCTTCCTGCAATCTCGCAATAAATTCTGAATAAGGCTCTTTAGGGCCTTGCAGAATCTTTTGAAAAGACATAGGTGGTTGTCCTTTAGCTTCAATGTTTTCCCATGCTCTCAAGCAACATTTTCTAATTTGAGCTATAGCTTGATTATTCATTACCAGTTGATTTTCCACTCCTGCCCAGTTACCTATTCCCATTAAGTTGATCAAAGGATATCGGGATATTATTATTTCTATTGTAAGCAGCCTGTGTTTCTGCATGATCAGCCCACCAAGTTTTGAGCTGCAGAAATTCTCTTTGTCCTGATACTGGGTCTAGCCATAGTGGACCAGTCAATAGGAATTAATCGTGACCCTTCTGCAATCCCCTGTACTAGGCCATAGGTGAAAGGTGCATTAGGGCCATAATTTGGCACTGCCAATTTTAATTCTTTCTAAGTCTTAAAAGGTAAAAGTTCATGGACAAATTCATAAACACTTTGTGGGTGGTTGGGAGCTACTCCAAGCACAACCCTTTCATGCACTGTGACAGCGAGGGTCATGGTTAAGGCATCTAAATCTCCCTCTCTTCGAGCCTGAAGAATTCCTTTTTGCAACATGGACAATTTAGGTTCTTTTAAGGTGTCCCCTGATATGGAAAGAGGGTGGAAGAAGAGGCAGATCTTCCAGCTCCTCAAAAGGAGCACTGGGGGGGGGGGGGTGTAATTTTTTTCTTCCTTACTGAATTGAGGTATATCCTCCACATTATAATTTTCCTCATTATCCTCCTCCTCCTCACCTTCATCCTCAGTCTGTAAAGTTTCCAAGACTGATTTAATTAATGTCCAAGTCAGCCAAATAGTTACAGGCAAAGAAACTCCTTGCACATGTAACTTTTTTAGCTCCCTGCCTACCCTATCCCAGTCTCCTAACTCTAATGAACCCAAGGCAGGAAACCATGAACAAGTTTCTCAATGACTTTAAGCAGTTCTAAAATCCTACCTTCAATAGCTTTAGCTCCTCCTGCTTTAAGCAATTGCTGTAGTAAGCACACGTAATGGCGATATTTTACAGCACTATCTACATTTCCATGGTAGCCCTGTTTCAATTCCCGAGAGTAATCCCTCCCTTAGGGGACCTCCGAGGCCTCTATTTCCACTCGGGGCCCTGCAATGATTCTTCCATTTCAGTTTCGCTCAGGTGATCATTCCTTCATTCACATCCCTACTCAGGCCCCACGTTGGGAGCCACTTGTCTAGTCCAGCTCGACTCAGGCTAGGGGCAAGGGAAGGGGGCTGCAGAACTTAAAGAAAAGACACACACAAGTTAGAGAGAAAAGATGGGAATGGGGGCTCACAGATGCAAGGACTGAGAGCCCCAACCGTGGGGTCCTTATAGTATTGATTATTTACTTAAGGAAACAAGGTTAAAAAAGAAAAAAAATCTTTCTTTCATCAGTATTGCCACGTCCTTGAATGTCTGGAGATGGTGTGAGAAAGCTGCATATCTCTTCCATAAACAGAGTGTTCTGTCCTGGCGGGACCCAGTGTTCCGGAGCCCACACCTCCCTTTGCTTCAGGGAAACAGCCTAGCTGCAAACCATCTCTCTACATTTCTCTGCACCCATCACATATGTTAAAATTACTTTTCCCCTAAATGTTTTGTCTTGAAAATTTTCAAATTTAAAGAAAAGTTGATAGAATAATATAATTATACAATCACCTGGATTACCCAGTTGTTAGCTTTAGCCATGTTTGCTTCATCTCTATCTGCCTATGTCACGTAAGTGTCACTATTGCCATTTTGAGTTGTTCAAGGGACTGCCGTATACTTTGTAGAATATTTAACAGCACCCCCGACCTCTACTAATTAGATTTCAATAGCGTCTTCTCCCAAGTTGTGACAACCAAAATGTCTCCAGACGTTGCCAAATGTCCCTAATTAAGAACCACTGATCTGTAATTAAAAAACACACACCCCTCTTACTGAGCTGAAGTATTTGAAAGTAAGACTTCAGGCCTCATGATATTTTACCCATAAATACCATAGTATGTATTTGATCAGGGCATGCATACACTCCCACATAACCACAGCCCCATAACCATGGTCAAGAAATTTAATTTTAATCACTTATCATTTAATAATGATATAATCTGATACCCAGCTCAGATCCAAATTTCACTCAATTGATCACAGAAAAGTGTGCTGCTGGTTTCTGAATGCTTGCCAATCTAGAGTGAGAAGTATCTGAATGTAGCTTTTTCCAATGACTTGTTACGAACCTTTCAAACATGGCAAAGTAAAAGAACTTTCTGATTGTAGATTTAATTTGCATTTCTCCTGTCAACAATGAAGTTCACACGTTTAAAGTGCTTATATTTTTTGGTGTGTATGAATCTTTGCTTTTCTCAATTTTTGAGTGCCTTATAAATGGGGAAGTTGACTCTTTAACTATGATATATGTTGTATTTATATTTCTCCTGGTTTGCCACTTATCTTTTAATTTTACTTACAGTGTTTTTACCACAAAGCTTGTTTTTATTTATTTTATTTTTTTTAATTTTTTTAAATTTTTTTTTTGCTTTTTGGTATGTGGGTAGCTCCCTGACTGGGAATCGAACCCAGGCCGCAGCACTGACAGCGCCAACGCTGAAGCCTTAAGCCGCTACACCATCAGGGAACTCCCTGTTTTTATTAAGGTAGTCAAATTTGTTGATCTTTTTTGCCATTGATTCTAGATGACGGGCATATTTTAAAAATTTTTCCACAAGAAGATTATAAACAAATTCACTTAGGTTTTCTTCTAACATTGGTATGGCTCATTTTTCCCATTTGGCGTTTTTCCTGGAGTATCATGTATGTTATGGATCCAAAATTACTTTTTCGAATAGCTGTGTAATTGTGCTAACACTGGTTATCAACATTTGTCTTTTCCCTCAATGATTTGAGATGCCACTTCATTCATTAATGGTTTTACATGGTTCTATTTCTGAATTTTTAATTATATTTCAGATCTGTCCATCTATTCATACTACACTGTTTTAATTATAGAAGATTTATTAAACTTTATTGTACTTAATAGGGTTATCTCTCCTCATTGATCTGCTTTTCCCCCAGGATTTCCTAAATACGCATGTATGTTTATTTTCTCATGTGCACTGTGGACCAATTTGTCTAGTTTCAGGGGAAATACTTGTTGAAATTGTATTGGAGTACTGTTAAATTAGGGAAAATTTACATCTTTATTGTATCCAAGACCAAGGAATATTTCCATTTGTCTTTGAGTAGTATTTTAAATGATACTCTATGACAATAGCTGCTTAGGGTGACATAATATATGTCTATTTCTCAGATCTAGAAAGTGAACAATATTGAAGATCATATTTTGCAACCTTGAAAAACTTGATGAACAGGCTAAGCTTTCTTTACCCAAATTATCATATAACAACATCTTCCATTGATTAGGTACCTTTTATGTGGCCATTTAACTCGTTAAGCAGTCTCAAAAGGTAGTTTTTTAACATTACTATTTTAAAGATGCAAACACTGAGGTTCGCAGAAGCGAAGAAACTTGAGTCAGGTGAAACAGCTTGCGGCTGGAGAAAGGTGCCGCCTGGGGAAGCTCTTCCCGCCACACCATCCTTGAGGCCTGGTAAGTGCTAGCGAGCTGCCAGCAGGGGGCGCAATACTCCTATTGCAACGCAGATCGGCCCAAGAGCTTGAGTGTGAGAGTTCCCCATTCCAGCCCCGTTTGCTGATTGGAAAATCGCACAAGTCAGAATTTTTATCTGAACCCTTGTCGTTACACAGGACAGAACTGAAACCACTTGGTTTCACCTCCAGGTGGGAGGGTTGAACTGAGAGTTCAGTGGGGCTTTCCTAGAAAAGAACATAGAGTACAACCCCAAAATGAAAAGCAGCCTCTACAGCTAGAAGTTTAAGATGTCAGGGAATATAATACTCCAACGAAGAAAATTACTGTCCCACACTGCTCTTCAGTCCTGACCTGACCGCCCAATAGGTTTCTACCCTGATCTTCAAAGGCATAATTAAGAACATATTAATTCAATTTTGTATTTTTGTCAAAAAAGAATGTCCAGTTATTCTGTGATGGTTTTCCACAGAGGTATTATTACATTTCCCAAGGATTTGTTCTTTAAATCTTCATTTCAGTGACGCCTCCAATTCTGTAGTTTTATTATATTGGGCTGTAAACGTGGGTATATTCTACTGAAGTAGTGGATGTGAGCTCTGAGTTGTTGGTTCCAAGAGCTTATAATTAGACACTTGTGGTTTAACAGTGCTCAGATATAAAGAAATTTCTCACCCTTTTATTAACTGTGTGAATATATTCTACTCCTTAATATGAAAAGACTATAAAAGGAATTCACCCGAGGTGAAAACATTTCTAAAATTGCACTTTTATTCTTTCCCTTTAAAACTCATTTAGGCAGATAGAGTGAGCCAGGGGCCTTGGGGAGTTGAGCAAGGTAATCAAAATTCACATGCAAGATTCCATTTTATTTAAAAATAAACCTGTCACATTTAAATTTTGAAATCCATCTCCTAGGTTACACACCTTATTACGTATACAATACCTACATCTCCAAATGGAAAGCAAAATGTACCCATGCATGATGTATAGTTTTAGCTCAACATGAGTTATATTTTTATTTTACTGCCACGACCTTGACTAAAGCACAGTATATTTGTGATACAAAAGTCACCACTCAAGATCAATGTCTATAAATAAGAGCTACCAAAAGGTGAGTGCTCACTATTTAGAAGCTATCCTCCCAATAATTCTTGGAGATAATCCATTCCTGCAAATTCCCCTTATTAACTGTGTGGGCAACTTATCTGTGCCTCAGATTTTCATCTGTAAAATGAAGATTACGAAAGAATCTACCTCATGGAACTGTTTTGAGGATTAGCAGTTATGTCCCATCTCTCCATCACACCATCACTACCTCAGCCATTATTAATCTACATTCTGTCTCCATAGATTTACCTGTTCTGCACATTTTATTTTCAGTTAATTTTCGCACCATTTATTGAAAAAACTTTTCTTTCCCCATTGAATCATCTTGGCACACTGGTTGAAAATCACTTAACTGTAGACATATGGTTCACTTTTGGACTATCATTTTTATTCCACTGATCTATCACGTCTTGATTACTATAGCTTTGTATTAAGTGTTGAAATTGAGAAGTGTGAGTCCTCCAACTTAGGTCTCTTTTAAAACTGTTGGCTAGTCTGAGTTCCAGAAGGATAATTCTTCAACCTTACCTTGGCTGAGGGAGTGTTTCATAAGAGAGAGAAAACTGTCCCAGAGGAAGCCTTCTGAGTGATTGGGCTATCTTCCCCACCCATCTCAGCCTCAAGTATATTTCTTTTATAGCTAAAGCTGCAGGAGGCATTAACAATACATTCATACCCAAGAAATATAATTCTTTAGTATTTTCTGTATTACACAGTTTTGTGCAGTAACAAACAGGAGCAGAGAGAGAACAGTAGAAATATCAGCACTAGTTAGTAGTGATGCTGCAAGCAGTTACTTACTGTTGACCTATATAGGCCTGCTACTGGCTTTAAAGGGACACGCACAATCCTAGGCCCTGGCAATGCAGGCCGTCTCATGCCTCTGGAAGCTCCCTGGAGACCCCCAACCCATGATCACTCTTCATGGGCAATTCATAGGGTTCATCAGCTTTGTTTCTTTTAAATAATGAGAGCTTATTTTTCCAGGGCTTCTTTCCACAAATACTTGTGGATTTGGAGTTCAATTTTAACAGGTTTTCACATTTTGTTTTTGTGCACTTCCTCATTTAGTCTTTCTCACCTCTCTCTTTTTATCTCTGTGTTTATCCTTTAGCTTACTTTAGCTTTGCTAGATTTTACCCTTCATTTTTACTTTTCACCCGATTTATTCTATTGACTTTACAATGTGTATATTCTTCTTTTTATTTCATCCTAATTTGCCCTTTAATTAATGTTTCTTTAACTTTTTAGTTATGTCTCTTTTAAACTTTTTATTTTTCAACCAAATCACTTTAATGATCTGAATTATTCTTAGCTCTGGCCTTTTAGTTACAGTTTCTTTTTAATTTTTTAACTTAAATTTCTGTTCACAGTGTTCTTTTTTAAATGTATATCTTTGTCCATTGTGATTAAAAAAATTTTTAATGCCCAAGCTATAATAGTGGGCAGAATTTATGGGTCTAGAAGTAACACATTGTGAGGAGGTCCACACCACAAACAGGAACATTTGGATACGTTTGTTTGTCTAGCCATCTCTGTGCTTATCCCTCTGGCTCTGCTTGGCAGATCATCTGTCTCTGTCGGTGTTTTTCTCTTAAAATGAATATTAACTGGGTTATACTGGAGACTCAGGGATGACAACTCCTTTGCATGGTTCTAAGCATCCTGCTTAAGAAAGCTGCGTATTTGAACTCCTGGAATGAGTGCCCTTTCTAAGAAGTTACATGTTCTAAAATCTGTGATATCTGACATACATCACTCATTTGCATAAGGCGTGCAGATTTAGGCAGAAAGTACTACTTCTTCCTCCAGTTTCCTCCATTGCAGCAAACCATGTATCCAGCTGCTCAAACCAGAACCCCATGAAGCATTCAGCAGCACATCTGTCTTTTCTGCCTCCATATGTCCCATGCTTGACCCCCTCATTGCTTATCTGGGCTACTTCCCAACCTTGCTTCTAATCTTGACCCCCTCTATCCTTTTTCCATAGAGCAGCCAAAGTGATTTTTTAAAATATCAAATTATATCACTCCCTACATAAAACCTGTCAATATCTTTTCATTGTACCCCAAATCAGTCCCAACTATACCATAGCCTCTACCTCGTGACATGCTGCCCGTCTAGCTCTTTCTCTTCACCTGTTCCTGGAGCATCCTCCCTGCACTGACCCTTCCCTGACCATGCTAAGCTCATTCCCACCTCAGAGCCTGTCCACACACAATCCCCTCTTCCCAGGCTGCTGCTTCCCCTTGGCAAAGCTGGTTGTTTCGCCTCATTTAAGTAGGGTGACCAACCATCCTGGTTTACCTGGGACTGAAGGATTCTGGGGTGATGGAACACTTAGTTTTAAAACCAGGAAAGTCCTGAGCAAACTGGGTCAAATTGATCACCTGCTTTCAAATCTTGGCTTTCAAGTATCCCGACTCAGTAATGCTTTCCTTGCCTGTGACATCTATAGCAGGTCCCCACCCAAATGCCCGTGAGTCCTCATTTTGACATCCTGTTTCCTCCATAGGAAGGGCTTACTACACTTTCAGTATTTTATCTTATCTATGTCTTTTCTTGTTTTTTTTCTTTGTTTCTTTGTTTCCTTTTCTAACATCTAAAGATTATCGGTGCCATCATGCTTGTCTTATTCTGTTATATCCCCAGTGCCTAGCACTGAGTCTGACACACATTTGTTGAACAAAGGAAGGAAAAAAGAAGAAAGGAAAGGAAAAAAGGAAAAGGGAGTACCCTTAACTTAAACTCAGGCTTGCTTTTGTAAGGAACCACATAATGTTTAATCTTCCCCAAAACCCCAACAGAATGAGGTAAACCCATTCTGTACAAACCTATTTCTGTGTTTTTTAAATTGTGTCCCTTAAGAGTCATTGATTTCAACTGATATAACTAACTGATCAAGTACAAGCCCTCAAGCTCTGTGTTTCAGGAGAGGAAAAGATTTAATATTCAATCCCTTTCAAACCTTAGATCAATCCAAATACCAGCTTTTTAAGAAAAATGCTCATGACCTTGTATTTCTGTTGCTTTTAACCCTGTTCTCATTCAAAATGGTGAAGAGCCCCTGGGGGCAGAGGAATTCACATGATTTTGCACCAGAAGAAGTCCTGTGACATCTATTCTTTTATCATCATCTGGTCTTAGGCTGCTAAAGCATAGTTGGCTGGTTCTGTCCTGGAACTTTCTACTGGCATCTACTGCTGACTTACGTCTTCTGTATAGTCTCATGCTCATCAGGTTGACCCTGAGCTACTGCTTAGCTGCAGACCTGAATCTCCCCTAGGTCCTCCATGCAGTCTCATAACCAGTCAGTCTCCCTCCAATATCTGCTGTGGGACAGCTTACCTATGACAGGCATGATGACAAAGCCCCTGGCTCTCAGTATGGAACCAAGGAAGGCTTGGTGCCTCAGTTAGAGCTACTCTCCACCTGGCCTTGCCCCAACAGCTCTCTTGGCTGTGCTGGTTCTCCATGTATTGGCATGAAGCCTCCGTACATGAGTTTCCTCCAGAATCTCAAACTGTGAGCAAGAAATGCTCCCTCCCTTCAGTGTATCTGACTCTTCCTACTCTCCACGTCAAGGCCCCAAAATGGAAAATTCCAACACACTTCTTCTATCCCTCCTGATTGTTTTTCTCCGCCTTTCCCCACAGCCCCATCATTAGGATGGGCAGGTTTCCATCACCACCACTGCTTTCTGTGCTCTGTGTCTGGCTCCTTCACCTAGCCATCCCAGCAGGAGTCTCTTCTTCACATTAACTCCATGATCTCTGTTTTCAGGCCTTAAAAAATCTTTTTTCTCTTTCACCATTAACCATTAAAATTTTAAGCCTATTGTCTGCTGTAAATCTCAAAGAATGTCAAGAAAGGAATATCACCTTATGTTCACTCTCACACTGTTTCTGTAATAGATCTAAATCTTCCAGAGAGGTGGTCATGTACTTGGAAAGTCATAATAATACTTTTCTCTAAATATCACCTCTGTTAAATTACATTATTCTTTTTTAATTGGTTACTCTTTTAATTTGGAACTAAAATCTTACACATTTTATTCCTTACTAAGATTTCACTGTCTGGTTTGGATTTCTTGTTGCAGTTTGCAGTGCATAATTGTCTTAAATCCTTTGAGTAAGAGAGTTATTTATTTTTATTCATAATGAAATCAGCTGATCACAAATATAGGTACTTCCAAATATGGATACAATCTTTGCACCATTGTTTTAATATCTAGACTAACCACTCAAGATACTTATAAAATTCTGCTCTTCTGAGATTTTCTTTTCTATGATCTTCTTTAACTACAGTTTAGTAACTACCCTTTGCAGCAATTTTCCACATTATTAATATTCAGTTAGATGGTAAAAAGAATGGTCATAGCTCATTTTCATAAAGTTTGAACTCAGGGAGCTTTTTGAAATTTAGTTCTTAGCTTCACAATTACACTTCATACCATGATTTCTATTTTTGGGAACTGACTTCATTTTAGCAAAGTGGGTCAGATTATTATGTGCGCGTTGAGTTTCCTCAACACATCATTTCACTAGGACAGAGTAGATTATGTAATATGTTTATGTCATCTATGAATGCCCATGCAGGATTATATTCATGTGATAAGTTGAAATGTCAACCAGATGACCCAGACTTTGATCCAATCGTGCAGGGATTTTTTTTAATGGCACAAAACAAGTTGGTTATATTAATTTTTTTTTGTTTTTACATTTCACGCAATCTCTTAAACATTTTGCAGAACTAAGTCATTGATTGCTTCTACTATATTGTGCAACCAATATTAAGCAAAGCATAGAGCTGTCTGGGTATTAAGCAATGGAGTCATACTAAGTTCTTTGTGACACATCCATAGTGTTTTTCATATTTTATTTTAAGGACAAAGTGTTCTTGGTGACTCTATAATTAACAGTTGTATGTATTATATCCTTACAAGGTATTTTATTTTTTAATTTAAGTTTTGTCACAAGTTCAACACCAATCATCACAGGAGTATAATAGTTTTGATCAGTTCATGTTAAGACATTGAAGACTTTCCACAGCACAGGATTAAGTAGATAAAGAAGAATCCCAGGCTTGAGACCAGAGACACTCTGTTGTTCAGAGATGAACAGGATAAAGAGCAGCCAGCCCACTAGACAGAGAAATGAAGTAGAGGGAAAGCTAGCAAGTAAGTGAAATGCTTTGAGGAGGCAAGAAGGACCAATGACAGCAGGTGCCACTGACAGGTCAAATAATAGGACTACTGGGACCATTGGTTTTAACAATGTGAAGGTTATTTATGTGTCTAATAAATTGACAGGTACAATTTATTGCACATATAAATCTAATTGGAGATATTATTGCTCACAAGTTGAGAAAATGCCTGAGAACTTATTGGACACATGGCATGGAAATGTTTACTTATTTGTGACATTTCCTTATATGATCCTATATGGTCTGGACTCTACTGCTGTTTTGGTTTCACCTACAGGCTCCATATCCCACTCATACTTTGCTTTTGCCATAACTGGCTTCCGGGATGTTCCTCAAGCACATTCCCACCTCAAGGCCTTTCCCCTTCCTGTTTTCTCGGTCTGGAATGCTATTCCCCCAGATATGAACACGGCTCACCCTCTTCCTTTAGGTGTCTGCTCCAATGTCATCTTATAGAGGACTTCCCTGACTACCCTTGCTAAAGAACATCACTAGCCTCAACATTTTATTCCTACTATCTGACGTTATATACAATAATTACCACCACATTATAATTATCCATTTAACAAGAGTATAAACTCAACAGGATCAGTAGCTAAATTAGTTCCTGGCACATGCTGATTAGCAATAAATATTTTAAATAAATGAATGAAAAACAACTGGCCCATACATTTTTGCAGCAAAATTATTAACCTCCCAAGAAGAGTAAAAACCCCAACTCTGATTAAAGGACATAGTTTTAGAGTCTACAAGGCAAATGTCTTGCCAACACCCACCCCACACATACTTTTATCTTAACAGGATGTAAAAGGATGCCTGAATGTACTCACTTCAAAGTTCTAGTATAGATTCTTTCCTGTTCTCTAAACACCCTCAGACAACAAATGTTTCTGAAGCCTCTCACTTCATTTGAATGAATTAAAAAGTACATGCTGATACATTTTAGTTTGTGCACTAATTAATAGAAGACTCATGATAATTACAATGCCTACATTTTACTTTCAATTTTCTTCCATTTTAAATAATAATTCATCTAAGTTAAGGCTTTATAAACTATATATGCCACATTTTGAGGCTTCACTTTTTAACTAACACTTTTGTTGATTTTAGAAATTTCACTTTAAAAAACCTTCAGGCTTTGTAAGAGAAAGTACACAAAGCATTCATTCAACCAATTAGCATTTGTAGTTAACATCAGGGTATCCAGATGGAGCAGAAAAGATAAAGAGACACCTTTACACGTGCATACCATATGCACAGACCGTGGACTTCAAAACAGCATCCCTGGCACATGTGTTTCAGTATGACATTGAAATATAAGAAACAAGTCAAATAAAGGAACGCTTACATTTTTTCTGACTCATTTGACAAAGACAAGAAATTCATAGATAAATGTAAAATAAACGGTAAGGATGGAGAAAGCGTGGGGAGAAATCAACTGTAAAGGTATGTTCCAATTTCTGATGCCCTGGAGAAGCATCCATATGTAGTGAGAACACTTAGAACAGACGCATGAATGCATAATGGTAGCCATGGGAGTGTGCTTAAAATGTACAGGGAAAGGAGGGTGTTCACAATTTGAATGTGCCTTATTCTTTGCCTACCTGAGAATAAAAACTTGCCCTTGACATCTACCTGCATGGGAAATATAGGGTGGAATTAGAATAGGTTGTAATGGAGGCCATTGGAGGTTTATTTTTATTTTACTCTCTCAGCCTTGTTGAGAGTAGGCAATCAATAGATATTTGTTGA
The DNA here is from genome assembly GCA_004026885.1 of Lyroderma lyra. NCBI lineage: Eukaryota > Metazoa > Chordata > Mammalia > Chiroptera > Megadermatidae > Lyroderma > Lyroderma lyra. Next base: position 115,734 of record PVJL010002370.1, on the reverse strand, counting down.
AAGACTAAGTGAATGAGTAAAACAAGGGAAAAAACTTTCCATTTTAAGGGAGCAGGGGAAAAGGCCTTTATATAACTAATTGCAGATTACCCCAAATCAAGAAGAAAAAGAAACAGCAACAAATATTGAGTCTTCAATGTGACTAGGAGGTAGACTGGATGCACTGTTTTAAACAGGACAGAAAACAATGGTATTATCCCATTTCAGTTGGTATTTGTGCTCAGCCTAGGCTCACTGGTGTCAGCAGGCTGACCAGACGTACCATTTGAAATGGGACAGTACCATTATTTTCTGTCCTATTTCAATTGGTGCATCTGGTCAGCCCAGTCTCACTGGGCTAAACTCAAGGTGTCAGCAGGCTGACCAGACGTACCATTTGAAATGGGACAGTACTGTTGTTTTCTGTCCTGTTTCAAATGGTACGTCTGGTCAGCCTACTAGGAGGTATATACCTGAAACACAATATGAAAACAAAAAGTGAATGGAAGAATGGGAAATGGTTTAGTAGAGGAAGAAGAAGGTCAAATATAGTACATGCAGGGGGAGATATCAAAAAGAATCTAAGTGAACCACATTGTGGAAACCAAGAATGGTCAAGAATTCTAGGAGCAATGTCTAAAAAAAGACAAATACAGAATTCTAGGTCAAAAATAAATTTTACTCAGAGTTTTGAAGGCATCAATCTGTTGTCTTCTAGTTTCAATGTTAATGAAGAGTCCAATAACATTCTTATTTCCAGTCCCTTGTGTGTGCCTTATTTTGTTTCTCTTTTATCACAATGATAATGCCTGGAAGAATCAATATTACATTCTCTTCAGAAAAGCTTCCATTTTTATATCATAAGCTCCTTTCCTTTTTAAAAAAGTCAATTCCAAGCTTAGTATTTTTCAGCCTCTGTCCTACTGTCTTATTTGTGAAAAAAACTTCATGTTGTTTTTTTTTATTCATTTTTATTGTTAGACTTACTGGGGTGACATCTGTTAGCAAGGATTACATAGGTTTCAGGCATACAATTCTACAGTGCATTGTCAGCTTGTTGTATAATAAGTTCACCACCTAATGTGACTTCTCTTTCCATCACCTTATATTTAGCTTCCCCTCCCTCCTCTCCTACCCCCTCCCCTTTCTCCCCTCCCTAACCCACTCGTCCCCAAATAAACATTAAACTATTGATTGTGTCCATGGGTTATTTCAAGCTCTACATTGCACGAGATTACAGAATTACTGGGGAGTTCAGTGCTCCATCAATGCCAGTGCCCTAAGCAGAGTGCTTTACATAAGAGCCTACACAGGAGTTAAAAGAGTGAGGACTTACCAGTTGACTTTGTTTAAAATTAAAAGCAGTATAAACCATCTTAATTGTGTACCTTGTCCTACCCAGAAAGTGTTTCTTACAAGTTTGTGTAAAAGTTTGGAATATGTCCCATGTACACTGGCTCTTTAACACTAAATAATATTACAATATTACTTGACTGTCGCACTGGGACAGCATAACAGGCGATGCGCAGGACTTACAGAAAACAAAGGCCCCACTCAATGCCAACGGCATAGCGAGCCTCCTGGGTTGGTCACATAGGACACGGCAGCGGTGGCGTATTTTCATTGCTTCTAGAAAGGTACTTCTCCATCAAGGGGAAAATAAAACTATTTGAGAGGTGAGCTGACTTGGTGTTCCTTGAGGTGGAAGTCTCAATCTTTTTCCCCCCTCTCTTGATATGCATTTTGCCATTTTTTCCCACAGAAAATGAAGTTTCATATTCTTTATAGCTGAATTTTCTATTATATTTCAGACAATCGCCAGACAGGAAGTTGGAGCATCATGGGGCACATTATAAACGTGTGAGTGCCAAAGTAAGAGGACGCTTTTATCCAAGAATAATTGCTACTAGGAAAAGCCGTTTGGGGAGATGCCACTTGAAAATGGGATCAAAATGTTATTTAATAGTTTAAATTTTTTTTTTGTTGGGACTTTATCTTGAAATTTTTAATTATAAATTAAGAAATTATAACAAAATAATAATTGTGGTAGTCAGGATAATGCACCCCACACCCCCCAAAAAAGATGTTCATATCCTAATCCCTGGAGCCTGTTTGTTTACATGGTAAGTGACCATGGCATTGCTAATCAGTGACCTTAAAATAAGGAGAGTTACTGGGTTATTCAGGTGAGCCCATTGCAATCACAGGGTGATAATGAGGGAGAAGGAGGCAGAAAAGTCAGAACCAGAGAGATGGCATCAACCAGCTGGCCATTGTTAGCTTTGAAACTGAAAGGGGATCTAACCAGAGAATGTGAGAAGCCTCTAGACGCTCAAAAAAGCAAAGCAAAAGAAAACAAAACAGAACACAAGTTTTCCCCCTAGAGTCTTTAGCAAAGAATACCACCCTGTCAGCATCTTGATTTTAGCCCAGTAAAACCCATTTTGGACTTTTAACCTCCAGAATTATAAGATAATAAATGTGTACTGTTTTAAGCCACTAAATTTGTGGTCATTTATTACAACAGCAATAGGAAACTAGCACAATAAATTTTTATTGAAAGACAATATATAATTAAATTGAAAAAACACACTAATCTCGAGTGTACAAATCAAAAATTTGTCTTCCACGTAATACACAACTCCCAGATCAAGTTATAGAATATTCCAGCATCCTGTAAGATTCCCTCCTGCAATTTCCCAGATTATATAATATGCCTTCAAAAGTAATCAGTATTCTGACTTTCATAAATATTAATTTTGCCTGACCTTAAACCACACATAAATGGAATCATACAGTATATTCTTTGGGGTTGGGTTTTTCTCATGAAACATGCAGGGTAATAATTTGAAGTATTATCAGAAGTACTTTTTATTCCTGGCAATTTTTATTACCTCTTCAGCCTCTTCAGAGGGGTGAGCAGACTCCAACTACCAAAAAAAAAAAAAAAAAAAAGAGAGAGAGAGAGAGAGAGAGAGAGAGAGAGTGAGAGAGAGAGAAACAATATTCAGCTTTTAGTTCCCAGTGAGGCTTTTGATACTCATTTTAAAGAGAATAGTTTTGAAAGGCAATGTTTTCATTAGCAAATGCCAAGTTTTATTGGAAGAAGGAAGGATTTTTATGTTCAATTCAGCCAGAGATTCAGGACTAGATAAAGTTCATTTAAAAGTTAACTAGACAATAGGGAAATAAGGATAGCATATATAAGAACATGTTCCGAAATACAGGAAAGGCTTTTAAAAAAAGTCCATCCAGACCAAATACCTCTCCCAACTGCTGTGATGTTACATAAATACCACAAGCCCCTCCACACATTCAGATCCCCTTGGAGAGGAGGCAGAATTGCAGCCCTGCGTCTGAATCTTGAATACTGACCCACAGTCCACTCATGTGATGTGAAGCCACAGACATTGGTATTAAGCAACAGCGATGTTTGAAAGAGACATACTGTAATAAACAATCTTCTCTTGGGTAAAATGTTCGTGTTATATTGGTTTTGTTTCCTATACAACCAGATTGAAATAACCAGCGTTTGACTAATGAGGACATCCTATAGTTCACTAATGGTCATCACAATGTTTAAGCAAGGAAACAGAGATGTGGTTGAGATTTGTAAGATAAGCAAGATTAAATCTTCAAGAGTCCTTTATCCCATGTGAAGCTTAGAGTTAAAATAATTGACTCAGTAGGTACAGAAAATAGGTGGAAGGGGCCAATAATGATATAGAAAATCCAGTAGGAGGCTCTCGAAAGATTATTATCATGCAAGCTAAGGACAGAATTGTGGAAATGGAGGAAGAATGGCTTTGACATACATTAAAGAGTAATTGGACTTGTGATAGGCTCAAGAAAAAGAAAAGGGATTGAGGGATGTGTCCACTATCAATTTAATTTGTTTCCTCTCAGCTCCCAAATTCAGTCTCCATTGCCTGCTCTGTGAATCCGGGTGGTCCCTTTACATTATTTGCCTTTGCCGCCTGCTACGATGTTAAACTTTGCCAGCAGGAGGCACTGGCGGACTGTGTGCATGTGTGGGGTGAGGCTGCGTGTAGAGAGCGAACAGTAACTGCTTTCTGTTAGGGGGACAGGTGACAAGAACCAAGGTAGGAGGAAGAACTCGATGAGAAGGGATGAAAGAACACAGATCTTCTCCTCTACCCTTCAGAATTTTCAGAAAAATTGCTGAGGTTTCTGGAGTTCTCACAGAATGTTACACGAGATTGAAATAATTTAAAGTGCATTCTTAAAGAAGGGGTAATCCTAGCCAGGGAACTACCCCCCACCAAAAAAAAAAAAAGAAAGAAAAAAGAAGGGGTAATCCTAGAAGGCTGGAGAATTCCTGCTACAGTAGGTCCTAAATATAGCAATGGATTTGAGTGACACACCCAGGAAGAGTGTCTTGAACAACAAGAAGAAAAGTAACATTGATTAAAAATGCAAAGTCTGGGTTTGAATCTGCTATGCTAGTCATTAACCTTGGCCAATTTACTTCCCCCTCTGAGCCTGTGTCCTCATACGGAAAATGAGGGTAATAAAAGGAACTACCTCGGAGGGGCAGGGCGAGGTTGAAATAAAACAATGCTTACTGGCCCAGGCTGCACATTCTGTAAATGGTTGCGACTTTACTAAATCCTAGGACATTCTGACACCACCTGTGTCACTCCTCAAGGAATGAATGATAGTGTGTATTTTCCCCCAGGCTTGAAACCTGTGCCCACCTAAATTGTGCCATCTTTGCGCTTGCAAACAAATTATCAAATAACTTCAATCCCTCATTCATCCCAAAGGGAAGAAAAAGGCTGTTAAAGAAGCAAGATCCATGTTCTTCATTACTCTTTCATGCATAGATACTGTGCTGCTATAGCCTAAGTAGAACTTTTAGTTAGAGGAACTTTCAAAAATGACATACTTACTAAATGTATTAGGAGGTTATGTATTCTTTCTACCCTACACGTGTCACATAGCAAATGAAACATTGTGCATAACCTTACACACCGTAATGCTGAACACTTAGTGTTTCCTCAGTGCTCCTATAAATCTGTGGACAAGCCACCATCACAAAGTGGGGGATTTCCACATTGCTTAACCTCTAGTCAGGGGCAGTTGAGGGCAGCTCACACATTTATTTCTGGTTTTTGTGGTTTCCATTTGCAGCTGTGATACTACAAAAGCAATTACATTGCTGCCGTGGACTTATGTAACAAAGAAAGAAAGTGTCACACCAAAAGTGGGAGAGGAGAACCTTGTGCTCCATCCCAGGGCCTGGGCTTTTGCCCTGTTTCTTCTAATTCCCCACTTCAAAGTCTCCACGTCGTGCTGCCCTTTGCTTAGAACTTGACTTCCATCCCCTGACCAGCTCCTTCAGATCTGGGCTGCATCTTCTCCAGGGTTCTCCCCCTGAGTTGTCACTCCTGTTGAGTACCTTCAAGACACTAGTCCATACCTGCAGTGGTCCGGAGACGTCCACGCTGGCGCGTCTGTGACATTGTGTTGAAAATGTGCTTTGCTGAGTGATTTGTCACCTTGATAGAGTCCTAATATGTAACCATAATATTTTGGAGCTTTTAGTCTTGTGCCAGTTTACATGGATTTTTAATTTAATATTAACATTAACCTTATATGCTGTTATTTGCACGCCCATATTGCTGGCAAAGACACAGAAGCTCGGTGAAGTGACCGGCTGCGTGTAACCAGGGAGCAGCTGCTCTGTTGCTAAACAGCTCCCCAGGGGTAACTCCCTGGGGGCAACTGAGCTTCTGGGAGGCCCTCACGGTCAATATTCTGTTCCTTCTAATATTGCAGGGAGCCCTGAGAACATGGCTGGACAGGAGCCTCTTCTTCATACATGTGTGTATTTTCCACTTTTAAAATCAGTGTACCTTCTTTTTTTAAATCAGGAAAACATAACGATATATTAAAAAGTAAAATATATTAAACCAATGTACAAGTAAGATCCTCTGATCTTCAGCAGGAATACTTAGTTTTTATTTTTTAAAGTTTTAACTTTTGATAGCTTCATTCCCTAGAGCAGCTCATTACAAATTTTAATTTGTGTAGAACATCACCCAGGAGTCTAATTAAAAAGCACACTCTGACTCAGAGATGTGATTTGGAGCCAGCTTCTGTACTTCTAACAGACCCCCAGAGGATGCTGTTGCCACTGGGCTGTGGACCACACTTTCAGAAGCACCTTCTCATCTCTGTGTGACAGCGAACACACCTGCCGTTTTGCCTACGCCAGGAACCGAACCCCTCAGCCCCACTCAGTACACGGAGGCTCTTCTGTACCCCACACCTGTCCTTCACCTCGTCTAACACACACCCTTAACCTACTGCCGGAGTCTCTACCCAAACAGAGTGCCCGGGCCATTCGCACTGGATTCCTCATGCTTACCTAAGGACTTCTCAAAGGTGTCAAGGGCTGTTCTCAGTCCCTGCGCCACATTGAGACTGATGCTCTCAACTCTGTTTCCAAAACCTCTACTCCTAACTTCTCTCCTCAGTAGGCTGACCAGATGTAACATTTTAAATGGGACAGAAAACAATGGTACTACTGTCCTGTTTCAAGTGGTACATATGGTCAGCCTACTCTCATTGGGCTAAATTCAAGGTGTCAGTAGGCTGCCCAGATGTAGCATTTGAGACAGGACAGCACCGTTGTTCTCTGTCCCATTTAAAACAGAACGTCTGGTCCGCCTACTCCTCAGCTCCCAACTCTCCCTCTCCCTCAAATTCCCCTCAGAAGGTGACTTCATCTCTCATTTTAGAGAGATGGCAAAGGGCAGTCAGCATAAGCTCTACCCGCTTTCTTCCTATCGAGCACTCATAAATTCTCTTTCTTTATCTGTCTTTATTTCCATTTTCACATCAGTGATATCCCACTTGCTTTCCATGGCAACCCTCTGTCTGGGGCAGCAATCCAGTCCTTCTGCACCTCCTTCCTCCTTTTCCTCCTTTCTTCTCTCCAGCATATTCCTACCTCAATCTGCAATTTGTAGTGGCTCAGTTCTCCACTAAGAGAAAAATCTTTCACTTGGTTCTGACCACTGCTCTGAACCCCACCTCTGCATGGATGATTCAAAACATGTCACGCATGAGCAAAATGAACCACCCCACTACACCCCACATCTGCACGTCCCTCAGTCTTCCCAGAGCAGCAAATTGCTCCACTGTTTAGTCACTCAGATCAAAAACCTAAGTGTCATCCTTCACTTGTTTTTCCTTCATAGCCCAACATCATGCAGCAGGTCCTAAATGATTGGATCACCAAAACGAACCCAAATCTAATTCCTGCTCTTCATTTTCAGTGCTACCAATCTGCTCCAAGCCACCCTCACCCCTTGCATGAATTATTCGGCAGCTTCCCATCATGTGTCCAGGCTTCAGCACTCGCCCTCTGTGGTCCATACTTCACAAAGAAGCCAAAGAGAATTCAAAAGTTGTAAATCTGATCATGTCATTTCTCTAAAATCAATCATGTCCTCTTGCACTTAGAAGAAGACCCAAACTCCTTCTCTGTCTCTCAGACTTCTTCTATCACTCTCCCTTTAGTTTGTCACACCAGACACAATGGCCTTTTCGTTCCTTGGACATGCAGCACTCAGTCCAACCTCAGGACCTATGCGCCTTGTCTTTCCATTCACAGTCTGGAATGTGCCTGTTTTCATCTAGAGCACTTTCAACGTCGGACGTTGTCTTCGTTGTTTACGGACCATCCCTCCACACTAGAGTGCAAGCTCCATCTGGTGGGGATCTGGCCTGATCTATTCACCTTGCAGAGAACAAGCACTTAGTGATCTCCGCACAGCCCTTCTGAAACTACTCCCTTTAACGTCACGATGGTCCTTTAATACCAAACCCAACGGCCATTTTGAGGCCTCAGCTTCCTTAACCTCTCTGCATTGGACACTGTTGACCATTTCCCTTTCCTGGAAAAATAACTCTTCTCTCCGGGCTTCCGAGAGTCTTCTCCTATAGATCACATCTTTATCAGCTCCTTTGCTGACTCCTCTTCCTACTCCTAACCTCCATTCTTGGGTCTTCCCTGTGGACTTACGTTTAAAGCTGTATCAGTTTCTTATTCTATATATTCTCCTTTGGTGAATAATCTCCTAAGACTTCAGCTCTTACTTCTTTGCTCATGAGTTTCAACATCTCTCTGGTCCCCATCTCTCTCTCTTTACCTTCCAACTCAGGTTCAAAACTCACCCTCACTCTATAACTTTCATTTTTCTGTTAAGAAACTGCTCTTCTCAGAAAATTAAGATACTAGGGTGCTCTCTGAGTACCACTTAACTCCCACCATCTTATTCAGTCAATCCCATATGTAGATGCCTTCTTTGAAATCATTGTGTTCATCCTTTTTACTACCTGCACTCCATTACCTCCCATCATCTTTCCCACTAACTACACTGTTCTTTTTGTACTTCTTACATTCATCAATGAAATGACCATTTTCCAGGTTGCTAAGTCATAACACTGGAAATCATCTTAGATTTCCTTCTCTCTTACTGATTTTTCCTCTTAAGTATCTTTCAAATCTGTCCTCTACCCTCTTTACCCAGGTAAATCCTATCCATCCTTCAAGGCTCCATTAATCATCACTATCTCTAGGACACCTTCACTGAACAGCCTGGTTCCCCTTCCTTATCTGCCCATTATTGCTCTCAGTAATTGCAAGGCGCTGAAACATCAGCTTATGGGCTCTTTGAGGGCCGAGAGTAAGGTTTAGCCACCTCTCCTCCTAACACATTTCCTGCCATGTGATGGACATTCTGTAAATATTTGCTCAACTGTTGACTGAAATGGACTCTCCCCTGCCTCACCTTCACTGCTGTGATTCTGTCATCTCTCACCTGGATTACGACAACGGGCTTGACTACCACTGTTCTCCCAGGGATGCCCAGCTCCAGATATTCTCCACACTGTGGTCAGAATTAACTTGTAAAACAGTAATGCAGACACTTCGTAAAAAGGCCAGAGAGCAAGAGAAACAGGAAGAGAGATATAACAGAAAAATTAGGCTGCTTATCCAACTGGGTCACTCATTGTAACAGAAAACTAATGACCAAACTGGGGCAGTGAGTCTTCTGGCTTTATGTTGACATCATTTACTAATCCAAAGATAAGACAACCAGAAAGTTATATTCCCCGTATGTCAAGACATTGACAAAAACGAAAAATCCACACAGTGATATTGTGTTTGCCATTCTCCTTCTGAATTACTGCTAGACCAGAGTCCATTTAGGTTAGGCTGACCAGACATCCTGCTTGAAATGGGACAGAAAACAACTGTACTGTCCCATTTCAAACAGGATGTCTGGTCAGCCTACTGACACCTTGAATTTAGCCCAGTGAGACTGGGCTGACCGTGTGTACCATGTGAAACGAGACAGTACCGTTGTTTTCTGTCTCAATTAAAACAGTAAGTCTGGTCAGCCTAATTTAGGAGGACAAGGAAAATCGTAGAAGATTCTGCTGTGTTGGTTGTGGACCCTAAAGAAGAAAAATAGACATTGATGTAGATTTTAAAGGATAAGATAGTCAGGACGTTCACCTCTGCTGCCTCTTCCATTTTGACCCCATCAGGATAGCTAGGGCATTAATGCTGTAGTAACAAACAAGCCCAAACATTTATTTCTTGCTCACCTTACACACCCACTGTGGATTGGGTTTAGTATCTGCTTCTTATTTTTGACATACTCACTTTAGAAACCATTTGGACTGATAGAAGAAGCACGATCTGAAACCACATCACCCAACAAAAACACAATGTAAGCTATAAATGTGAGTCACATGCATAATTTTACATATTCTAAAAGTCATATTTTAAACAGTAAGAAAACAGATGAAATTACTTTCAATATTATCTTTAATTCAACCCACTATATTCAAAATAGTATCTTCTTAACAAGTAATAAATACTTCCTTAACAACTAATAACGTCGGGCGTCTTTCCACGTGCTTTTTGGCCCTTCATACACCTTCTTTGTACCCTGCTTTTATGATGTTGTTTGTTTCTTATTATCACAAAACACAACCTTTGATCACACAGCAGTTTCTTTCCTGTGTATGTACCCATCGTACCAGTAGAGTTCGGTTAACAATGTGTTTAGTACATATAAAGTGCACACATATATAAAGAGACAGAGACATGCTAATCAGATCAGGAAAACGGTTTTGAACATGGAACGTTACAGAATGAAATCCTCAGATGCCTCAAAACCAGTATCAGCAGTGCAGAGCTGTTTGCGTAGCTGTATCTGACAGTACAGCTCTCCCTCTAAACAAAGCAAAGCCTAGAGCCCAGTGTTGTATCTGGCTGTGGCCTAACAGGAAATAGTGCAGCAGCTGATAGGGCATCAGTACTGGGGTGCAGTAAGCAGGGCGTTCCCATAGCAGCAAGACAGATAGCCAAAATGTGGTAAGAACCCGATATATCCAGGGCAGAGCTGAACACGTAAGCATGTGGATTCAGAAGCCAGGCAGACCTGGGTTTGGATTTACTGGTTCAGGGCTCTTGGGCAATATTATTCATCTTGTTTTCGTCATGTGCAACATGGGGATAAAACTGCTTCGAATGATGGTTGCAGAAATTAAGTGAAAAATCTGTGTAGTATGTAGAAAAGTTCCTGGCACTCAGAGTCAGCATATTAAATGCATCTGTTATTACAAATGGGAAGTTTAAAGTGGGGGTGCAGAACATGACCTCTGGGGCCAGCCAGACTGGGCTAGAACCCTGGCTCTGACAATTCCTAGCTGTGTGACCCTAGACAAGTCACTTCTCTCTGAGCAATAATGTCCTCATCCATCAAATGGATAAACCTCCTAGGGTTGTTATGAACATTAACTGAGTTTGTATCTGCAGAGCACTTAGAATGGTGGTCACAACAGGATGTGTTTGCTATTACAGCTGTAGCACTCCCCCTAAGCTCTGCCTGTAACTAGTAATTCCTTCACTCACATTACTCAACTAACAGTATTTAGAGAACACCTGCTATGCACAAGCACTGAACTAGGTGTTAGCAGGGATTGAAAAAAATCATAAAATACAGACTCTTTTCTGACCCCAAAGAACACAAACCCTAAAACAGGAAACATGGTTGATAACTTCAACCTATATACACATACCATGTGACTATTGCTAAACTCCTAGTGCAAATAGATGATAGAGAAATTCAGAGGTACAAGGTCTGCCAGGGAAGTAGACAAAATTACAGCAATAAGCTGGAACTTGAAGGAGGAGGGAGATGAGACAGCCAAAGAGATCGAGAACAAAGAGTGTTCTAGGCTTTGGGTGAATGAGCAAAAGGGGGTGCCAGAGGGGTGATGGTCTCCCCAAGAACCAGTGAGACGGGTATATGTCTGTAGTGGAAGGTCGTCAAAGGGGAAATCAGCTAAGTAAGGCAGGTGGGGGCCAGTTGGCAAAGAGCCTTAAATGCCAGACTGTGGCTCCATCGTCTAACGGTGGGCAGTGGGGATTCCAGCAGTTCACTGGTGGTCTTTACCTTTCACATTGATAAAATTACCCAGCTATTGTTTTTTAAAGTAGACGTGCAATCAAAACGGCCCCACTCACACTTAAGAAATCAGAATCCCTGAAGCTGAGGTTCAGGCATCTGTTCAGTGAAAGAACTCCACTGGCCATTCGGACAGAGAACAAGAACTTGAACCCCACAGCTACAGAGCCTTTAAAACTTGGATGACCACAAATGGTTTCTATGGCAGGAGGGTCAGAAGAAAGGAAACTATGATTTGTTGAGTGCCCACATGCCAGGTGACTTACAGGTGGTTTCTCCATTTAGTCCTTGAAAGAGCCCTGTGAGGGGGACATTGTTATTCTCATTTTAGGGATAACGAAGCCCATCCTCCAACGTGCCACAAATGCAGTCAGTCACAGACTGGACATTCAAACACGGGTCTTAGGCCCCAGGACCCCTGCCTTTCCCACTGTATCACATGACTCCCTCGTAAACCCCCGTTTGCACTTTCTCCTTGAAACTGAATTCAGTTCCAACTAAGTCAAATAGCAAACGTGGCATCATAAACAATCTCCTCCCATCTCCTGTCTGTCCTCCAGTAGCATCTAAATTTTACCTGCCCTCTGCCCTGAGACTGAGCCAAAAATCACATCACCGAGGACTATCATTTTAAATTGATTTTTTCAGCAAGCGTCTCCTAACTTTCTCATCCGCCTGCCCTTTCCTCGCCAACATTTCCCAATCCACCTGACTCAGTTTTGAAACTCCTTATTTAGAGAACCTAAAATGGAACCTGAACTCTTCAGTAATTTCTTCTGTGGTTTGCTTTTTACCCAGAAGGCCGCCGTGAGGTGGCAGAAGGGAGGGTTTGGTTTATAGTAGGCACACACGAACGCCGAAGGAAATGATGTCAATGCTCCATTTAGCCTTCTCGAATGTCTACCAACAAGCACTGGGAAATGGTTCGTTATTTTAATCTAAGCGAGTTCCTCATTCTGCTTTTGAACGTCATCCTCTGCCAGTAGAACTTTAGCCACTGTATGTGTCTATGTGTCTGTGTGGGTCTACAAGAGACACTTAACATCTTAAATCAGTATTGTATTCTCCACCTCTGTGTAAGCGTCTCACCTTAGAATACCTCCTTCTATTTCTTCCCAAGTAGATGTTAGGTTTTTCAGATTGAATGCTTTATTTTTCTGACTTGCTGTCAGTCATGTGATGCAAGAAAATATACGAGGCCTGTCCGAAAAAAAATTCAAGCACAAATGCCTCTATTTTTTATATTACATAGTTTCTGGACAGCCCTCATATACTTTCTTAATTATTCCACAATTGATTATTTTACAATTTATTTTTTTCCCCAATCTAAATTGGAATCCTGGGTAAATGCTGAGCAACTTGTCATCAGCTTCAAATGTTCTTTGAATGGAATTAACAGTTTCTACTTCCTTCATCACATTTTATCACTGAGGGAATCGTCAGTCGAGGGCTCAGACCCATGTGGATTTAACTATTACTATGTCTGAAAGGGCCTGAGCATGATTTCTAAGCCAAAGAGGTTCATAACATCTATACCGATATTCTAAACATCCACTTTGAAAAGTGACACTTTCATTCCATCAGTAATAATCTATTGCTCATGTTAGGAAGCCATAATGACATTTTGAATTCTCTGCAGACCACTGTGTACAAATATGCAGATTGTGTCATGCAAATCCACAGGAGTGACAGTCACTTAGACTACAGTGTGACTAGTGCCCCCTGAAGTTGAGCAGTCACAACCTTCTCAAGCGTAATAGCGGCCCTTCAGTAGGAAATTTATTTTCCCCTAATGCAAATAGGGGAAATAACTGTTAATGGCCATTCATGGACTCTATTGCTTGCCTGAACATTGTAATCAAGGTCTTATAAATTAAAAATTAGTGATATAGGTACAGGGAGGTATATGAACAGCATATATCTTTTTATTCCCTCCTAAGTCTTAGCTGTATTTTTCTCATATTTTTATTATTCCCTGGAATAGACTGACTTTGTTAAAAAAAATCATAGTATCATTGGAATGACTTAAGATATTAAAAGTGTTAATATCTTCAGTATATGAAAGTGGATTATACAAAAGGAGAATCATTAATGGGAAGCAAAACATCAGAGTCATCACACCAGAAAAACACTAAACATGGTCATGTTTATTTCAAAACATAAAGTGGACTCTTTATTAATAAATACTTTTAACACTGAATGTAGGAAAATTACTGTGCATGTTCTAAGAAGACAGTTTACTAAAGAATCAGAGGAAAGGTAGTCTTTCACCTGCAGGCCATTGATAAAACAGTAGCAAAGCCTCCTGGATACTGTGTGACTTGAGAGAGGGAAAGAGAAGAGTTGATAAAACCAGGAAGAATTTTCTACTCTCCTTTCCTCACTGGGGCCTTAAACTTAAAAATCTAAAATTTGAAAATATACCTTCATGCACGTAACTGGTTTCTTTCTCTAATCTTTTGGATTAGAATCACTAATTAGTGGACACAGTCAAAAGCTAGAAGCAGGTACCCAATCTGAATGTAGGTCAGATGGCTCTGGTTGATAATGGTTTCATGAAGCTCCTTGGAGGCCAAGCAGGAGTCACAGCAGTTCCGCTTAAAGCTCAGACACAACCACAGTATCATTAACTGGAGATTTGAAGGCACTGAACAATGTTGATACCCACCTCCACTAGCTCTGTGTGGACTTAAGTCCTTTCAGTGCCGTCTTTGTATAAACCCATCATCCAATCTGCCCACATACGGTGCAGCCCCGTACCCTCTGGAGCTGGGTTTGTGGGGACACATTAACCAGGCAGCTTCCCAGGCCTCTCACCCATGGGGAGCACTAAGGGGACCCATATGGCCACTTTTTTTCTGCAAACACTCAAATGAAATGAAACAATCTCAAGGATTTGGAGTTCTTCATCCCAATGATAGTAAATGATAGAGAAATGCTTTGGAAAGGGGAAAACATAGACCCTTCTCAGATCAGCCTCAAGTGAGAGGGCTTGGAGAAGACCTCAGCTACTCCTTACTTCCTCAGGTCTTTTCTCAGAAGTCGTAGCTTTCCAGGCAGTGATAAATGAAAAAAGGCTTCAACCTAAAAGCCACCACTGCAGCTCTGGATCTCAGGAAGTTTCTGGACAGAGTGAAGAAAGAAGAGAGGCCTCCTTTCTGATCACTTTGATACATGATCTTATGGCCAACAGCAAGGCAAGGCAGCGAAAGACAACAAAAGAGGTTTATGCCTAATCCTCTTAGGACAGATTGGAACAGTTTTACAGGGAAGAGTAGTCTCGGGTTCTGGAGGCCAAGGCTTAGCCAAGAAAGGACACCAGCTGGACAACTAAGGACACTTTCACTTCCACGGGTATTAGAATCACAGGCCTTTGGGTTTTAGCTAGGAAGGACCTCAGGGACCTCACTTCTTCAAATTCCAGAAGAGGAATTTGAGGTCTGAAGAGATTAAGCAGTGTGCCCAGGCCACACAGCTAGTGTGTACCTGCTTGGGGCACACGGACAGAGACAGAGAGGCTTCAGTGAGCCATGTGGTTGGTGCAGGCGAACATCGCATGGCATGTGGTTAGTTACTTTCAGAACCCCAGCAGATAAGAATTTGCCACCCCTGGGCCCATTCTTGTTGCTCTGTCACCAGAAGTGACCAGATCCTGGACTGAGCTTATCCGTGGGGTTCCCTCGGGAGGGCGATGAGGAGCTTCAGGTGTGTCCTCACTTCCCAGTCCGGGAGGCCACCTGGATGGCTTTGATCCACTCGGTGCGCTCCTTGGGGGTGGCTGCTTGCAAGAAATAATGAACTTCATCTGCTGTGATGATCTCAAAAAGGTTTTCTTCTTCACTCTTCTTGCCTGGTGAAAGAGAAAGTGAGTGACAGCGCACATGGGCACCAGAAAGGCCACCTACTTACCCTCTTTCTGCAAAGAATGAAATCCCTATTTTCTGAGTGTTCTAAGAAAATTAAGTATGTGGTTTTCAAACTTGCCATGATTATATAGTCACATATATTCATTATACAATTGTAATAGTATTTATATAGACAGGTACATAGTACAGTCGTGTGTGTGTGTGTGTGTGTGTGTGTGTGTGTGTATACAAGTATGTCTGTTTAAGAAGTAAGTTCAAACTAAACTGCATACCAATAGTGTTTAATGAGTAACCTCTAATGGTGTCTATTGAGTATCTTTTCTTTGCTCATAATATAAACCAAGAGCTGACCTTAATGTACATTTTTTAATTTGTAGATAAATAAATAAATGACCACAGCTTGTACAGCCTGAACTTGTTTTTTTCAAGGGCTAAGTTAGAGTCTCTGCTGAAATATTGAAAGGCAGTAAAGTGGCCAATACTATGACAAGAGTTAAAACATCCACCTCAAATTTAAAAGCAACATGTTCCCTACCCCAAAACTAAACCAGAATTCTGTGGGCAGAGGGGAGTGAGCAGATCTAGGAGTAGCAAAAATCTAGACTTTTGAAGCTGTAGTGTTTGCCTGTCCATATCTATAACATCATAAACCCAAAAGGACAAGGTGAAACCAGGCTTTGGGTGTCTAAACAACATCTCCACAGTGATGCCACCCATCCCTGCACCTGCCAAGTCAATCTACATCAACAGGGGTATTGCATGCAGCAAATCATCCCCTCGTGATCTGGGACCCAGATGTCATCTGGTGCAACCCTCTCATTCTCAGAGGAGGAACTAAGTCCCAGATTAGTTAGGCAACTCACCCAAGGCCATGCCGCTAACCGACTAGGACAGACCTAACTGTAACCCAGGGCACCACACCACCTCACTAAACAAATATTCCTTTTGTTGTGGGAGATTTCCTGGTCTGTAAAAGCCTCCTGTTAGGGAATGTCATGACTCAATTACAGGCGTCAGGAAGTTGCAAGTCTCTCTAGTTAAGCCAGTTCTGATGTGAAGGATTTTTCTCAGGTTTGTGAAAGGTTTACTTTAAGACATCCACAAAAGCACTCCAACTCCCAAAGGCCCAGAGCGCCAGGGCAGCTGTTGGGAGAGATTAACTCAGGGTCTCTCCCAGGTTTTCAGACAGAAATTTATTCCTGCTTACACTTGATTAATTGAGTGAGTCATTGTTGGTGGCTCGGAATGCCCAGGTATGGGAAGGGAGCCTGAGTAGACACACCTCTTCCAAATGAAAATTCCTTTCTTACCATCTGGATTGCTCTCCACAGAAGTCACCACACAACCTCTCAAGTGAATGGCTCCCAGAGGATCTTCCCCCTAAAGAAGAGAAGAGACCTTTGTTATGTTCTCAAAACACAATGTATAGATATACCTTATTCTGTTGGTGCAAAAGTCATGCACATACACTCTGGTACAGATCAGGGCCACTCAAATATTAAAGAGCAGAAGGAAACTACAGGAAACCCCTTCTAGACCCTCCTCCCCACCCACTTTACTCAGGGAGGCAAGATAAGGAGACACAAGTTAATCTAAACTTCACATCTGACAGGAGAGGTGGAGAGTCTGAACCACCATGTCCCGCAAGAGAAGATCTGAGTGTTCCAGTGCTCTGTGGCCCTCTGCAACTGACCCAGTGGTATAACCACATGGGAGAGCCTCAGAAAGCTCTGCTCTTCAAGTAGAGGCTGCAGGCCCAACCCAGATGGAATTGTCTTGATGCTTTCGAGTTGGCTCATTTTATTGAAGAAAAAGCCCTCTTTCATTTGCCCAAATGGCTAGACTTAAACAAGTATTTTCATCCAAATTGTCCTAGAAGAGAAATTATTACCTCTTTGCATAGTAAACCAAGAGCAAAGTGTTAAACTGGCTGAGTTTCTCTGAAAATGTCAGACTGGGCAAACAAACAAAAATCAGGTTGAGCTGACTAAAGAAATGACAGTATAGTGATATTTTTTTCCATCCCTGAGCTTATGCTGGCCTCAAAACCTAAGATAGCAAATCTCTATCAGAAGCAGGGGAAAGAAAAGGTAGAGGAAGGTGAGAGAAAAAGAAGTGGGAAGGTGAACAGGAAAAGGGGACATCACAGAGCAGAAGAGGAAATGGGAAGCCCTTGAACAGAGGCAGTAGAGGCTCTCCATGACATGGACTTATCCCACCCTATCTTACCCCAGCAGGGTCATAGTAGTGCAGATACGCAGGGTCTTCTCTCAGAATGAACTTCCTTACTTTCCAGTTTTTCCTTCTATGCCCCTATATCCAGGATCAACATAAGAAAAGGAATGATGAGTTCTTAGCATCCCTTTCTACACATAGTACCTACAAGATAAGTTTTTACTGAATTGAAAAAAGAAAAATAAAGATAAAATACTAACTTCAGGAGAACCAGGTGCTAACCCAGAGCTTTGTCAGGGAGATAGCACGAGGGCCAGTGACAAATCAGAGTTAATAAATTATAGATTAAATTATTTTAAAGATTGACTTCCAGCTTGGTATCATATAAGACAGTAGAATGAAATATATTATTAATAGGTCATGTGGAATCTCCAAAGAAATTTAAGACATGGCTCTACCCTTCTAAGAGTTTATAACCTATGTGGAAATATACAATACAAATGTCCAAGTGAAATAATTGGTGTAGATAATAAATTTCAAAGGAATGAAACAATTATGGGTTTGAATGTCAAAGAAAACCTTTTAAAAACCTACACTTATCCTCATGGCATTCACAGGAGGTAGATGAGTGAGAATGAGGTGGGTGGTACCACTGACAACAAAAAAGCAGCAATGGAAATGCACAAGGCCTATTCAGACACTGATGAATAAGACCCGTCTGACAAAAAGGCAGCGTTCGTGAGGAACAGCAGAGACAACGTTGGAAAAGCAGAAGAGACTTCGTTAAAATAAAAGGTGGGGTTGTCGCTGATAGCTTTTAAGTTGGAAGTGAAAGGATTACAATCACATTTTAGGAAGATTGATGTGGTGACAACGCATACCATGGACCAGCTGGCTAGGTTAAAGGTAAGCCAGGGGGAAGACAACAAGGTAAAAAGGGGGTCATTAGGAAATGGTCTCAACAACCCAGGCATAAAAGTACCAGGGACTACCACCAGGCAGCAGCAAAGGAAATAGGAAGGAATAGTGGTTGTGCCAGACATGATGCAGAAGAATAAGACTTGGCCTTTTCCAATAGGAATAATCACTGATACTGTCTAGAGATTGTGGGTTTTGAGGGCAGAATTTGTTTCTTGATTGTCTTTGGTCATCCAATGCCCAGCACTGTGCTTGTCACATGGAAGCTGCTTCAGATCTGCTCATAATTGCCTTGAATTGCCCAGTTATTTCAATTAGCTGATAAGAGTTTTATAAATGTCATCGTAAACCTGATTCTGTGATTTGCCACATAAAATTCAAATGACTTAAATAACTCTAGAAGCCAAAGATTATTAGATTTTTATCTTGCCAAAATGAAGAATATTATTATTTCTAAAGCACCACATAATGACAGGCATGCATATGAATTTTCCATTATTTTTCATTATACTTGTACAGAAAGCAATGAAACACTTATCGTTTCAGCCAACAGTGCCTCTTTCATAATGCCAGATCAGAAGAGTTTAAAGAGAGCTTTCAAGAATGGGTCTAAGTTATTTGGCTGAGCATTTGGTCAAGGAGCTCATCTCCAAAGAGCCTTTGACTTGCCTGAAGGATGAAGCCAGGAACCCTGTAGAGTCCTATGTGAGAACAGAGAACATTTCTATTGGCAATAGCATATCTAGAATGGCCTTTGCAAAGCATCAACTTATACAATTATTTTTTTATGAATTCTTGCTCATTGCCTTAGTTAAGGTGGACACTAAAGTGTCTGCTCCATACCCATTTCTTCCTAACCTACAGACACATATGGCCTGTTCTCTTATACAATCACTGGGTAAATACCAAGTTCTCATGAGTCAATAAAGAGGAAGGTAACAGGAGGATGTGAAATCAGCCAACACTAGCCAACCACCATATTCTCATTAACCCCTAATTGGCTGACATCACAAAGTGATGCATTGAAGAGTTTGATGTTAGTAAGTGGTATCTGGCCATGTTCCATTTAATGAGTATTTCCTGAGGAATCTTAAGGAATGCATGCATGCCTGGGGTTTCCAAGAATTGTTGCTGGTCTATCAAAGTCATCTACTTATATTTGATTTAATTCACTCTACAGATATTTATTACCTATTATAGACCAAGAAGAATGCTGAACTCTACAGCAGACATGAGAAAAACACATATAACACACTTTCCCTCCCCCTTAAAGAATCTATGTGGTTGAAAAACTAAATATTTAATTTATTGTCATAATAGAATGAAACACATAAAATTATATTAAATATAACCAAGTATCATTCATCCTCAAACTTGCTATGTCCCCCAAGTAGAATTATTTCCTCCTGGGTGGGAGAAGTGAAGAGAAGAATGGAGGAGGAGACCAATCTCCAGTTAAACACAGCTACTTCCCACCCGTAAGGTGTGGAGTAGAACACAAGTGTCCTTTTTTATTATAAGCCTTCTACACAGGTTACCTGTGACTAACTCCCAACAGTAGACATGAGGGTGGTTTAGTTTTTGTGACACCTAAAGAGGGCATATTTTTTAATTCCACTCAGATGACTCTGATATAAACCAGAGTTATAAACCACTGAGCTAAGAGATTGGAAACATTAAAGGGGGCTGTCAATTCATATGGAAGAGATTTCTGTTTCCTCCCTCACCCCCACCCCCTAGAAATGAGAGAAAAGAATATTCTAAAAGAACAAAATTTCTGAATGCACATAGATTTCTATTCTCTTCATGTTTAAAAGATGTTTATAAAGGTGACTATTTAAATAATGGTATTTAGATGATAGAATAAATCAAATTTCAAGAAAAAGGCTCTGCAGTTCTCAGCGTGGGTCACGCATCAAAATCGCTTAGGGAGCTATAAAATCCAAAGACTCTGATCTAATTGGCCTGGAGTGCAATTTTAACAGCTCCCTGGAGGATTAAAATGTGTACCAACTGAGCTTGCTAAGGCTAAAGTGTAGCTATCAAAAGTCAAGTAAAAGAAGGCAAAGGAAAACATGGAAGTGAGCCTACTTCAAAGTCCCCATTGTCTTCAACACACACTCAGACACTAATTACCCTCAGCCAATTTTTAACCACCCAGGGTCTCCACTGGGGTGCTTTGCCCAGACATGACTCTAGTCCAAGCCAGACTTTATTCATCCCTTTTCAACCTTCATGTTCAGTTTTCTCAGGGCTCCACTCTGGACTAGGGCTTGTCAGATCAACTAATTCAAGAAAAGTCATTAATGGCTGATAACAATATAGAACTATAGAAGGAATTAATAACATAATAAAATAAAGAAATTCCCTTCCAAGTTACTTTTAACAGCCACTTTCTAACACCTGTAATGAAAGAACCAAGAATGTAGGAATGTTTGGCAGAATCAATGAGAAATCCAGCAATGGGCAAACTTTGCCCATGGGCAACTGCCAGAGCCTTCCCTATATGAGGCCAGCCCTGCTCCTATGCTTTCACTTTAATCTAGTCAGTGGTCATCTTGTCATAAAAGTTATTAGAATGGTTTGTAAATTCTTTCTAAATTCTTACTGTATTATTTTTAGGACCCTATTCTCTCAAAACCTGATAGTAAGGTACATTTTCCACACTGATGTGCACGTCTGCCAGTGAAACTCAAAATCTATATCTATACTAATCTCAACTAGCCCAAATTCCTTCTTTCTAAATGTAAATATTTGCTCAACATTGGTGCTCCCCTCTTTGCCTTGAAGGTTCAGGGTCCTATTATAAGGTAAGTCAAATCCCTCAGTCCCCTGGAGCCTGCAGGCAGAGCATAAAAATATCCTTATAGTGACCAGATTCCATCTGTTATATACTGAACAGTGCCTTTAAGATAGCTCACAGCACAGCCAGGAAGGCAAATTTTTGGCCTCATAAAGCAGCTTTGGCTTTTGTAACACCATGTGCTAATATCAGTTTACTTCACTATGAATATTCCCATGTATTCCTACAGCTTCTTCCCCTACTAGGTGCTGGCTCTGGCTTCCCCATATTCTCTTACCTCTTGGCATTTCATGCTTTGGCACCCGGTCACTCACTGCAGCTCTTCAGCTCACTCTAGCCCTTGCCTCCTAGATTTACAGTGGCCTGTACCTGTGGACACCTGGTAACTGCACATGACTTCTCCCCAGGACTGAATCCATGCCCTCCAACTGGATTTGACCTTTGTTTGCTGCTGCCCCTGCAGAGTTGGCCTTAGGCACACCCTTGATTTGGCCTCACCATGTACTGCCCACAGTCTGGAATAGTACCTCCTTGCTCTCAATGGTATATGATGTTACCCTTCTGGGTGTGGCCTATTCCTGTGTCCTGGTTACTTTGTAGGGAGGAGGAATAAGCAAATGGAAGTATTATTTTTTTAATTAAATTTATTGGGATGACATTGGTTAGTAAAATTATATAGGTTTCAATTGTACAATTCTATAATACATCATCTATGTATCGCATTGTGTGCTCACCACCCAGAGGGAAGTATTTTTATTATGAAACATCTCTCTGTATTTTGGATGGCATCCCTTCGCCAATTGATTTCTTCCAGCTAATTAAAAAGTCAGTATTTTTCCCTGAAACTCCTATTTTTCCCCATGATGTTGATAAAAGAAGAGTTTCCCTTTTTCAAAGGGCATCTTCTGCCCTGCCTGCCTCAGTCTTCCTGACCCATGCCACTGTGATCATCTACTTAGCTATTTGTCTATCTTTTACTCTGTAGGTTTCATTTACCAGTTGACCATTGGCCAAAATGCAATACCATTTGGTGACTTAGAAATGAAAAAGACCTGGTAATGGGGAAAAGCTAGAACGGAAGAGTGGGGGCCACTCACCTGCTTCAATAAACATCCCTGCTTGATAATGACCCCCCTGAATTCTTCTTTCAGAATAATGTCTTCATCACTGGAATTCTCTTCACAGAAGAACCCACTGTCTGGCTAAAGGAAAAGAAACAACAGGTTTATTTTACCAGTCTTAGGTGAACTGCTATTTACACCACCTACATCTCCCTCATCCTGCTGGCCACAGGGTAGGCGACTTCTTTCCCACTGCCTGTGCCTCATATCCTAACCTGAACTTTGAAGGCCGCCCGTGGGCAGCTCATTTCCCCTCTCCCTTTACCTTGTTTTTTAGATGATGTTGCTCTCTTGTTTCCTCCCATATGATCTTAACAATATCCTTTCATTTTTCTGGGATTCTCCAAGACATATTCTAAGTCTAGCTCAGCACATTTCTTCCTTCAAATTCTTCTTTTTCTTGGGACCTCATAGCCACATCCTTGAAGATAGAGTTGGCTAACTCACAAGACACTGCACAAGGTGGTCTCCATTTCGACCTCTGCCTCTCCCTTCTACTTTTGAGGAGACCAAGAAGGAACTGGGACTTGCTCAGCTATAAGCAAGCAATGAATCACACAGAGGAAGAAGAGCCACTGTGATGGGTATCTTTAGAATCTCACACTTAAATGGCTGTACACAACAAAATTAAAGTTCTAAAAAAAAAAAACTGACGGTAAAATTTCCCCCAAAGTGATATGAAACTCACACTGGGACAGTCATATCATTTGTGTAAAAAGGCCGATTCTCTTAAGTAGCTTCCTAACTTTTGTGCTCTGACCCCAAATAGAAACAAAACTGCCAAAATCCCCCTAAACATCCACAGTTGCAGGTTTTCTCACGTGGCCCAAGATTAGGTCCATATTATGTAATATACTGTTTTCCAATCTGGGCTAAACATACAAGGGAGTCACACAAGATTTGGGAAGGGGATGTGGATGAAAACATTTTGTGTTAAGAGTCACATATATTAATGTATATCTGGAAAAATAAAACCAGCATATTGTGATTTTTATGGACCTCCTTCTAGAAAGTAAAGTTCTATAAGCTACAATTTCTGCCTATTTGGTTTTTGGTTTGTTTGTTTAACTGCTGTATCTTTTTTGTCTAGGAGAGTGTCCAACATCTTTTAGAATTTACTAGGTTTTTATAAGTGAATTATTGCTTACAATAAGAATAGATACAGTAACATTTTAAGAATTTATTTAGAGAAAACTATTCAAATAAACAATAATTTCCTTTAAACTGATTCACCTGAATGTGGCAGACATTGAGAGGGGAACAGCTGTCAAGTCAGGAACATCTAAGAACTCTGTGTAGGGCTGGATCTTTCTTTAACACATGTGGATATGAACTGAAATCAACCCCTAGAATCTCCCCAGGGCAGTCCCCATTACCGGAAGAGTAGATAGGTAGCTTCTCACTTACAAAGTAGTAGAAGGCATCAGGGTTGTCCAGGAAAGGGTTTTCAGCAGTTCCATCCACAGCAGTCTTGGACAGGTCCCCAGCAGGCTGCAGGTACCCTTCATTGAGCAGTGAAGAGGAGATCATGATGCCTTCCTGGCGATTCCGAACAGACTGGTTGGAAACCAGCCAGTCGATGACACAGTTACCTGGATGGGACCATCAGAGGAAAGGTTAATTCTCCGAAGGAAAGAACAATCCCTTGACAGTCACATCTGGAGAGCTCCAGAGCACCCGTGTGTCTGACTTGTCTCATCTTCCCTGTTATTCCAAGAAGAAAAAACAAAATCAATGGGATAGATACCTAGAAACAAAAAGAACCATGCAGAAGTTTGAAAAAAAAAATCTCCATGTTCTTTTAGAAGCAATGTGTGCCTCAAAGAAATAGTTTTTACTAACCCACTCATTTATTCTTTTAACAAACAAACACTTATTGAGCATCTACTAAGTGCTAAGTACTGCAATGGGTATTGGGGAGACTCATGCAGGAAATCTAAAAAAGCAAGATAGGGGGGTTTCCTGGTGGTGTAGTGGTTAGGCTTCGGCGCTCTCAACACCACAGCCTGGGCCCGATTCCCAGCAGGGAACCAGCCCCCGCTGCCCCCCACCCCCCCAAAAAAGGCGAGATGCATGGTAAGTAATTGTGACAACTGCTATGCTATGGGGTCGATACAGAGGAGCTACTGGGTCAAATCTGCAGGAAGGTGTGGGAGGGGTGTGGGGGAAGGGAGCTGTGGATGCACTGTCAGGAAAAGCTTTATAGAGGAAGTGACACTGGCCCCAGGCTCTAAAAATGAGTCGGCATTTGCCAAGCACCTGAGGCAGAGGCTGCGAGGAAGCAGCACAGGCGAAGGACGCAGCCGTGTGAACAGATGCACACAGGCGTGAAGCAGCCCACTCGGGGCAGGGGGCGGGGTGGGTGGCAAGAGGGAAAGGAGGACACAGAGTGAGCAGGGAGCGCTTTGATGGCACAACTGGAAATGTGGCAGTGAGGACCCATTGCAAGTTTTTAATCAGGAAATAGCATGGGCAGATGTGTCTGTCCTAAATTAAAATTTGATGATTAAACTTGCAGTGAATGTCACACCTTCCCTGCAGTGTCTAACAGGAATCTTGAGAAGTCATTTCATCACCCTTGTGCCTCAAGAGAGGATTGCAAAGAGAATAAAATACAACTGATCCATCAGTTGGATTGTTAGCAGGCTACAACAAAGCTTTGTATTAAAAACAACATATTCTTTACAAATGTGGCCAACAGGAAGCCAATATAACAGGCAGCAATTCCTGGGTCATCCGAGAGAGAGCGGTAGGATATGCCATCCTTGAAACAAGAGTGACAGCAGTTGCTTAGTGAGCCTTCCACGAATTTCATATATGAAAGGTTTGTGCCTACTTTTCTTTCTCCAGAAAGATAAACTAATTAATACTGCATTTCTGTTTTTAATCCTCACAGAGATCCTGTAAAAGAGATAAGGCAGTAACTGCAGATCACATTTTAAAAATGAGAAAAGCAACATTTTTCTCATTTTTAAATGAGAAAATGAGAGTTTAGGTGACTTAGGCCTGAGTTACACCTGCAATGGGCCCTCACTTGTGTGTTCTAGCCCCAGATTCCACACTTGTTCAGCGAGGCATGCTGACACTTGAAAGACAACTTCAGTCTAATCTCCCTGTCACCTCATACTGAAGGTCCTGCACGTGTCAGCAGTGCCTGGGTCCCAGCCTCTGCTATAAACTTCTGTCACTGCTGAGACCAACTGACTTACACAAATTGACCACACTGAATTTCTAGAACCCACTCTGAACTTCAAGGGGAGGGATTTAAGCCCTAGCCCAATACTCTACGACTAAGTAACATGTTACACAGGAAATAAGTCCGGCCTGGACCTTGTGCCAAGGTCCCCACGCCCCACCTTCTTCCTCTGTCTGAGGCTCTGTCTTTGTGACCTCAGTCTTGCTAGAATTAGAGCCCTGCCTCACTCTTGTCACTGCTCAGGCTGGGCATCTTGATTCTCAAATCTTGGCCTTATCTTTTCTGGTGTTAATGGGCTACAGCCTTAACTTACTGCTGCTGAATCCCGTGGGAAACTACCCTGTTAGCCCAGATCACAGCCTCTACTGCTCCTCCTTACTGACCTTGGTGTGGACGATTTGCATGCATTATCCGTTGACTGGACTCTACATCTGTTGTTTCTTCTCAGGGTTTTCCTCTCTTGACCTCGCCTGTCACCACAACTAAGCCTTGCCTGGCATTAGATAAAGCTAGTCCCAAACTATATGTCCCGTTTTGCTCCGTATTGAACTGTCAGCCCGACCAGGCTGGCTATTTTCTTTTCCTACATACGTATTCTGCATACCTCTGTCCCATAATTTTGTCCTCACCACCCTCTGCTCAGCTTCCTCATGAGCATTCCTTCCCACAAATACTTAATGAAATTCTATCCATTTTTCAAGGTCAAACTAAGGCACCACCTTCCATTCATCCCAACAACCCACTAAGCTCTTTCTGTTTTCTGAACACACAGAATTGATGGTCTGTGAAGATTGTGACCTCTTAGCCGGAAACCGTGCTGTACCTTATAGCACCTAGCACATCCAAGCTCGAAGCACATTATAGCAAGCCAATAAAGTACGCGCCCAGTGATTCTCCCCGTTTTATAAACAAGGAGGGTGAAGCATAGAGAGGCTAAGTTATCGGCCTGACGTGTCACAGCCAGTACGTTAGAGCTACTGAGGATTGAACCAAGGCCATCTGGCTCCCCCAAACATGGTTTTAACCGCTATCCTCTCTACCTAATGCTTGACCTTGTGCAGCCTCAGACATCCTTAATATTGTTATTTAAATCTTACGTTAGATACTCTGATGCCAGTTTATCATTTTATTCCAATCTGTATCTATTTTTAACATGATGTCATTTATTGGGGAGAAAAATGACCCTTTGATTGATATAGCTAGAATTTCCAAAACTATATCTTCAATAACAAAATTCTTTTCTATCTTTCTTTCTATTTCCACACTGGGGAAGTTCAATTCTCGTGCTCACTGGTCTGCCTTCTATGACTCCATCCACCCACCATGCTCCACACCCTCCCACCCCACACATACGGCGAGAACTCCATATTGCCTTCCCCAGCTGCCCCATTTCAGACTTGCAAGATCTTTTACCTGTGAAGCAGTGATTAAAAATCTTCTTGTCCTTCTCTAGGTTTAATTCTTTTATTCCTTTTTCGGTGTCTTTCATGGACAAATACAAAGCACTGCACAGAGATAGAAACAGATGGATGAGTAGAGAGCACTTCAGAATGAAGAATCCTCTCAGGACGTCCCTCTTGGAGAAGCTGGCCATGAGCACAATTTCCCCCTCTCCATGTGGCCCCTGTACCTAATCTCTCCACTAGATCATAAGTAGTTAAAAGACAGAGTTGTTACTTGCATAACTCTGTGGCTTGCCCAGCATTCAACAAAATGTATTAGGAAGATAGTTACTACTTCTTAAATACATTAAGGCCTTTGTTGATTTACCTCCTAGTGTCTGAGGTAGAGAGTTGTCTCCAGTTATGGGGCAAATATTAAAGGTTTTCAGGGCCAGTTTTCCATACACATTCTAGATCTTTAAGGTCCCTCAATCCTCATGTCCCAGTTCTTTAAGTGTTCTTCAAGAGACCATCTAGTGTAGGCAATGGCCTCCAAGAAAACAATGGCTAAACTTATCTCTATTCATTGTAAGAGACAATGAAAAACAGTGAGAAATTCTCCTTTGCTTCCCTTGAAGCAATAAACAGAAGATAGCCTGATCAGAGAAATTGCAAACAACCAAACAGAAGGCCGCTTGCACGTATCCTGTGTTTCCACGTAGCACGAGCATCGTTCCACTTAGCTCTGGCCAGAAATGTGGTCACTAGACAACCCCAGCCAGTAGCTGCAGCTAAGCTAGGAGCTTCCTCTCGGGTCTTTACCAAAAAGCTTTCCTGGTGAGAGAAGGCGCTCAGTCTCACCAAACTCGAAGCTCAAATTTTCTCAAACTCCTATGACATGCCGACCAAGTCCTGTGTTAGGCCTGTGGGAGGGATTTTTTTTCCGTCTCCTCAGGAGCACCTTGTCCCACCCCACCCCATTTTGTTACAGAATCTTTGTTGGGCATTTGAAGCAGCCAACATGGAATTCTTCCTGGCAGGGCTCCTGTTTCAGGGTATGCCCAGCAGAAATACAAAACTATCAGGAAGCAAAGAGACTCCCAGAGAAAAGGGCTCATGTGACAGGAGAAGATATAAAACATACTGGAAGGAAGGAACCCCTTTCCTAACCTCTATCAGGGGCTAAACTTACCTGTGAGCCTCTAACGACCTGCAGATAACAACCATCACCTGCAATTCCAAGCCAGCCAACGTTAGAGGACATTAAACCAAGATCAGGCACAAATGGCTTCTACCCAGGATGAGTGTTCACCTTGGCTGGTTTGCACTGACTGTGTAGATATGTGCACTTAAACTTGAAACCTTGCATACTTGGATGCATAGCCCCTGCCTTCCCCCCACCCCCCCACCACCACCTAGGCACCCTGAAGCTTTCTTTCAAGACTAGCGTACTATGGCTACTTCATATAAGTTCTCTCCTCCATCTCTCTGGCCCTCTTTCTCTCTCTCTGCCAAGGTTACTCAAAATGAGAGACTGTATGCTCTATTACAATAGCTTCCTCTCCCAGTTGCTAGGCCTTGGAGAAACCATGACCAGTCCTTCAGATCAGTTAGTACACCTAGTGCCAGTATCAACAAGAGTGGATGCAACCTTCAAAGCAAATCTTGGAGCAGGATCTGTGGTGAGATTTCCTCAAAGGGACATATGGGGGAGAAGGGGTGGAAAGAAGCAAACACAGAAAATCACCCCAAGTCAACGGTTTCTGGCAGTCGAATGGATCTCCTGGTGGATTTCCTCGCAAACTTCTGGCCTCCTTCAATGCATTTAATGGCCTTCTTGATGTCCCGAACCCAGCCATCTCTCTCTTCCAGGAAAGCTGCCTGGAAGAAGTGGTCCTGCTGTTTGGTCGTAGTGATCTTAAACACAAACTAAAAATCAAAACACATCCCATTAGGAATAATTCCTTTCAAGAGCCTGCGGCCCCTTTTGAAGCACAGCAGTTGAATCCACCCTGCTCTGAAAGTGCTTGGCTGAGACCCAAATGCCCGAGGTAGAATGTGGGTGGTGGTGAGAGGGGCTGGCCCTGGGGGAAACAGTCACACAGTAGGCTATGCACAGCTCAGAGGTCAGTGTCTGAGAAGGCGAGCGTTGTGGCTGGTAATGTCAACCCACCATCCTTTTGCCGAAGTCCTGACAAGGGCTTGTCAGAGTGCTTCCTTTCAGGGGAATCATTCCTTTGGGGCTGTTGTCACTCTTCTTCTTATAGAATTCAATTCCATCTTCTAGCAGTACAACCCACATGGGTTTCCAGGTGTTGAACATACTTCCCTGTAATAACAAAAAGAGCCATGCAACAATGTTTCCTAAAACAGTGATAGGTAATGCAGGACTTGGTGAGGAGCCTCGTGTGGGCCAGTGATGATGCAGGTGACCCACATTTGTGTGACCAGCATGCCAGGAAAGCAGCATTCAGGGGAGAAGGGGACGTCATTCCTCTAGAACTTAAACAACAAACAAACAAGCAAACAAAAACTTGTAAGATAAACTCTATACACATCTATAATCAGCCCATAAGCCTCTCATGGGCCACTACCAAGGGAATATGGCGTGAGTCCTACTCCCCTGGTGCATTTCAGGCTGGCTTTCCGGGGCTTATTTTCTGCTCCCAACCCTGCCCATTGGATTCAGTTCAGCGCAAGGATGGCAAATAGATTCCATCTCAGGTGCCAACTCAGACTGAATGGTAGTTGATGCCCGAGGCTGGACTCACTGAAAAAGTGTCATGATCCCACCGCTATGTTCACCGTGGGCACGAAGGCCATAGACGGTGAGGGCTAGCTGCAGTGACTTTCTTGTGGTCTAATCAGATTTTATCGGAAAGCGAATGTCAAGAAGAAACAAAGCAGCCTGGTGTGCCAGATGGCTAAGTTGCATGAAAATCCTTTACCAAATGGTCAACATGCCACAGTGTGGCTCTCCATGTCAATGTAGCTTTTAGGAAAATTATTACTGAAGAAGCTTTCAGTTTGGATTAATGTCAACTGCCCCGTGTAGCAATAAATTAGCCTTTCTGACTAGATCAAGGAAGTGTCTCTTTCTTATCTAGATTTTGGGAGGCCTTTGGGAAAGGATGAAAATAGGGTTCTTTGCCTCTTATCACGGGACCCATGAGATCTCCCCGTCATGACTACCACAAAATAGAATTATCAGCCAGTTCCCAGCAGATCCTGCTGCTTATCTTAAAATACAAAGAGCCTCTATATAAAGGGCCAGTTACCCAAAAGGAAGTCTATTTATGGAAAGCGGATAAATACTGCGGGGGTATCATTTTGCTTGTCCAAGTGTTTCCTTTATTTTAGTTACTAAAAAAAATTTTTTTTTCATTAAAACATACTCTCTCTTTTCAGGCAGAATAACTATCCATACTAACAGTAGATTATTTCCCTGTTTTAAAAAAATGGA
This sequence comes from Lyroderma lyra, assembly GCA_004026885.1. Taxonomy (NCBI): domain Eukaryota; kingdom Metazoa; phylum Chordata; class Mammalia; order Chiroptera; family Megadermatidae; genus Lyroderma; species Lyroderma lyra. The sequence continues at coordinate 85,312 of PVJL010002370.1, read as the reverse complement.
TGACATCACACAGCTACTACGCCAACACATGAAATAATTTTAGTTACATGCCTTTCTGGTTTACATCTATCTGAGAGGAACTTGCATCCAGAATAGAAAGAGTTTCTGCAAATGAATAAGAAAATACAAACAATCTATTTTTTAAACAGGCAAAAGACTGGAAGAGGCATTTCATTTAAGAGGTTATTCAAAAAGCCTCTGAGAAGGTGTTCAGCATTATTATTTGTCAGGAAAATGCAGATGAAAACCACAGTGGGATATTTCTGCACACCCAGTAGAATATCGTCTAAAATTTACGAAGATTGAGAAGAGCAAGACTGGGCCATGATGGTAGCAGGAACTCCCATGCGTGGCCGGCAGGAATGTAAAATGCTACATCAAATGGGAAGACTGTGGAGAATGTCCTAATTCTTAGGAGATATGTGTTGAAGTATTTAGGAGTGAGGTAGCATGATGTCTGCAACTTATTCTCAAACATCTCAGCATGACATTATGTGTGTATATTTATATAGAAATACAGAGATAGGGAGTGATAAAGCAAATGTGGCCAGGTTAACACTTGATTAATCTAGGTAAAGAGTTTATTGGTAGTTCAACTATTTTTCCATTTTTCTGTGGGTTTGAAATTTTTCAGAATGATTGGGGGGAAATAATAAATAAATAAATAAACAGCACACGACACTACTATATATTACAATTTGGGGTAAACTTTTTAGAAACCAGTTGGAGCAAATGATGGCTAAAGTGCCTTTCAAGTCCAAATTTTTATATTCTACCTCAGGCCTGTCAAAAATTAATGACTGTTGCAGTCACTCAGGGCTTTTGACCTTGGAATTGGGATAAACTGGGAGAGGTCAGCCAGCACTGCATTTTTCTTTCTTTCTTTTTTTTTTTTAATGTGGCTAGGTCCCTGGCTGGGAATCGAACCCAGGCCACAGCTTTGACAGTGCCAAAGCCTTAAGCCACTACACCACCAGGGAACTCCCTGCATTTTTTTTCTTTAGACAATTAAATTAAAGCTACCCCAGAGCCAACTGTTTAAAAGGAGTTTGTGCTTTCCAAATTCAAATGTAGCCTTAAGGGGCTGTCACCTCACTCGGCGGAGGATATGTCATTTGGGATCCAGGGTCATTATGCACATCGAGGAGACTGATACTCCCTCAGACTGCTTATGTAGTGGAAACTTGTCTTCCAGACCCGGTAGTGGTAAGTTAAGATAGATGATCTCTCTTCTCCTGGCCACTGCTGTAGCCGCCTCCTTCCCACTGTGGTAGACTGACAGGACCTCCTCTCAGCGACCCCTAGATTTATCCCTGTCTGTCCCAAACCTCTTTGCAAACCTGGAAGTATGATTATGGAATGTCCAGGGCCTAGGACACCTGGCCAGTAATTGTGGAACTGGAACTAGCACCCAGGTCTCCCAATTCCCAATTTTATGCTCTTCCTGCTACTCCTCAAGTGCCATCTTTATTTTGGTTCTTATGTACTTTTGTATAATTCTGGGATCTAAATCAATTTTTCAGGCAACTTAGCTAGCTATACATATAACCTATTAAAATATGTTTTAATAATATAAATGGTCTGTTTTTTCCCATTATAGACCAAAACTTATACAATCATTCATCACAGCAGGTGAGTTTTAGATGCTGAGTCAGATTTATTAAAGTTTCTGGGTGAATAACTGTTCATCATAATGGGAATGGCATAGTTTAGTGCATAAGAGCTGACATTGCATGACACCAAATGAAGGAGTCTTAAAGGACAAGATATTTGACCACATAAAAATTTGAATTTCTGCACATTTTAAAAAAAACCTGCAAATAAAAACATGTGGGTATTCGTAATATATTATCATATAATTAAACATTAATATCCTCAATATGATTTTAAAAAAATGTTTAGAATCAGTAAGAAATACAAACATTCCTAATTTTTTTTAACAAACAATATAAATCAGACAATCTGAAAAGAAAAAAATGCTCAGGCCCAATAAACATAAAAATGTACTGTTTCAATGGCATTCAAAAAATGCAAATTAAAATTAAATAAGAGAGAATTCTTTTCTTTAGTAAGTTTTTTTGAAAGATTTATAAAATGTATTGGAGAAAATTTGGGGAAATGGACATGAAAAAAAGGAGCTCTATGAGTCAGCAGTTTGATGTGGGCTGTCAAAAAATGCTAAAGTCATTGTACGCCATATAAATAGAAGCATAAGATCTAATGTGAAGACAGTAACATTCTGACTTTAAATGCAGCATAACCTGGGCTCTAGGGCTGGACGGCCCAGGATCAAATTCCAGCTCTGCTACATTCTAGCAATGTGACCGTGAGCAGGTTTTTGTATTCATTTTCTACATCTGGCAAATGGGAATAATGTGACTATTTCCTAGGGTTATTGGGAAATTAAATAAAATAATCCACATAAATTGCTGAGGGCAATATCTAGATTCTGGAACATGGTAAGTACCCAATTAACACTACCTATTCCCTGTAATTCTGTGAGTATCAGGTGCACCTCGAGAAAAACATTGAGTTCAGGAAACCTTAAAGCTGCAGATTAACTGGAGCCTGTTACAAAGAAAGTGGTAAGATGGCATGTCTCTTGGGAAATGATTAAAGGAACTGGCTAGGTTTTTACCCAAAAAGAGACAGGCAGAACAAATGAGGACTGTCTTCAATCGTGTGAAATATTGTCATAGATTGAAGTCCCAATAGGTGGTTTCAGAAAAAAGTTGCTTAACTTAAGGGAGAAAGTTAAATTAGTAGTTCCCTGACACAAGCATTCAGTCATGCTTGTTAACAGAATAGCAAAAAATTAAAATTAAAAAAAAGGCAGGCCACAGATGGGAAATCCAATTAAACACTTACTTCAATACTTAGTATTTCTTTCAACCCTCAGATGCTATTCATTCCAAAAAAGCCTATTGTCTCTACTATTCCTTTAATCTTCAATTTCCAGATATCCCTGCCAACCTTTGAGTTTCACCTGTAAGCCAAAAATAAATAAATCTCAAAAACATACTTAAGGTGATCATCTGAAAATGAATACACCAATGAAAAAATTTTAATGCATTAAAAGTTACTATAACATGGGCCCCTGAATCCTTGGTTTCTATTAATCTGTTTCAGGCAAGTTTGCTTCTTTGAGGCATGTCCCTTCAATAAAGAATGACAGAGCTTGGGGGCAGGGGGCATTCCCTGGTGGTGTAGTGGCTAAGGCTTTGGCGCTGTCAACACTGCGGCCTGGGTTCGATTCCCAGCCAGGGAAGTTCCCACCCAAAAAAAAAAAAAGAATGACAGAGCAGTACCTATGCTTCAGACACCAGCCTAGCTGTTGAGGTGCAAGAGTGACTAAGACAGTTTCTGATCATAAATGGTTCACAGTGCAACAGAGGAGAGGGTCCTTGATCGAGGCCCGCAGGTCAGTGTGATAAACACACAAAGTGGGGCATGCCTTCCTGTGTGTGGGCAGCCACGCAGAAGAGGACCACAACTCTCTGCTGAGGGGTGGGGCACCTTTATTTTGGTGTTTAGAACCCCTCCCAGGCACCTCTCACGAGTGACGACACCTCCTTTAACTTCTCCTTTCCCTTAAACTTCTCTTTTCAAATGTTGACATACAACTGGAATTCAAAGGAAAATTACATTATGGTCAAAATTACGTATCTATCTAAAGCAGAACTGTGAGTTAGCACCATCCATTCTCCCACACTCATGGGACATGTTACTTTAAGTTGGTGTGCGTTAAATTAAGTCCTTATTTCTGCTGCATCATAAATTGTGTCTTCTCGTTTTCCAAACTGATCCATAAAATCACCTGTATAACATACCACATAAACGGTCACTTTGTAGCTATTTAAATTCTTTGAAGGCAAGGAAACTAATTTATTCAGCAGTATATTTTTTATATTAATAAAATCTTCGGGGTTCCCTGGTGGTGTAGTGGCTAGGCTTCTGCGCTCTCAATGCTGCGGCCTGGGTTCGATTCCCAGCCAGGGAACCACCCTCCTCAAAAAGAAAGAATAAATAAATAAATAAAATCTTCCAGATTGGATAATTCCACAATAAAAACATATTAGGTAAGCAATAGAGAAATGGCACTGAGTGTTTACCAACATGATTTCTGGTGTTTTAGGAGTTTGGGTTCAAATCTCAACTTTGCCTCTTTTAGGCCATCTGGCCAAAGGCAAATTACTTAGTTCTTCCAAACATTAGTCTCCTCACCTGTAAAATGAGGATAATATTATACATCCTTCCTACTGTTGTGAAGACAAAATAAAATAATAGACTTAAAGGGCTTAGCACTGGGGCTAACCTGCAGCAGGTGCTCAAAAGTGGGTTACCATACAGACAGATAAGATGACACAGCTTTGTAGGCAATTCTGTAAAGTTATTCTGGCATAAGGTTCTTCTGGGTACCACCTATCACAGCAACAGTGCTTCAAAAAAGGAAAACACTGCAAGACAAGCCCATGACGACCAGACCTAACGGGTAGGCACAGCTCTCTGTGACACTGGGACCACGCTGCTGGGGTTCTTACAGTCCAGTTCTGCCACTTAATAGCTGTGTGGCCCTAGATAAGTCTTTTTCTCTCTCTGCATCTTAATTTCCTTCTCTGTCAAGTAAGGATTATAGTTGTACCCACTTTGTAGGGTTGTTGTAAGTATTGAGTGCATTACATGCTTAGATCTGTCCCTGCTATGAGGTAAGCACCACATACAACAGCTATTATGAGGTTAGTGAATCAAGGTGTGCAAATCACTGGGGATTATTTCACAGTATTGTGTCTGGAAGTCAAGGTAGCTGTGTGAAAGAAGAGACCCCTGGCTCGTGTCTCTCTTTCACCCCAGGCTTCCCTCCGGCCACCACAGCTCTCTGCAGGCCCTTTGCTTTTCTTCCCAAGCCACTTGTCCTTGGGCATCCTGACTCCTGTGCTTTCTCCCAGCCTCACAGGCCACCCAAATCCCTAAGCCACTCTTTGGGTCAGTCCTGCTGCATGAAGTGCCTGCTGGATTCGTTGTGAAACTGTCAACAGCAGTTTGCTCCAGAAACCTCTAGGAATGAGGTTGACTGGGGACATGACTTGGTGGAGTCCAGGTTATTGACTGTGTAACTGCTCCTCTCTCCTTTTAAAGCTATGATTATAAACATATCCAAATCAGTAGTATGTTTTCAAGGACCTCCAAAAGATGCTTATGTTTATCGGCTGGCAATAACCCCTAATCAGAGAGAAAGAAAGGTCACAAAACCAGTCTTACCCACAATACAATCTGTCCTGGTCCTACTCTGGCTCTGGGAAGTTCATCCGACTTCCTATTGCCAGCTTGGATAAGCCTGCCTTTTGGAATGAGACAGTGGGATTTTCAGTTACACAAGCCTGGATTTGAATCCCACGTTGTCCTACCAGTTGTTTGACTGTGGGCATCTCACCTATTTTCTCTGAGCCTCAGTTTTCTCATTGTAAGTTAGGGATAAGGATACTATTGCATAGAGTGGTTAGGATTGAATGAGATTGTGCTCATATAGCAACTGGCTGCTATATGGTAGACTCCAAGTGATCTGGGGTTTTTAAAGTTTGCTTGCTTGTTTGTTTGTTTGTTTGTTTTTACATAAAATCAGACTCTGAGGCTTGGAAATCTGGATCTTATTTAGAGTGAAAAAGGGGTAAAATGACAGAATCATGTATTTTCTCTCCTTCTCTTAACCATCATTTCTATTTAAAGATCTTAGACAGGAGGCAATGGAGGAAACATTAATTAGGAAACGTGGACAGTTATCTTGCACAGAAGAAAAGCAGAAACATTTTATAATCAATGCCACTTGATTTCTGACTTGCCAAAATCCTTGCACCAGAATTTTTCAACGTTGTGTTTCTTCCACCCAAAACATCTTTATCTCAAATAAACTTTCTTCATAAAATAAGAATAAGGAGAAAGGTGTTCTTTATTACCACACAGGTATTTGAAACTGCATAAGAAAAATGGTACATGGAGGGAGAGTCATATATTACTGCCTGTCATACTTTAACATCGAAAAATATAGTCAGGGATCCTCACAACCTAGTCAGAGAAAGATTTTCTTGGCCCTTTCTTCACCACTAATGTGGAAACCCAGCAACCAGTACATATACCCATGAGAATCTACGAAAGGACCCCTATCTGTTGAAGTGTATATTGACATTGTACTAATAATCATTGTCACTTAGGTAGCACCTACCATGTGCTAAGTTCCTGGCATTTATAGTTTTTAACCCACATATATGAAGTATCTGAAAGAAACTTAACATCTAAAGAAGTTAATAACTTTAGCACCTTACTGGGAAATTCTGGTGTACTGGACAGAGCTCAGTGCCACAAGTCAGGAAACCAGAATGCAATAGAGTGGGTTTCTGGTCCCAATTCTGTCACATCCATGTGACCTTGGGCAGCCACCTGGTTCCGAGTCTCAGTTTCCTCTTCTGTTGATGAGTGAATGAGGCCAGATGATCTAAGGTCCTTTCCAACTCTTTGTTTTGGTTTGGTTTGGTTTTATTGTTCTTTTGTTTTTTAGACTTATTGGGGTGACACTGGTTAACAAGAATTACATAGGTTCCAGGTGTACAGTTCTACAGTGCCTTGTCTGTGTGTTGCATTATGTGTTCACCACCCAGAGTCAGTTCTCTTTCCACCACCATATATTTGGCTCCCTCTTTCTAGCTTTAAATCAAGACAGAATCAAGCAGCAATCTCTTTATAAGTAGAACATTTGTGATAAAATGTTAAACCAACAAACAGCATAAAAGAGTCACAGTAAGCATTCATTCAATTAAAACACTGGGCATCTAAAGGAATATACTGAACTCAGTTCATTTCTGACATGCCTAGCTCACTGGGATACATGTGAGTGTACTTACTATATAGGCGTTGCCCACAGGGCGCCCACAAGCCCTGTGTGTGAATTCGACATCCTGGAGAGTTTAACAGTGGCATGGTATACACCCACCATCAGCAGAAAAACCAACAGTGCTAACAAAATTCATTTCCTGATACCACGCCAGTGAGACTAAGCATTTTTGAGTGCATTTGCATCCGTATTTTCCAATCTTTAAAATCTACCACCTTCATGAATGTTACACAAATTCACTAAGAATTATGAAGGAAGAGATCTGAGCCCAATAAAAAAAGATGACGTTATTAATGCACCAAGAAAGTCCAAGAAATAAGCTACAATTACAGTGTTATTATATCAGCTCATCTTTAATCCTTTTCGTCTTTCTCCCTTCAAAAATAAAACAGGGGCCATGGAATTTAAATAATAAATCAATAGTCACTCCCAGGAACCTCTACAGCAGGAGAGTTTGAGTCTTGCAGCATAACAGGCGTGTGTGGCTCTTGAAAAGGATGTTGTAAATCATAGGGAGTTTGCTTAGGGCCCCCTTTCCAGATACTGCAGCCTGGAGTTCTCAGTCCCACAAGATCAAGCTGTGCTGTTGCCTGAGTTGGATTAGTTCACCTTTAAGAACCAGAATGCATGAAACCTGTACTGGCTTCCCCGGCACACTCTACACGCTGCGATGTTCTCCTAGTTCAACCCCACAGGTTCAGCATTAAACATTCTTAAAACAAGTGGGTAGAGAGTGCAAAGCTGGACTCCAATCCTCCCCAGTCTTATCTCCAGTGACACTGTAGGTGGCATTTCTGCTTACCCTTTTCACAAGGTAGCCTTCCCTGATCCGCTTTGGTTCCATGTTGGATGGACAAACGCACGGCCCGGGTCCACTCTCAGACAAGTCCTCGCAGAAGCTCAGCCTCCTCTGAGAGCCGAGGCAGCTGTGGGCTGCTTTTCTAAAGATCGGTCCCTTTCACAATTTCCCGTGGGCTGGTGATCGCATGATCACATCCTCTTCCCCTCACTGCAGTGGAAGATAAGAATAAGGAACTACAGAAACAACCCATTATTTGCTAATGTTGGAGACTTACTAAACGTAGAGTTGGGTTGAATATTTACCCAAGGCAAATTCTTATTACCATAAAGAAACCATTCTCCTAAAGCGAAAAAAAAAGTGAAATAAATAGAAACGTAAACAAGATCTTATTGGTGAAAATTATGGAAATGCCTTGCTTAGGAATTATTTTTGAGATCCCTGAAATGCTTAATAAAAATGTCAAGAAATTCTGAACTCTCTGGTGAGTATAACAGAACTGCTATCAAGGGAATGCCTACTTCTATGCCAGGTGCTCTAATAGGTGTTGTTCAGCCTGCCTCCCTTAATGTAGTCCTTACAAAAAAAACCCTAGGAAAAGTAGAATATTGCCTCTATCTTAGATATAAGGAAATTCAAGCTCAGAAAAGAAAGCAGTTGTTTCACGATCACATGGCATGTAAGAGGCAGAACCAGAAAAGTAGGGAGGGATCTCACCTACTTTCAGTCCTGCTGCCTCCCATCAGACTGAGAACCACATGTCACACAGAATGCTAACCCTACAGTATGCTTGTGAAAAAAAAAAAGTCCACACTCAAACATGTTTGAGAAATTGTAGGCTGCAGTCCCAGCATGGTGGCTCCCCTTCCCTTTAACAATTGATTGACAAATTAATGGTGTTTAATGTTGTGCTTCCCAAATTTATGTGACCACAGAATTCTTTTTTGAACAGTTTTTATTAACATTCTTGTTATATGTTGAATTGTGTCCCCCTCAAAAGAAGTCCTATCCTCCCCTGCCCACCACTTCCACCCCTCGTACTGTAGAATATGACCTTATTTGGAAATAAGGTTTTTGCAGATGTAATTGGTTAACATACTGGAGTAGATGGGCCTTTAATTTAATACAACTAGGGGTCTTCTAAGAAAAAGAATGAGACACACAGAAAGAAGACAGCCATGAGACAACAGAGGCAGAGATTGGAGTGATACCTTATAAGCCAAGGATGCCAAGAATTATCAGCAAACACCGGAAATTAGAAGAAACAAGCAAGGATTCTCTCCTGGAGTAGTCATAGAAAACGTGGCCCTGCCAACATGCAGATTTCAGACTTTTAACCTCCAGAACTGTGAGATAATACATTTCTGTTGATTTAAGCCACCCAGTTTGCTATACTTTGTTACAGCAGCCCTAGGAAAGGAATACAATTCTGAAAAACTGGAATCCTATACAACAAACTTTGAGAATGTTAATCTGGCCAATTGAAAATGGTTCGGCTATTTAATCACTCTGTGTCTCAGTTTTCTGATTTGTAAAATGGGGATAATAACATCTCTTCGATGAGGGCCTTCTGAAGATGAAATAAGATAATGCTTGTAAATCTTTAGAAAAGTGTCTAGAACACAGTAAGTGTCCGTAAATATTATTGATGCCTCATTTTCAAAGAGCCTCCATGACCTGAGAGCTAATCCTTTTCAATAAGTTCAACAGAGATTGTAGAAGTAACCAGAAGACTAGATTTTTATTAGTTCCCTTTCCTCATTACACCAGTCAGTGTTCCTTGGCTGCAGTCAACAGGGTACTGAAGGCAAATCCAAGCTAATCTAGGCAAATAGGAACTTACTGAAAGAGTGTGGCACAGCTCACAGATTCAAAGAAAAAGTGAAGACCTACATCTTTGAAAGGGCAGAAATCAGGGCAGCTGTGAGGTTACAGGAAACAAGAACTAATGGGAAGTTTTTTTTTTTTTTGAGAAGAATTTCATTGGTTTCCAGGCCCTACAATAGTTTCCAGGCCACTAATTGGCTTAGCTTGGCTGAATGCTTACATCTCAGCCATCTGCGGGTAGAGCTCATGACTGACAGCTCCATCAGGACATTGCCCACTGCAGGAGGAGCTCATCCCCAAAAGTAAAATCAACTATTAACAGTAAAAAAGTGAAAAGTCTCTATGCAAACAAAACCAACAGATGTGCACAGGAGGCACATGAGGAACCAGAAAAGTCATGAACAGGAAGATCTGTTTCTGGGGTTTTCTAAGAGCCTCCTGATTTACTCTACTCCTTCCTTCCAGCTCTGTATCTAACCAGCAGTCATTGCCCCTCAATTTCCTCTTTTTACTTTATACCAACGTAGATTACATAAAATTAGAGATGGCTTGCCACCAATTCCTTATTGCACCGAAATTAGTTGGAAATTATTGGAAAGTTTGGGGAGTAGGAATGGAAAATCAACATTTGATGGCACCTCAGCAAAAGAGAAACAAAGAAAGGGATGATTTGTTAAGTCTGCATTTACACGAGTACTTTGTTATGTCCATGTTTGTACAGGGAATGAAAACAGTTCATAGATTTACCAAGTCTGATTTCATGGGTAAATATATCTCCTTTTGTTTAATTAACCAAGTGGCTTCTAACTTGTAATGTTTTCTCCCTTTGTCCTAATATGACTAGAGGTCTTAAAAGTTCCTTATTCCAAAACAGCACATTTCTTGGATGCCTACAGTATAAGAGCACCCCCTGGGTTCTGAATAATTCATTTCAAGAGTGTGTGTGCGTGTGTGCGTGTGCGTGTGTGTGTGTGTGTGTGTGTGTGTGTGTAATGCTTACTATGTGTCAGGCCCTGGACTAGGTTAAATATCTTGCACCAAGGAGCTTCCCAAATTTGTTCATCAGCTGAACGTGGTCATGGATGAATTAGATGCTGCCCCACTCTGCTTGTCCTCCTGCTGCCCGGGGTCATCATGCCTGCTTAGCAACACCTAGTGGTCAGTAGAGGGAATCGTCTGAATCAATGGCATTGAGCACCTCCGTCTCCTCTTACAAGAGTTTAAGTAAATGCTCTTCGGCTCTTTCAAATCTCATTCCCAGATCAGATAATTAGGACCTTTTTCTAATATCTTTTTTATTTATGTGTATCTAGACTTACTTTAAAAAATCTCCTGCTCTTCTTTTAGTTCTCTCACATTGGATCAACACCTTGGAAACATTCTTACAGTATCTTCCATTAGTAAGGACATTTAAGACTTGGAACTAAGCAAAAATGATGACTCTTTTTACCCAATGGAAAACTATGCCTGTTTACAGCACAATTTTCTGGGTTATCTGATGCTATGGAGCCTGTGCTTTTCCTTGTTCTTGAATTATTTTACAACTCTAAATTGTGGATCGCTGGTAGCAATGCAAATAATTCTTCTCTGTGGACATGCAAATAAATTCTGTCTGATGGAGATTCAACAGACTCCACTCTACTCCACTACCCCATTCAACACCCCCATGGAAAAAGCCAGGCTTTTTTTTTAATTTGTAAATTAATTTTAACATTCTTTCACTCCATATAAATTTGTCTTTAACCTCTCCTTAGAACCAGTTGTGACTTCTGGCTGGTTTCCCCTTTAATTCATGAGCTAAATAAAATTTTCACTGTATTGTATATGAGTCATTATTTTATTTTTAAACATGTTTAAATTTACTTTTTAAACTTCAATTTATAAAAATATATATTTTTAGCATTGGTAACTCAAAAAAGACCTTACATTTTTCTGAGAAATATCAAAATACTGCTAGTGCTGATAAACCTAAATTAAGGGAAAGTTGTCAAAACCCATCAAGAGTCTGAGGCTTACCTTACTTGCAGGCTACCAAGTTAGTCTGCCCCAGTTTCATGAAAGCTTACAGAAGACCCAAGACTTCTCGACCTTACTTTGTTACTCACAACACAGTAAGCAGGACAACCTTCATGTCTGTGTTGTTTCTCTTGCCCCAAGTGCTATGACGCAGGGCAGAGTGGCCCAGATGGATGCTGTGCATGTGAGAAATTTGCATCCCTGAGCTTAGGGAAACCGAATATTTTATAATGGGCTGCAAACAAACCTGCCTAAATTTTGCCTCAGAGGGAAACATTGTCCTTATTATTCTGGACAGTAAACAAATCTGCCCTTGCTTAGAAAAGAGACACTATATCTTCGGAGGCTGCTGTTCATTAAACAAACATTCATGAAAAGATAGTGCCTCAGCTTGCATTTGTAGGGAAACACAAGAGATCCCTGGAGAGTTATCTCCTGATAAAAGGAAAGCCGTAAGTTGTCTAACACATGCATGCAAACCCAGTGGAGAACATCTAGTTGGTGTCCAATGGGAGTCCAGCTCAAAATGAGGGACCACGCCCACATATTAAGCAATTCCCTCCCAACAGACACACAGATACAAATTCACATGAAAATAATAAAAGAAATATAAAAATGTGAATATACATATACATGTTTGTTTCAGAGAAAGCATTTCCACACATTTAATTCCTTGCTTTGTCAGCTGGGAGGGCCTAGAAGCGAAAACACCTTGGTAGCAGCAGGCACAATGCTATGGACTGAATGCTTATGCCTCAATTTCATATGTTGAAAGCCTACCCCGCAGTGTGATGGCATTAGGAGATGGGCGTCTTTGGGAGGTATTTAGGCCACGAGGGTGGAGCCATCATGAATAGGATTAGTGCCCTCATGAAAAAGACATGAGAGAGCTTCCTTTCTCTTTGGTCTCCTGCCATGTGGGGATACAGCAAGAAGACAGCAGTGTCCAAACCAGAAGAGGCCCTCACCAGAACCCGATTGTGCTGGTACCCTGATCTTGGACTTCTCACCTCCAGAACCATGAGAAATAAATTTCTGTTGTTCATAAGCCACTCAGCCTGTGGTAGTTTGTTATAGCAACCTGCATGGGTTAAGACACACACCTAGTGCCCACGTCTTGATACCCTATTCTCCAATAAAAGGAACTAGGGCTCCTTGGAGAAAACAGATGATTCGAGGGGTGGAAATGTACAAGGTGAGCCTGGAGCATCTTGTAGTGCCAGAAGTATGGAAATGCCAGAAAGACTTTTTTCATTATAAATAAATAAATAAATAAATAAATAAACAAACCACAATGGTGGTTTATGTCAAAAGAACATAGGAGTCAACTGAAGGAGATCCCAATAGCCAAAGCTGGAACAATTGGAGCAACAAAATAAATAAAGTAATATTGAATTATAGCCCAAAGTATAAAATAGATTAAAAAATGATTGAATAAATAAAGGAGAGAGAATAAACTAATCTATTTCAAGATTCCAAGAATTTCAATGAATTCATGTAAATACTCCAGCCTCAAGAAGATGTGGCATAAACCTTCACTCCTTAATTTTGGACTGCTCATAATGGTTTCTTGTCTAAGGGGACAGTATAGAAACAGAAAACTACGAGTAATTTCGTGGTGGAGAACCCTGACAAACATGGCCTCAGCCATGTGATCAAGCTCAACGTCAACAGTGAAGTCAGGTTGAGAGTATGTACCCGTGATATCTAATCACGGGAAAGATGTTAGACATGTGTCAGGTGAAGGACATTTTATGATGTACCCGACCAGTAGTAATTCTCAAAATTGTCAAGGTCATCAAAAACAAGGAAGGTCTGAGAACTCACAGCTAAGAGGAGCCTAAAGAGACATGATGATTAAATGTAATGTGGGATCCTGGGTGAGATTCCAGAAAAAGAAAAGATATTGGGGAAAACTAAATAAGTCTAAAGAAAGTATGGGCTTTTATTAATAATAATGCATCAGGAGTTCCCTGGTGGTGTAGTGGCTAAGGCTTCGGTGCTGTCAATGCTGCGGCCTGGGTTCGATTCCCAGCCAGGGAGCTACCCACATAACAAAAAAATATCGGTTGGTGAATAGTAACAAATATGCCATACTAGTGTAAACATTAATAATAGGGGAAACCTATTATTGTGTAAAGGATACAGGAACTCTCTGTACCACCTAAATGTTTCTGTAAAACTAAAACTATTTTAAAATAAAAAGGATACTTAATAAAAAGAAAGCAATTCATCTTCATCTTCTTAGTTTTCATCATGTGCAGATGAGGGTTCTGATGCAACAATTTCCATATTGTTATAGTCACATTGCATTTGTTCAGGGAGGCTTTAAATTCGGGAAGAACTGTTTTTGCAGTGGAAACTTTGTCTTCTCAGGTCTTCCTCCACCTCTGAGGATTAGGGAGTAGAAGAAGACTGCTTTCTTTAAACGGCGTGTCTTCGTTAAGTTCAAGATTTTAAAACATCTCTGGATATCTCAAGACCGAAAGCACTAAAACTTCAGATTTTTAAAGATGTTATTAAATAAAGATATTAAACCACCAAGAGCTAAGAGGATGGCTCCCCAGGAGAATCCCACTACCAGGGGCAAGCTGAGCGCACTAGCAGTTGGAGGTGCGGACCGCTGAAAGGTGATGGAGACCCAGTACTAGTCCTGCTTGAACATTTGAAGGCATGTGGCAAACCGAGCCCCCAGTACTGCTGGGCCCTTACGGCCTGCTCAATCCTTGTGCAGAGTGGACCACCTGAGGGAGGAGGTGTGGGACCTGACGGCCACCGGAGGATGAGGGCAATCGCTGTGATGCAGAGTGGCCTAGGGGCGCTGCAGGTGTACAGACGCCCGGGCAGTCTGTTTACTGCCCAGTGGCGGCCAACCATAGGGGTAACCGGAGGCTGAGACCCACACTGTGTCTGCGCAGCCCCCACACCCTGTGCTGCAGCTCAGAGTGAGGCGGCCCTGGGGAAAGGGAGCCTTTTTGTTCTGTGCAATAGTACCCTCCTCTAGTTAAGCACTGGAGGATGAACTCCTACTCTTTGCACATTAGATAAACGGGCTACAGCATGAGCCTTTGGTCTCCACTCCAGACGGCAACAGAAAAATCCTCAACTAAATTTCTGTTTTCTCAGTGCTTCGCAATATACATACGTAACAATAACTATACCAAATTTCTCATTTATGGTTTTGGAGAATTGGTGGTATCGCTTAGCATTTATCCCAATTCTTGTAAATATATTTGTGGAATTTTTTTGGATTATCAAAATAATATGAACTTGTAAGTATTTCAAGCAGCACAGAAACAAATGAAATAAATAAGGAAATGAAAGAGGATGATTACTGTTTTTCATTAAAACCAGTGATTTTATACTTCAATAGGGTTATTTTCATCACACCAGAGCAAGTAGATGGCAGTCTCAGAACTGCCTCCATGCGTTTGCTCACGCACAGGGCAAGGTCTGGGAGGATGCACTCAAAACTGTCTTAACGTGGTACCGAGTGTTTCAGAAAGTGGGAAGGCTTCCTAAGGAGTAGGACTTTCCCCTTATACTTTAATCACTTCTATATCATTTGAACTTGTTACAATATGCATGCATTACTTCAGTAATTTTGTTTCAATCCAATAAGCACTTATTTGAATGATTTACTCAGCATTATCAAGAGCATGGTAGGAGTGTAAATCAGTCCCAGCATTTGAAAGGGAAACTAGAGAGTGTGGTTCAATAGCCTTAAAAAATATAACCCCTTTAATTCAGCAATTAAGATTTCCCCCCTAAGGAAATAATTATAGTTCTGGGGTGAAGCGGGGAGGGGAATGGCCATGAGGATATTCTTTGCAGCATGGTTTATAAAAATGAGAAGTTTGGAAGGAAAATCTAAATGTGCAAGAGTAAAAGCTTGGTGAACTGAATTATGAAGCATGTACAAAATAAAATAAATGCCATTCAATAAAAATAAGTGGAAAAAGCAGGACACAAATCAATTGAAGACTTTATGTGCTGATTTTTAAACTGTAGATCCAGAACTTTTATTAAGCTAAAAATGTGTCGAGTCCTGTCATGATCTAGGTATTGTGAAATAAATTGTCAAAAAATTTTAAAAGCAAGTTTAATAATGGTCCATAAATACTTCAATAGTAGCAGGTACAGAGTGCTAGAGATTTTATAATTTAAGTTTGGTGTCAAATTAACAGACAAATGGCATTAGGAAATGCCAAAGTGCCCCTTGTTTGGTGCAGCTTTAGCATACAGAAAGCTCCAGAAGTTTAACCCTAGCTTTTGGGGGGGACTCTGGCCCATCAGCACTTCTGCTGAGAGCAGCACCCTCACCTGGGCTCTGCCACAGGTCACATGCTTTCAGTGCAGACATCAGCACCCTTGGCATCAGGCATCCACAGCCTGGTTGCAGCCGACCTCAGCAGGCTTTACCTGCTATGATGGCAGCATGGGCTGCAGGAGAGAGCCATGAGGGCCAACAAGAGAAACCCACAGTAACTGATAGGACCATGTCCATGAGTCCACAGGAGTCAACTTGTGCAGAATCTCCAAAATCCATAAGGAGCCAGAGAAGGGGGCCAGAGTTCCCATCCCAGAAAGTATTATATATGCAGAGCTTGAGAAATACCATGTGCAACTGTTGTTGCAAGGCTAGATTTTCCCCAGATTTGCAGGGTTGGGGACACACAGGTTCTATATCTTGCACCATAGTTACTGGATACCAAAGGTTATCTTCAATCTTCAAGTTGTTCAGACAAGTTCTTTCCTAAAATGGGCTTCTGAAGATACAGCTGCTTGGAGTTCCAGTTGCTACCCCATCCTTCTTACATTTCCTGTCCATGTCCAGATGAGCTAAGTGGCATTAAGTATAGCTGAGGTCACTGAAAAGATTTTTAAATAAGCGACAGGCATCATCGGCTCAGAGATGTTATTCCTAGGTCGGCACATCTCTACAGCGGCAACAATCCTTGTTGATTCTCGCCTGCCTGCACAGGACACAGTGGGGTCCCAGAGCTGGAGGTGGTATAGGAGCACAGGGAGATTGCACACCTTCTAGCAGCTGACCTCCCTCCCGTGAAAAGTGGAAGAAACTGTTTCCCAATAGAATTTAAACCAAATGAAATATCAGATCATGGTTTGGTTGTGAAAATATTTTGACACTTTTAAGTTTAGAAATAATACATGTATATCTTTGCTTCAATCAGACTTACCATGTCTTTAAAAGACATCTTATTCTCACTTATAAGGAAAAAAATTAAAGTCTGGGCTCATTTTATTATTTACCAAATAACTCTGGGAAAGGACAATGAGCCAGATAATATCCAAGATCTTTTCTAACACCTAGATTCTGTAATTCTACAAAATGAATGGTGTTCAGTCTCTTTGGTTTGTTCGCTTTTGGATAGTTAGGTCTTTTTCAAGCCTGTGGTTCCTAGGATATTAAGAACAATAACTAAAGAGAAATAATTCACCTCTTTATGGGAAGGACAGGTGTCAGTGCCTCTAAGTCTGATGTTAATCTTTCAAATGCTGTCAACTGTTTTTAAAATGACATGCTGCTTTACACCTTGATCAACATGAGTCCATAATAATGTTAAAAGCTAAGATTTACTAAATGCTTACTATGTGTTCGCATTGCGCTAAATCTTTTTAAATTCTTCACTTATTCATAATCTCACCTAATCCTCCCAAAATAAATAACAAGGCAGTTGTTATTTTTATTGTCCCTATCTTACAGACAAGCCAGCAAGCACAAAGAAGTCAAATGACTTGAGAAGTCACCTCAGTTCACAAGGACAATGAGCTGGAATTTGATCCAGGTCTGTCCCCTTCCAGGGCCTGCAAACTCCATGCATTACCTGGGACATGGTCACCTCTAGGCTATGGTACTTTGCAGCCAGGAGAAATCAATCATTAAGTTCACATTAATACCCAAAAAGAGTCACCATGTCCATATGAGAAACAAAGCTTCCTTGACTTTTCATTCTAAAAAAAAAAAAAGTTTACTGTGTATTTTAATATAAAAGTCACTGAATAAACTATCCTTGCAAAAAATGCAGTCTTAGATTCTGTATAACAATTTCTTAAAATCTCTCAACAAATCTGAAGTAAGGAAATAAATATTCCCCTTCAAAAAGGTGATAAAACAATGTAAGTTATATATAAAACTCTTATTGCAGAAACAAAACATGGAAAAAATACACACAGAGAGATACACATATATAAAATCTCAGATGAATATCTTTTAAACAATCTTCTATGTAAATCATCTTTCATCACAGTGCCCAAGATAAAAGTTGAGCAGCAAAAAGTTTGTGGTTATATTCTTCAAGAAAAGCCTGAAAGTGTGTCTAGGTGACCCTTTAAGAGCAGAAGTATAAGTTCTGAAACAGTATCAAATTGTTATTTAATAAATCATGGTGGTATAACAGATAGCCATATGGAAAAATAAAATAAATTTAGATTCTACATGTCATACCTTATATCAAAATATATTCCAGGTGGTCAAAATGTTAATATTAAAAATGATATCAGGAAAGTTCGATCAGAAAACATGAGATAAATTATTTTTATAATTCCAGAACAGGAATGAGAGATTAAAATTACATAAAAGTAAAAAATTATGCATGAGGAAAACACCACAAACAAAGCAAAAAAGACAAATGTCAAATTTAAAAAAAAAAAATTATTACATATCCTAGACAAAAGGCTTATTTCTTTGATGTAGTAAGAATTCACACAAAGAATACAATAGAAAATGGGTAAAGATTAAAGGACATGAACTAACAGTACATAGAAAAAGGAAGTCAAATGGTTCTTAAACTTAGGAAAAATGTGTGAACCCATTCATAATAAAAGGAATCGCAAAGGAACAATGAGATGTTATTCTTACGTATCAGATGGCTCAGACTCCAAAATTACATTGCATCCTGTGCTGACGAAGGGTAGGGAAATAGGCACAGGGCTGGGGGAGTGTGAAGGAAGGCAAACTCTACAGAAAGAAACTTGGCAATATTTACCAAAATTGAGAAAATATCACATTTCTTTTGGACCAAGCAAATCTGCTTCTGAGCAAAAATCCTACGGCTATACTTACCTGTGTGCAAACAATAAATACACCAGGACTCCCCTCACTAAGTATTAATATACACTTGCACTTTCCCGCATCCTCTATTGCTTTCTCCTTCATCGGTCACAGTAGCCTTTACCAGCTCTGTCCTTACACACATTCGTTTAGTCTGTCTCCCACTTCAGACATGTGAGCAAAGGTGGGCCGCAGACCTGCTCAGGGAAATACTCTTGGTTTGCCTTCTCACCGCACTGCTTGCTTGCCTGAATGTGGACTGCTGCATACCACAAGGTGGTTGTGTCTTGTGTACTGGGAGAGCAGTGAATTGGAACTCAAGCCTGGGGTCTACGCAATGGGAATCACACTGAGGGCCGGGTGGGGAACAAGGGCAGCACATTCTCTGTTTCAAGGTGAATCCCACATACCTTGACCTTGTTCATGGAAATGGTTGTGGTCCCTGCATGGAGTTGCTGAATCACTGGTGAGACCAAAGATGCTTTGCATGCTGTTTGCTCTGACCTGCTTTCGTGCACAGAGTAGACTCGGTCCTATTGAATCCCACTAGTTGGATTTTCAGTCTGAACCTGAGACTACTGCTGGGACGGGACAACACACCAAAAGGCAGGCTGGACCCCCAGCATCAAGAGCAGGATGTGGCACACATTAGAAACTCTACAAGTAATAGTTCAATGATAAATAAATGGATGAATGAATACTATATCAAGTGAAAAAGAGCAAGTTGCACAGTGGTAACACCGCACGTTACCGTTTGTGTAAAAAGACAGTATTACTTTCATTTGCACAGGCTAACTCTGGTAGAATGCAGAAGTAATGTGCACCTCCATAGATGAGTACACCACTTCTGCATTTGGTGGTCACAGGACTTTTTAAAAACCAGGGTAAATATTTTTCTCAGAAAGGAGTTGTTGGTCTGCCTTATCATATGTGTATGTATATAAATGATTCATCAAGGTCTTATATCTTAGGGAATAATGATTTTGAACTGGAAAATTATCAAAGTAGGCATTAGTGGGATATCTCTATTACCTGCTTCCAGAAGTATAATGTTCCAGGTGCTCTGAGGGGCATGTCACACACACACACACACACACACACACACACACAAAGACCTGATTAGGTGCTGAAGTTGAGCATGGTACACAGCAGATGGGCAGATTTTAATCAGCCTAGAATCCTACCAATCCCACCAGGATAGAGAGGATGGAAAATAACATAGCCTAACATACTTCATCACACGAATCTTCCTTATGAAGTTAAATATCAATCGATAGGTTTGGGGAGGAAAGGTGCTGATAAAAAATAACTTGATTTTTAAGGAGTTTGTATTAAACATTCTGATCATAGTTAAATAACAGCAAACACTCTTATTTCATAACAACTAAATATATATATATAGGAGCAAAGAAAAACACACTTTTTCTCCTACATAACAAATGGGACAGATGCGAAGCTTACATATGATTCATTGTTAAAAATCATTAGGAAATAAAAGATGGGGTTACAAATTGCTTATCTTTAACCCTTACAACATCTCTTACCTTTTCATGTGATTTAATGGGAGACTGTTTCTGGTATCTAGTTATCATGGCATGAGTTCTGCATTTTGACCTATATATATATATATACATATATATATATATATATATATATACACACACACACACACACACACATATATATATATATATATATATATATATATATATATATGGGTCAAAATTGGGCAATATTTATCTATATATGTTTTCTACTTATATTTTAGCCTATTAACAACTCGTTTCCACAAAGTCAAAGGTAAAGTCCAACCAACGGGCTGCAAATGTTACAAGGTCTTTCCACCTTGGCTGGTAGAAATGCAAACTATTTTCAACTCTATGTGACTCCAGGAATTATCCAACCTACTGCTTCATGGTGGTTCTTTCCTGGTCTCGTGGAATTTTGACCCGCACATGCACAGAGTATTAGTCAGCTAGACTGCTTTGCAAATATCCAGAGCATCTCTCTCTCTCTCTCTCTCTCTCTCTCTCTCTCTCTGCCTCCCCTCCTCCCTCAACTGATATTCTGCCCTTCAAATTGTAGCCTCCACTAATTCTAAACTCTGCTTCTCAATTTAGGGAGTCCACAAAGCTCTGTTTCAGTTCTCTTTCTGCTCCACAGCCTGGAAATGGCCTCAGACATGAAGCTGAGACAATCACGGCGCTCATCTTATTTACTTCCCTCCTTTTGGGTTTCACAGTCCTATGTTGCCTGCTGTTCACTGTGTGAAATAGTTGTTACATGTATTTTTTTTATTTCTAGTGGTTTATTACAGGAGGGAAATTCTTGTTGCAGTTAAACCTTTATTAAAAAAAGTACAAGTCAATAATTCTATCCTTCATAGCTTCTCTAAGAGTGATAAGAATTATCTTCAAAGTCAATTGAAATGATATTGTGGTCATGTTAAACACACACAAACAACAATTCTTATCTTTGAGAAGTTCTATTGACATGTTTATAAACTGAGTGATACAGTTTCTGGGATTTGCTTCAAAAACATGGGTGAGGGTGAAATTGCATGGGGACATACATTGACCCTGAATTGATGGTTATTACAATAGAGTGATGAGTTCTGTCTACTTTTTGTATTTGGCTTGTTCCATAATAAAACATTTTCTTAAATCAATTATAAGAACCTCTTTGTTTAATGTTCACTGAACAACTTCTGTGTCACTTTTTGTAAGAACTAAATACCTGAGAGCAGGTGTTTGATGGTAGAAAGGGTCAGAACATGAGGCAGGCCGCATTTAAACAAAACAAAACAAAACAAAACAAAAAACAAAAGGAAGAAACTGGAGGGAAGGGAAACTAAAAAGCTAATAGCAATCTTCAACTGCTGTATCTTACCAGTTAGATGACCACCGTCTCCGACAACCTGGATGTCCAGGACCTGGGACAGTGCCGTGCTGACAATGGGTTCTCCACGGACTCCACAGCTCTGCCCAGCACACGTTGTTACTGCTGCCATGACTGCCTGGTCCTTATTTTAGAGAGTGAGATTTCACAAATCACAAAAACAATCTGTCCTTTCACAGATTCTGGCTATAAAGAACCTGAGTCACCATGGTAACAGCAAAGGCAGGCAGTACGGGAGGAATACATGTTTTATCACTGTGACAAAAATGCAGGTGAAAAACAAAAATCAGAGAAAGAGTCCTAAGCAACTCAGCCCAGATTCTGTCCCCTCTCAACCCCCATGGCCTCCTCTATATACCTCTGTTTACAAAGCACCTAGTCTGTGCTTCCAAGGCAGGTATCATTATCTCCATTTTGCAGAAGGGAAATTGAGGCTCAGAGATACTAAGAAACTCTACAGTCTAATAAGTGCCAAAGCTGAAAGTGAAACACAGGTCTACCTAGTGCCAAGTCCCACATTCTCCCATCTCTATGTGCTCTTTAGCATTTCTATGTGCTCTTCAGATGTATCCGTGTATCCTCACTTACAAAATAAATGCTATGCATTGAAGTGAGAGACTAGTTATTTGTTGAAGTTATTTTCTAGTAATTTAGGGTCCCCCCCAAAAAAAATGCTATGGACAACATTGTAAAGGTAAACATAAAAACAATTTTAAGACTTTAAGGGTCCAGAGTATTTTGAGAACTCATACGTTATTCCCCTCTTCTCCCAAATTTCAACCAAGTAAGAACATAATATTAGACTATAATAATAGAGGGGGAAATCTATTGCCATTTTGGGAACCTGAAAAGAGACACATTAACAAAGAGCTGCATTTAGGGACTGGTCAAACAAGCAATATTCTAAACTATCTATCTATCTATGTATCTATCTATCTATCTACACACACACACACACACACACACACACATATCTATAATTAGGATAATAAAAATGATACTATTCAGTTCAGTTTTCCTCGTATAACTGCTCAAATAAACAGCAGAATGGAAATCAGTCTTACTCTTTTTCAGTGTCTATAATAAATCTGACAAGAATGGGCAGAAGGGTGGGTGTGAGCAGGAGGGGAGGGGTTGTCCCAGTCCATTATCAGATGCACTCAGTTAAAAGGATAAAGAGAAGCAATGTGGGAAGGGGAACTTGCCTATAAGGAGGACCATTAACAGGT
Organism: Lyroderma lyra; assembly: GCA_004026885.1. Classification (NCBI taxonomy): domain Eukaryota; kingdom Metazoa; phylum Chordata; class Mammalia; order Chiroptera; family Megadermatidae; genus Lyroderma; species Lyroderma lyra. The sequence goes on along the minus strand of PVJL010002370.1, from coordinate 62,585 downwards.
GCCCGGAATCTAGGAGTAAGCCCTGGCCCATCATCAGCTCTTCTCAAATTGAAAGGGAGAAAGCCCCACCTATTCAACCAGAGGCCCTGCTTCCCAAAATCGTATTATAATGTAGCTTTGGGCCTTCTCAGAAGGATCAGGCAAAAAAGAAAGGGAGAGGAGCTTACACCCAGATACAAAAACTCCCAAACATTGGGGGAGGGGGCTGCTTCACATTTTGAGGTGTGAGGCCTGCTCCACCTCTCAGAGTGTACTTTAACTTTAAACTTTTCTAAAATAAACTTTTGACTTTCCTGTATTTTCACAAACTGTCTCCTGACTGAATTCTTTACTTCGAGAGACAAAGAACTGAGGAAAAATTGCCATTTCATGGTAGCAAATCCTTTATTTAAACATTTTCAAATGTGGCAGAGAAAAAGAAATTTATCATCTCAAGCTGGTTTCTTAGTAAGGTGTTTTTGTTGTTGATTTGGGGATACTGTTTGTTTAGGTATTTTTTAATGTATTGTTGAACACAAATACAATTTTTGTCTTCAATATAGTTGTCTTGTTATACTTGAAGATAGAAATGCAGGGTGCTCTGGGAGCAATACTATGGTCAGAGGCTGCTGCCAATATAGAACATCTACAGGTGATGCATTCTACTCACATTTTAATCTTTAACACTATTCAAAATTTAAAGTTCTAAAAACACCCATGCCTCACACCTTATACAAAAATAACTCAAAATAGATAATAGCTCTAAATGTAAAACCTAAAACTAGAAAACTTGCAGAAGAAAAAAAAATAGCAAAAAATCACTGAGACCCTAAGTTAGGCAAAGATTTCTTAAATACAACAAATTCACGATCCATAAGAAAAACAAATTCATGAACTGGACTTCTCAAATTGAACAACCACTGCTCTTTAAAAGACACCACTAACATGAAAAGATAAGGCACAGACTGAGAAAAAAAATTTTGCAGATCACATTTTTGTACTATATCTGGAATACGTGAAGAACTTCCAAAGTTCAATAATAGAAGAGAACCAACCCAATACAAAAATTGACTTAAAAGAATTGAATACTTTGTTGTGTTGCAGAAAACTCTACCTTCCAAATGTTGTGGAAGGCCCTACCCGTTCACCTCTCGTAAAGACCAAGAAGCACTCAGAGTACTTGCAAGTTCAGGTTGTTTATTTTACGGCAGGGGGCTCAGAAGAGTTGTTTCCAAAGTCTGAGCCCCGAACAAAGGCAGGGTGGGGACATTTATAGCTTAGCATTTCCATAATAACAGCAGTTACCCGCCCTAGGGTTGGCGGGGACAGGGGTTCAGGGAGAAGAAGAACCAGGAAGTGACTCCGGAGTGGGGGTCCCGGGCTAGGCTATCGGCCATGTTGGGCGGCAATATTTCTCTACAGTTGTAAACTGAGCAAGGGCTTCCCAAAGATGCCCATATCCTAATTCCGGGAATTTGTGAATATGTTAGTTACTGAATATAGCAAAAGAGACTTTGCAATTGCAATTAAGTTATGAGTTTTGAAATGAAGAGATTATCTTGGATTATTCACTTGGGCCCGATGTAATCACAAGAGTTCTTATAAAAGGGAGGCAGGAGGAAGGCAGGAGGGTCAGAATCAGGAAAAGGCAAAGTGATGACGGAAGCAGAGAGAGAGAGATTGGAAGATGCTGTACTGCTGGTGTTGAAGATGGAGCCTTCTTCCAAATGGGCCAGGAGCAGGTGGTCTCTGGAAGCTACAAAATGCAAGGAAAGGGTTTTTCTCCCAGAGCCATCAGAAAAAAAAAACGCAGACCTGCCAACACCTTGTTTTAGGACTTTTGACCTCCAAACTGCAAGATAAATTTGTGTTGTTTCAAGCCATTAACTTTGTTATAATTTGTTATAGCAGGAACAAGAAACAAACACTTCAGTAAACATGTCTATGTATATACAGATATATACTTACATATGTACATGTAAACGTGTGTGTATGTGCATATACTTATACATGTATACACTTCATAATTTTTAAACTTTGTTTTATACTTGTACTTTAAAGAAAACATTTTAATTGTTCTATGTATATATATGCATAAAACATATAAACAGTTTTTTTAAAAATTATGAAGTGATTATGTGTAACCACTGAAATCAAGAAATATTCCCAGCAGCCAAGAAAACCCCACGTGTCCCTCCCCATCTCATACTTCACCCTCTCCCAGAGATCAATTTCTTTGTTTTCCTTTACAACTTACGTACACATATAAATGTACAAAAAGAAGTGTATCTCTAGCCAGTATAGTAATTCTGCTGTTTTTGTTTTTCAAGATTTTTAATTGTGGTAAGAGACATGTAACATAAAATTTTACCATCTTAACCATTTTTAAATGTACAGTTCGGTAGTATCGAGTACATTCACACTGATGTGCAGCAGGGCTCCAGAACTTTTCATCTTGCAAAACTGAAACTTTATACCCATTAAACAATAACCCCCACTTCCCCCTCCCCATAGCCCTTGGAAACCATCATACTTTAGGTTCCCATAAGTTTGACTACTTTAAATGCCTCTTTCAAGAAAAATCATACAATATGTGTCTTTTTGTGACTAGCTTATTTCACATACCATATCCTCAAGGTTCATCCATGTTGTAGAACATGTCAGGCTTTTCTTCCTTTTTAAGGCTAAATAATATTCCATTATACGTATATATCAAATTTTGTTTATCTATTTGTCTGTCAATGGATATTTGGGTTGCTTTCACCTTTTGACTATGATGAGTAATGCTGCTGTGAACATAATTGTGTAATTATCTCTTCAAGACTCTCCTTGCAATTCCTTTGGACATATACCGCTAATTGGGCATTGCTGGGCCATAGAGTAATTCTTTTTTTTTTTAAGGAAACCCATACTGTTTTTCATAATTGCACCATTGTATATTCCCACCAACAGTGCACAAAAGTTCCAATTTTTCCATATCCTTGTCAACACTTATTTTTTGTTTTATTTTGTTTTATTTTGTTTTGCTTTTGATAGCAGTCATCATCATATTGGGTATGAAATGATATCTCATTATGATTTTGATTTGCATTTCCCTAATGAATAGTGATGTGGAGCATCTTTTCATATATTGTTGGCCATTTGTATGTCTTCTCTGAGGAAATGTCTATTTGAATCTTTTGCCTATTGTTTTATAGAGTTATTTGGCTTCAGGTTGTTGAGTTGTAGAAGTTCTTTATGCGTTCTGGATATTAACCCCTTATCAGATATATGATTTACAAATATTGTCTCCCATTCCATAGGTTGCTTTTTTAGATTATGTGCTTTGACACAAAGAAGTTTTAAATTTTGATGTAGTTCAATTTATCTATTTTTACTTTTATTGCCTGTGCTTTTGGTATTATATCCAAGAAATAATTGCCAAGCCCAATGTCATAAATCTTTTCCCCTATGTTTTCCTTTAAGAATTTTGTACTTTTAGGCCTTACAGTTAGGTCTTTGATCCATTTTCAGGTAATTTTTGTTATATGTTTAAGGTAAGGATCTAACTTTACTTTTTAGGAGTGGGGTCTGGTTATCAATATTGCCAACACTAAACTGTCTTTGCACCCTTGCTGAAAATCATTTGCCCACAATGTAAGAGTTTATTTGTGGGGTGTCTATTCAATTTTGTTGGTCTATATGTCTTCCTTTATGCCAATATCAAACTATTTTTTATTATCTCTAACTTAATTGTGCTTGATTTAGAACTATATGAAATTCTATATCTGTATTCTTGAAGATCTTATTTCTTTTGTTTAGCATTGACAGATGCATTTATATTATTGCATATAACTCTAATTGGTTTGTTTTCATTGAAATGTAGTATTCTATTGTCCAAAATGTTTCCACGCTACTGCTCATAATATTTGATTCTTTTCCCACATTCATAATATTTTTTTGGAAATAGATTGCTACTATTGGTCTTATTGGGTTTTACATTCTTTTTCATAGCCACCTGAGTATATTTTAGAGTCTCTTTTTTTATTTCATTAAACCTTTCATCCATAGCTATTTGATACTTTCTATCTGCTATTCCAATATATGAAGTTCTTGATGGTCTAAATTTGTTGTTTATTGTTTACATGGAATCATTCCTTTTTTAAATCTACATGGTTTGGGTGATCTTTGATTGTAGGCTGATATTTGGTTGACATTCATCTGTTGAAAAATATGTGACCCAAGTGGAAGATGTTTCTTCCAGGTATGATTTTTATTCACTTCTGCCAGGAACCAAGGACTGCTGCAAATTCACCACCACTTTTAACCCATATTTGGAGTTTTGGGAGGCCCAAGGTCATTCTCCTTCCTGACCCTTCTCCACCTTGCTACTGGCCTGACAGTTGTTTCTGGGTTGCAGGGCTGATGCTGCGATTTCATTTGCCTCCTGTTCAACTCTATCTTTTCAGAAACATCAAGATCCGTTGAGTTTTTGTTTTTATCCTTTGGAAAGTTCTCTATTTGTGATATAAGCAATATAATAAAAATTGTGTTTTATGTAGGTTCTTTTTTTTTTTTTTGCTTTTTGGTATGTGGGTAGCTCCCTGACTGGGAATCGAACCCAGGCCGCAGCACTGACAGCGCCAGCGCCGAAGCCTTAAGCCACTACACCATCAGGGAACTCCCTTATGTAGGTTCTAATTGTTTTTAGGAGGAAACTATCTGGTCCACCACCATGTCAAAAGCAGAAGTCCTTCAGATGTCATTTTTTTGTACAATGATAAGGCATTAGTGTCTTGCTTGAGAAGAATAAATGGAAGTTATCCCACTCACCAAACCAGGCTTTTGTTTTATTGAATAAGGTAGACAAGAACTGGATTATCCTTAGTTGAGGACGAAAACTAAACCTGGACCATAGAGAGGATTTGTAGTGATTTGGGGAAGAGAAAGAAAAGAAATAGATAACTGAAAAGAGGAACTCTAACGGGTGAGTTTAATTAAGTTTCTGGTGATTGGCGAGGAATGTGGATTACAGACTAAACACAAATATGTCCATTGTTAAAAATGTAAATTTGGATCTACTTTGGAAGAAGCATTGAAATTCTGAATTTGGCTGTGAGGTAGGTGAGTGTGAGAGCTAGGGTCTATTACCTACATTGGGTAATATCTGGAGAATGGAACTTACCTTGATCTTACTTTAGTCTCTTACAGAAATGTCTTCACAGTTTTAAGGTGGAATGTAAGTCCCTAGTCTTCATAGCATGCTAATGTTAAAATCCATTTGAAGAACATTCTGTCTTTTGAAAACCCACATTTTAAGATATTTATTAAATTACTCAGTGTATCTTGAACAAGAACTCACACACATACAAAATTTCTCCTTAAATTCAGTGCCAGGAGAAACCTTGTCTCTTTAAAAAACCATGTTAGCTTATTTGTGTCAAACTAAATAACCCCCATGTTTCCTGTCTCAACCTTATTCTTTAACGCTCCAAAAAAAGTCAGATCTAAACTGAGTAAGCTCATCCCCAGTGTCTGGTCCCATCTCTGCCTTCGATCCTGTTTGGAAAAGTAACTTGATTGTCCTTTCATTTTGTAGCATAAAAATAATACTTCTTTATTCTAGGAAATATAAACAGGAAAAAGGGGCAAATATTACTTTTAAAATCTCAGCCTACATTCACTGATTATACTATCCCCACTTTCACACCAACTTTATTAATATTATTAATATTTGGTTGCCAGAAAGAAAACTGACTCTGACTTATGTAGGCAAAAATTTTTTCTTTTGCGTCTACTCATTTTAGGTTCACTGGCTAGAGTCCTGCACATTGGACTGGCAGAAGACAGATTAGCAAGGGAGACCAGAATGGCTTTGTTAACCTGTGAATCAGTCATGAAGAGTGCTCAGTAATGAGTAGCTTTAGGAGGTAGCTAGAACTTGGGCTGGTTTAGAACGATATTTTGTAGAGAAGTGGCAAAACAAAGGGAAAAGATTTTGAGCTCCTAGGAATGGAAATGTATGGGAAGGCAAATTTATGGAGGAAACTAATGGTGGTAGGTAAGAGTTACTTTCAGCAAGGATTGTCATGTAGAGTTCTCTGGTGCCATCTCTGGGTCAATTGGGTAGAGCATTCTTGGTGATTAATTTCTGACCTTTCTTGCAGTGAGGGAAGGGGATGGTTTTGTCCTACTTTTAGACAAATAGGAGGAAGGCAAAGAGTTCTTGTATCTGCCCTTCTCAGTTGCCTTTGGCTTAAAATAACCCTTGTGCCTAAGAGGTATGTTTGGGGAAGCAAATGCTGCTGCCCTTCAACTTATTTAAAATGTATTTGTTAGAAGGATACTGGTGAGCTCTCATAATTCAATTAGAATGCCCAAACCTCACAATCCATAGAAAACTTGTTGGACCTCACTCTCCAGCAATGGAAAGAATGAACAAACTCCCTAGGGCTCAGCCATTGGCTGACTCATCTGGATGCTACTTTTTTCCCTGAGTGAGGGCCAGCATAGAGCACTGTATTTGGCACTCCCACTAAGACTGCATGGAATGGGACAGAGCCAGATAGCCAGTACAAATAAATATGAGGTGGTTCTGTTACTGTAAAATCAGGGTGAACAAAATGAAGTGTTTCACAGTCAATAGTTCAGTGGTTACCTGAGGGCAAGGGTGGAGGGGGTGGGAGAGGAGGGAGGGGGAGTCAAATGTATGGTTGTGGAAAGAGAACTGACTCTGGGTAGTGAACATATAATGCAACACATAGACAATGCAATGCAGAATTGTACACCTGGAACTTAAGTAATTTTTGCTAACCAATGTCATCCCAATAGATTTAACTATAAAAAAAAATAGAGTGTTTCAAAGGGCTGAGCCATCTTTTTTTTCTCCCTTTTGTGTGGTCACAGCCAAGTGCTCATGAATTTGTGTTTCCCCACACATATTGCCACTGTTGTGAGAAAGAAACTCTGGGCTGACTCACCTCCTGGTGGGTTTGCTGAGCAGGCATCAGTTGCTGGGGATTGTGGCTCTTCCTGCTGTCTCCGTACTCTTCCTGCCCCCGTGCGACTGAATAAGACCGGTGGAGAGAGAAGAGGGAGTCCCCATGGGCAGGAGGCCATATCCCCTTAAGTACATTACACATAATTTGAGCAACATAGAGGTTGATTCTGTTTATATCAAAAATTAATGATAGACATTGTGAATCTGTTCTATAGCTTCAACAAGTCAGGCATAACAGGCAATATCCTCAGATATGTATCTAATGCAGTATTTCTCAATACTTATGGGAACACTAATTTGTGGAGCACTAGTGCACTCAGAATATTAATACTAGTCTTGAGGAAAGAGATTTGGTAGCCAAAATACATTTGAGGAGCCTTGCATACTATCTTATATTTTTGGATATACAAAATATACTATATCAAACTAAAGGCTCTAGGAAGTTCTACAGTTTGTCTCTCTTCATATGTACATGTACACACAAATAACAGTGTAAAGATACACATTAAAATATATAGTGATTATATTCCATTTTGGGTTTTTGTGTGTGTTTGTTATTGTATTCTAATATTCTGTAGCATATATGTGAAAAAGTTAACAATATATACAAAATAGATGACAGTTTAAATATCTACTAATTACAACAAATGAAGAGAATTTATTCTCATCAAACACCAAAAGTGTTTGATAATGTCTCCCATTATCTATGAAAGTATAGCATGTGGTTCATTAAATATCTGAATTGGATATAGATACATGCCATATGGATGTAGCAATATCAGTGTCTATAAGATTCAATATTGCTATTTCATTACACAAATATTAATCCCTAAGACATACCCTATTATCAATAAAAATTCTTCATATCCTTTGTCATTTATAAGTAACAAGAACATTATTTAAATTTTAAAATTTAAATTTATTTAAAATGTCCTTTTCAGTCAAGAATTGACAAACTTTTTAAGTAAAGAATCAAATAGGAAATACTTCAGAATTTGTGGGCCATAGAGTGTCTGTTGCAATTATTCAACTCTGCAGTTTTAGTTCAATAGCAGCAAAGGCAACATTCAGCAAATGAGTGTAGGTGTGTTACAATAAAACTTTATTTATGGACACTAAAATTTGAATCATATCATTTTCACATCATTAAATATAATTTGTTAAATATTTTTCCAACCACTTAAAAATGTAAAATCATTCTTAGTTTATGGGCCATAAAAAATAGACAGAGTCAAATCTGGCCCAAGGGCTACAATTTGCAGACCTGCATTTAAAATATTTGTGATTCAATCATCACAAACAACAACAACAAAAATACCACTTTTTTTTTTTTTAACACAAAAACAGGTCTATGCTTTTGGACTTCATTATTACAGAGATTTCAGATTTGACCTGATATTTCCTAGGGGGATCAATTTTAAGAAATGCTTTTTGTACCTGTGATACCTAGCCTCCAAGTTGACCCCAGTGGTAGTTACCTTTGGTGTAGTCCTTCCCACTTCCAAACCGAGGTTATAAAGACTGATTTCTGTCTTGAATGCATTCTCTCTCTCTCTCTCTCTCTCTCTCTCTCTCTCTCTCTCTCTCTCTCTAACTAACTATTTATCTCTCCCCCTGCCCTTTGTCTCTCTCAGATGTCTGTCACGTTGTGTGGTGATGCCCAAAGGGCAAGGTGCTCAAGCCTCCAGCCAACAGTCAGAATTGGAACTGAGGCTTCCTGACAACACCCATGTGAATCAGCGAGGAAACAGACACACCACCCCCAGCCAAGCCTTCAGATGTCAGCAGTCTCAGCTAACAGCTTGAGTGCTTGAGCCCCTGTACCAAAATCACCCAGCTAAACTCCTCTGGAATCCTGACTGCCACCCACCTACCCTTAAACTATAAGATAATAAAGGCATACTGTTTTCAGCTGCTAAGTTTTGGAGTAATTTTTATACACCCGTAGGTAAATAACACAGCACTTATGTCAGACCAAGATCTGTTGGGTTATTAGCACTAGCCCCTCACATATTGCTATTCTCAAGGCCCCTCTGCTCTGACTCAAAACCCAGTCTCTTGTCTGGGTGCCCAGTCCATGAACCCTGTGGCACTCAGACACTCCCTGAAACTGAGACTTAACTCCAGCTTTTGCAGTGTCTATACTACACATGGAACTAATAAATAAAGAGGGGGAAATTCCCTGCACATTATTTTCCATAAAACACTGGTCAGATCTTCAGGATCTAGTAGTTGAATAGCATCTTTCCAGCTCAGGAAAACACAAAAGTGCATTTTGCTGCTTCCTAACCTATTATATAACTCCCCATCTCCCCCCATTCACACTTCTCAGTATCTTTTCAGATAGTATATTGCACTCTAAGTGACAATTTTGTCTTTGGGGATTGTGCTTTGATTTCCAATGTCACTTGATTTTCCTTTTAATGCGCAATAACCTATTCCACTGTTTATTGTTTCTTACTCATCAGTATTACAGGTCCTGTGATGATTCAAGATGGCATTTTGTAAACCATAAGATAGGAAAAGCAAGAAAATAATGGTCACTCTGCCAAGCCAACCACATGATCCTGATAGAAGCTTGGACCCAGGCCAGTCAGCATTACCAGGAAATTGTCTCATTGCATTTTGTTATTTCAGAGCATGAGAATTACTTAATGCCCACAAAACATTCTAGACATTTAAAAAAGTATTGGGGTTGTGTATTCTGTTTCAGTTTGGGGGTATTTCATATCTGAGTGTGTGGGTACATGTGTGCATGACAGGAAAAGAGATGGGGGTCAGGAAATGGGAAATATCCAAATGCTCTAATTTCCTTTATTCCATTTGATTAATCAGAGAACTCTAAATGTAGAACACATTTCAAGAGATCATTAAAAATTCCTATCTTGTCTATGCACTCCAAAGCTATGGCTTCTATAAAATTAGACAGGGTCAATTTTATTATACATAGGGAGCCCAACTTGACTAGCTCGACAAGGGTTGTCAGTGGTGATAGACCAGCCAGGCATTGTGCTCCGAGTTCAGGCACTGAACTGAAACCATTTCAGTCCAAATTTCTCCTCTGTAATTTATTTGTGTTTTTATTTTTTTTCTCTTGCTTGCCCAGCATCTTCACGGGTCTTTCTTTGGGAAATAGCTCCTCCTTATTTAGGAAAATGATTCTCTCTCTCCAACCATTTGGTTCTAAAGTTTCCAGTTCCAGTTATTCCTGAGGTCCAGCTGATCTCTGCCTCTCCTATGTATTGCTTTGTTTATGCTTCCTTTTGTTATGTAATATACCCAGATAGTCTCTCCTAAACTGGTTAGAATTGAGTGTTTTTACTTAACAATCCCTTGCAAATGAATCCTGACTCAATCAACTGTGCTAGGTGTTGTGCTGTAAATAAAAGAATAGGAAATTATGATCTTATTGAAACAAAGGGCATGAAAAAGAAAAAATTAGACAATTATATAAAGTACATAAACATAATTATTACAATCACCAATTAGCAATTCTCTGGTGGTGTATTAAGTGGTTTTCAGCTAAAGTGCATTCAAAAAGCAATACTGGAGCTTCCAGATTGGTGAACACATGAAGATGTAAAGAGAGGGGAGCTCCCGGAAAGGGCGTGGAAGTCCTTGACCTTCCCACAAAGCTTGCCCTAGGCATCTCTTCCCTCTGGCTGTTCCTGAGTTATATGCTTTTACAATGAACCAGTGAGCTGGAATAGCAATGGAAAATTTTGATGTACAGCAGCATAACTCCAATCTGTTTTATAAACCCTCTGATTGAGAAGCCAATTGGCAAAGAAAGCATGCCTCAGACACCTTCCTTTTCATCCATGTCGGACAGCAGTGGATACAACCTAACTTTCACCAGTCTGCAGAGGACAGCTGTGGAGGATTGTATTACCATGACAACAACCTCCTCTCTTGATCTCTGGAAGTACTTATCCAGCACTTTATACCTAATGTGGATTATAATCTGGATAAAAATTACATACATATTTACCTTTCTACTCAGTTCTCAGTTGTTTATGAATTCATATGAGCTAATGACCAAAGTTTGCCACTTACATGTCAAGCACCAGAGACTAAGTGATTCTAATAGCAATAAGAACCAGATAAGAAAAATCATACCCCAGATCCTTCAACTCCTGACAGAATGGACAGAAACATTTTCTTATAATTTTCAAGATGAAAGAATGATGAGAAACTTAAAAGATCTAGCTGATCAGATAGCCATTGTAGAGGAGACACATGGGAAAAATGTCCAGCAGATGGTCTAGTGTCCAATCTGCAAACTTGCTGCACTCAGCCCATATGAGGAAGCCCTGGCCAAAATCAGCTCCACATCAAGACAAAGTCACAGACCATATAAACGGATATTGTTATTGTCTACAGTGACACTTACATGTTGGCCCAACAGCTGACTCACATAGAGTTGGAAAGGCTCAATTACACTGGGACAGAAAGATTTGTTCAGTCATTTGTGCAGAAGGACCCTTCAACAAGAGTTACTACAATGAGCGGAAGAAACAACAAAACTTGGAGGCTTGCATGGAATGGTTTAATCGCCTCAGCTATCTACTTGCTACAGAAATCTGCATGCCCATAAGGAAGCAACACACGGCAAGAGTGATTGAGTACTTCATTGATGTCACTTGAGAATGTTTTAATATTGGCAACTTTAATTCCTTGATGGTGCTAATCTCTGACATGAATATGAGCCCAGTCTCTTGACTAAAGAAAACTTGGGCCAAAGCCAAGACTGTAAATTTTGACATGCTTGAGAATCAGATGAGGACCCTTCAAGCAATCTCTGTAATTATCAAACAGCTTTCCATGGGGCGGCACAAAGATCTCTAATTGCTTACGGTAACAGAGAGAAGATTGTGATACCATTCTTCAGTCTTTTGATCAAAGATAGTTATTTCTTCAATGAGGGCTGTGCCAACCACCTTCCAAATGGCCATGTCAACTTTGAGAAATCTTGGGAACTGACCAAACAAATGAGTGAACTCATTATGTGCAAACAAGTGGAATATCCATGTGACAGGGACCGGAAGATCTTGCAGTATCTATTCACAGTACCAGTCTTCACTGAAGATGCTCTGTACTTGGCTTGCTATGAGAGTGAAGGACCTGCAAATCATATAGAGAAAGGCAGATGGAAGTCTTTAAGGTCAAGCCGCTTAGGCAGTTTAACAAATGGGATGCTGACTGCTGGTGCCTCTTCTGCATCACACCGATCATTGAAGAGCTGTTCTTTGTTGTCTGGCATCTAGACAATAAAAAGGCACCAAGTCCCCACAAGCAAGCTCATTCAAAAGCAGATGGGGAAGTTATCTGCCACAGCTGACAGACTGACTCAGATTTTGTGAGACTGAAACGTTCACTGAAGACACTTAAGGAAGAATCCTCTAAAGATTCCAGCTCGGCACATGATTCATCTCCTGGAATTTCCATGTGAATCACAACTCTGCACCTGGATGGGGTGTGTGTGTGTGTGTGTGTGTGTGTGTGTGTGTGTGGTGTTTGGTTGAACATTTGCTGCTAATAGGACTTGCCCAGCTGAGTGCTGGCTTTGGGAAGCCCATGTTTCTTTGTTAACTTAAATGAAAAAGGGAGAGAAGGAGGAGAGGGGAAAAACCCTCCAGTTAGATCCCAAACTTCAGCCCCATAGTATCACCAAGAAGGAAAAAGAATGGTTGAAAGCTGACTGTGGACTTTGTTTCCCTTGGTCGGTGTTGTGGATTCCTCTACTCCCTCTCCCGACAAGGTTTTGAGTTGGCTGCTGGTGAGCAAACTCCTTTTTACCCATATAAGTTATTTAATATAATAATGAAGCTCAATGCTGTGGTAGGAAAATAGTCACTAGAAAAAAAATGAAGCAGAGTTTGTCATTGCACTGCCTAACATTCTAGAAGGACTTGTTGTTTTTGCCCTTCTTAGTTATTTAACAGATCACTGTGTTCTACAGAGGCATTTTTCAATAGTTTTTTGTTAGTTCGGCATGATACCTATTTTTTTTCTGTTGTAAATTTAAATGATCTGGTGTTAAGGGTCTTGGAAAAACCCACAATCTAATTATAATTTAATTTTTTGAACAGACTGTCACGTTTCATTGCCTTTTGGAGGCTAAATGTGTGAACAAAGAATAAATTGGAAAAGTTACCACCACCATCACCAGTGCCACAACCCCTACTACAGCAGTGAACAAAGCAAATGAAAAGCATTTTGCTGGTAACTCAAAATGTCTATCTAATTGTGAAATAGTTCACCTTATTAAACACTTAAATAAGTCTGTGGTTGCTCTGCAAATAGCCATGCTATTTACTTACTCTAGGAGAAGGTGTAGAGTAATAAACTGTGCTAATGAAAAGGACAAAACATCGTGTGCAAAACAGCGTTGTATTTGAAAACATAATGACACAGCATGTATATATGCTACACGCCATCTCAGTAGACCTGAAATGTCTCCAAGTTGTCCCTTTACAACTATCAATATATTTCACAATCTGAAAAAAATAATAAAAATAATAATAGAAAATCAGTATTGGCATTTGTGAAAAAGATTATTAAAATTGCCACAACACTTGCATTTTTCTTTTTTAAATTCATTTTTATTGTTAGACTTATTGGGGTGACATCTGTTAGAAAGGATTACATAGGTTTCAGGCATACAATTCTATAGTGCATTGTCACCTTGTTGTATAATAAGTTCACCACCTAATGTGACTTCTCTTTCCATCACCTTATATTTAGCTTCCCCTCCTTCCTCTCCCATCCCCTCCCCTAACACTTGCATTTTAAAAGACATCTACTAGTTGTGACCATAGGCTAAACATTAAACCCCTCACCATTCACATACAACCTATTACATAATAATGTGCCACAGCCTGACATTCTGCCACTATTCTATGAAAATCTGAGCTATATACTCTTACTGAACATCTAAAAGTTTAAGTATTATTAATATAAACTTAGTAATAGAAATGTTAGCATCTTAACACTACAGAAAATTTTGAAATATTTGAACAAATGGAAAGATTGGAAGGGGGAAAATATTAAGCAACTGTATCCTTGTCACATGCCTTTAACATAGCTAAAAAAGAAAAGGGTCATTTTAAAAAGGTGGTCCTACAGAAAGCAAAAAGGCAGTGATGGTTTGGGTCCATCAAAGGAAACTCAGTGAATGTCCCTACCTGGTTTGATCTGCACTGAACTAAAAATTTTCACAGCCTGAGAACAGAAAGTAGCTTTAATATGTCTTTCTTTTGGGTAATCATATTCATACAATACCATGAATTTTTCAGAGAACATATTGAAGAAAATGGCGATGACTAGTGGCTTGAGTGTAATACATGGAAACTGTGTTTGTAAACACTGAGAAATGATGGCTTTGTGAGGTTGCTCAGTGTGAAGGTGGAGAATGGTGAGGGAGGGGAGTGGAGAGCAAAAATAAAATTGTGATCACTATCTCAAACTACAGGTGGAATACATGGAACCCTAACAAGATAGTTTGGTCAATGATAACCTCACATTTTATGGGTTTCATACTATTATTTGAAAACAAATAATAACTTTGGGCTACTCTTTTGGTCAGGCAATTTTTATGAAGTTCTGTGTCCCTAAAAGTAGTATCATTTTGGCCTTTTGAGAGGAATCTATAGAGGGGAAAGTATGTTCTAAAATATTGGGTACACTATAAATAGTATATTAATTCTATTTTTATTATGTATTTGGGTTATTCATGTTCTTTTCCTCTTCCAGTCCATCATTACCCCAATATCCCAATTACTTGTCAGTTGACTACACCATGATTGCTATAGGACTTCAAAGGAAGTATTGGTGAGGGCTGGGGTAGTCAATTACAGCTTTCAGGAAAAGGCAAGATTTGACTTGAACCTTGATGGATGGAATAATTACAGATAATTCTGAAGACTTAATTCATTGATTGATTTATTCAACAAACATTGAGCATCTACTATTTGCTGGGCTCAATTATGGGTACTGGGAATAAGATTGTAAACAGGGTAGAATCTCTGCCCTAAGGGTATTTCTGTGCTGATTGAGGAAACAATGTACAAGTAGATAAGTAAATGTATATTTGATAATTTCAGATGGTGATAAGTGCTTTAAAAAAAAGTAGAAGGAAGGTGTAGGGTACTAACTTTAGGCCTCTCTAATGAAGTATAACATTTAATCAGGGATCTGAATGAAAAGAAATAACAAGGAATGAAAGAACAAGATGTAGAGGTATAGCATTCCAGTATTTGGTGGGGGAGGGGATCATGCGAAGTTAGTGTTTCATGAGTGCAGAGCTTGAGTTGGGGAAGATGAAAGCAGTCTGCAGGTAGATGTTGGTGATGGTTGGACAATAGCAACTGCACTTAATGCCATAGAATTGCACATTTAAAATTGTTAATTTTATGTTCTGCATATTTTACCACAATTTTTAAAAGTTCCATATCAATATCAGAAAGGGCAGAAAGCCATCTCTATGAAATCTAGTTTTAACCAAATATTTACTTACATTTGTGGAGAAAAAGTGAGTACTGCTATCCTGGTTAAGATAACATCCATGGCAGAAAACAGCAAGTTTTATTGGGATGCAAATTCCTCTGCTAAATTGATCCAGAACAAATGTAAGCAAGAACGGATGTTAGGATCGCCGTCACTGAGCCAGAGTCTGCACCATGACTGTGTGAACAAGTAATCAGAATCCCCCAAGAGTCTAGAGAAAAACAGGAGGCCTATTGTTCATCACCATGGCTACAAAATCCTTTGGGCCTAAGATGGGACCTGGATTCTTCATAATTGGTCTAAGAGGATGGCTTTGTCTTCAAGTCTAGCAAATCCAATGAGGGGAAGCCCTAATATAAATATACAGTGAACAGGTTAAGTTCTCTGATGCTAAGATATCCTAAGGGAAGAGAAGGAAAAGAATCTGGCACATCATAAATCATTGACACTGACTAAAAAAAAAAAAAAAAAAAAGAAATAACTTCTGCAGATGTTAAGCTGTACCTGAACATAGATTGAATGATAAAGAAAATAAAGTGTGCTGGGTTTGGAGTTTACATGTATGTACACACACACACACACACACAAACACACACGATGTTCCATGTCATTACTCTTTGAAATCTACAAATATGAATTCACCACAGGGACTGGGATGGTGACATAGAATTTTGTTAGCCTGATTCCGCTGCTAGTCCATCATTCATTTGGGCTTAATTTACCACTGTCCAAAAGAATGATAATAATGGTTGCCTAGTTAACAGACAATGTTTAAGGTTATCAATTTGAGGTAATAACACTAAGCACCTTTAAAAATATAGGTGTAGTACGGAGTTCCCTGGTGGTGTAGTGGCTTAAGGCCTCGGCACTAGCACTGTCAACTCTGCGGCCTGGGTTCGATTCCCAGCCAGGGAGCTACCCACATACCAAAAAGCAAAAAAACAAAAAAACAAAACAAAACTACAATTTATTGAGTATATGTGACCAATACTCTTGTGTGTTTTATATAATCTCATTTGGTTCTATATGCATCATATATGTTACCACCATCATTGTACAATGAAAACATTGGGTCTCTGAGAGGTTTGTTCAAGGTCATCCAACTTATTCTCAGTTGAATTGAGATACAGACACAGATCCATTAGACTCCATATCTATAATCTTTACACATTTTATTAGTGATGAGAAATTGTCCAGTTACTTTTACGTTAATTAATTCCATTTTAAGTCTGACTGTAGTGCTTTTGGGCTGAACCACTACACAAACTGTTGGGAATATTTTCAAGTCATTCCTTCCAATCTTAACTCCATCTCTTCTGGTGAAGTCAGAACAACTTGGTTAAATCAGCAAATGTTTGAAGAGTTCCTTTGCAGAAGACACTATGATAGACATCCTTGGGTGATCTAAAGAAGCAAAGCTCCTGCTCCAAAGTCTTATTGAGAAACCAAAATACAGTATACAAGTGCTGTCCAGAAAAAAATCCAGCCATAAATGCCTCTATTGTCCATATTATATGACTGGATACTTTCCAGACAGCCTCATAATAAGGAATATATATATAATCAGCTTTTCTAGAAGGATATGACTTACTGTCAGCAACTATGATGTGATCAGCAAGTCTATCCAATGTCAGAGAGGCGAATAATCACACAAAATTATGCAGCCTTATAGAATTTAATACTATTCAGAATAATGTAGTGAATATTGCAGAACAATTCTGGAATTAGAGTTAAAGATGATTTAGTAGTGGGGGAGTTCCCTGGTGGTGCAGTGGCTAGGCTCCAGCGCTCTCAATGCTGCGGCCTGGGTTGATTCCCAGCCAGGGAACCACCACAAAAACCAAAAACAAACAAACAAACAAACAAACAAACGATGATTTAGTAGAATAATGTAGGAAATAAATCACTTTCGACATGATGCTATTTCTAGAGAAAAGCAATATTAATCTGAGTGACTAAAAACTACCAAACAGACCCGTCCCATCTTTGTCCTCACAACCAGCTTCTGCATCCCCCAGGTGTGTTCACAGGCCCCGGTACTATCAACCCAGGTGGTGCTGAACAGGAGCTCACGCTTCGTTACCTGAAGTCATTTCTATTACAACAGAGCCCTAACAATAAGCTTGCTCTCCCCTTGCTTCCAAAATCAAGGATCTTCCAAAGGACTCTGCCGCGAAAGCTCTCTAACCATACCTACCATGCAAATCTAAACTCCGCGGTGTCAGAGTGCCCTGCCAATAACCTGTTATTGAGGATCCCTCCTCTTGTCACCAACTGTGCCTTAAATACATGTCAGTTGCCTTTTACAGGGTTAATAGCTCATCCATCAAGATCTGTCAATATATGCGATGCATTGCACTGTGTCATTCTTGAGCCAAGGACACGAGTATGCATAATGCAAATACACACCCCCAAGCAGGTGTCTTTCCTTGAATGCATATTGGTGGTTTACTTTTGCTCTTTCTTGCGCATATTCCTAATCAAGTGTGGTTTGCAGTCCACATTAGAAGGAACTGCGCCTTACCAGGGCCATTTCCCCTAAGCTTTAGAAAGACTCATATTTCCTGAAATTTAAATCACTGGCTAGCGGTTTCCTGCCCTGCTTCCCGTCTCCCTTTCGCCTCTCAGTTTCCTGCTGCCTGCCTGGATTCTGATCTGCGAGCAATGGAATCCATACCCCTTAGCTGACCGAGGTGGTGTCCAGACTCCGAGGTCTCGCTCCTTGGTGCAGTGTTGCTGAACACCAGTACCTACTACCCCCATCCTCCCAATCCGCTCTTCCAACCGCCCTGTGCGGCTCTAGGAGGAGCCTAAAGGGCCTCCTCTCCCCTCAGCTGAAAGGGATTGTGGTGCGTAAGTAGAATTAACTCTCTCGCTCCCAGCGGCACTGCTCTGCCGGGGGCCTGCCGGCTGCAGCGAGGCCACCGGTGCGCCGAGGGCGCAGCGCGGGGAGCGGGGGATGGGGCTGCCTGGGGCCTCGGAGCCGTCCCTGTGGCGCGCTTCCTCGCGGGTTGGGACGGGGGGTCACAACCTTAGGAGCTGCTCCTCAAAAGCCCAGGCAGACCGCCGCGACGGCGACAGCTCCTAACGGCAGCGTCCCCTCAGCCACCTCCCTCTCCCTCTCCGCGCTTCCTCTCCGCCCACCGCGCTCCAGCCTCTGGGTCTCAGCCCGCGCTCTCCTCCGCCCCCCGCAGCCGCCGTGCCAGCCCCGCGCGCAGCCATGGGGGACCTGCCCGGCCTAGTGCGCCTCTCCATCGCGCTGCGCATCCAACCCAATGACGGCCCCGTTTTCTTCAAGGTGGACGGGCAGCGCTTCGGCCAGAATCGCACCATCAAGCTGCTCACCGGCTCCTCCTACAAGGTGGAGGTGAAGATTAAGCCCAGCACGCTGCAGGTCGAGTGAGTCCGGGCGCGCGCCGCGGATGCCCAGCCCCGCTTGGGGTACGCGCGGAGTACCAAGGCCCCCGGGACAGCTTGAGCCTCCCTGGCCTCTCGTGGCTCGCGTGGCGCCCAGCGGGACCCAGGGTTGGGGGGCAGAAGTCAGCTCCCCCTTGGTCTTCTCTGCCTTATGCTTGTCTTTCCTCTGTTCTCGCTTCCCTCCACCCATCGAGAGGTGGGATGTTTAAAACAGCGACAGGGGGTTAGGGTTTGTTTGGTTTTGGTTTTGGTTTGGTGTTTCTGTTTTGTCTTGTTTTTCCTTGTAAATGTCTCATCCCTTCTGTCCAGCCATCGGTTCGGATCCCCAGGCAGCCGGGGTGGTGCAGATGGCAGCAGCCCGCCGCGGGACTCACCTTCCGCAATCCGTGTCCTCCTCTCTCACGTCCTGGCGTCCCGCCCTGGTCTGATAGCGAGGCTGAAGGAGGGAGAAAGGCTGAGGAATGAAGAGGAAAGGCGGAGGGGGGAGTGGTTATTGGGGCTTCCTGAGGACGCTCCTCACTCCTCTACACACCCTTACGCGGCTGAGGATCCCGGGGGTACAGGAGCGGCAGCCGCAAGTCAGGGCGCCGCCACCTCTGCTGGGCCTAGTTGGACAGTGTTCAGTGCCTGGTGTTTTTCTTTTTCCTCCAGAGTTGTCGGTCAGCTTGGTGATGGTGCCTGGGATTAGCAGCATCCTTACAACAACAAAAAACAAAACAAAAACAAAAACAAAAAACATTTTTTAAGTTTCTTCGTGGCAGGAATTATCTTTCTTGTTATCACTGTTAATGCACCCAGTAGACCTCAGGCTGGAAAATTAGCTGGTAGGGTGCAGTGGGCTATGGGGAAGTATCCAGGGGTGGAGTCCTTTACCTTTCAGCTCCCACCTAAGCATGATGTGAAGTCTAGCATGGAAGGAGGAAATAACCATTTATAACCATCTACCATATACTGAGCCTAGGGTAGGAGGGCTTTGCAAACATTAGACGCCTTTTATAGCTTTTAAGTGTCCATCTGTAGTCATTAATTCAATAAACTTGTATTGACCTTCTAGGCTCCAGGCTTTAATTCAAGGACCTAGAACCAAATCTGGTTGTTTCTGGTGCTCCATCTATTTGTCATCCCCCACAGCTCCGTGCCCCCCATCACCCTCACATTTCCTAGTGTTCTGTACATCTCCATATGATCCAGCTTTACTGTCTTTCCTGGCAACCTCTTCTCTCAAGTTATCTCTTCTACATTCCACTTTATTCAGGGTAGTTGTCTATTTTCAAACTAATCTAAAAATGAATTTGTATAATGACAAAACTGTGTTTTTCTAGTTATACTTTGATTTTTATTAAGGATTTTTCAATGCATTAACCAGATGGTTCTCAAACTTGAGTGTAGTCAGAATCACATAGAGGGCTTGAAAAACTGTAGGTGGCTAAGATTTATCCTGGAGTAGCACTTAAGAATTTGCTTTCTAATAGGTTGGCAGGTAATACCAATATTGCTACTTCAGGGACTACTCTTTGAGAACCATTCCCCTAACACAAAGGAATAATACGAGTGAGAATTTCTGGTGGTGTGCCTGACTTGAGGATGAGTATCCCAACTCATTAGACCCCTGATTGAAGAAAAGAAAAAATAATTATTAGAGAACAAGTTTAGTGGTTCTCAACCCTACCTATACGTTAGACTCGCCTAGAGAATCTTATAATAAATTTACTAGTGCCCAAACTATAGCCTAGGCCGAGTGAACTCCAATCTCTGGGGTTTGTGATGTGGCCAGGTATAGGTAAGTTTTTAATAGCTCCACAGATGAGAAACTAAAGAAAAGGACCATTGATAGAGTCCTACTAGGCCTTTTATAAGTATTCTGGGTGAAAATACTGAGGTCAGTCCAGAGAAGTTAAGTAGTTGGTCAATGGTCACATGACTGGTTAGTTGGAGGATCCAAGCCTCCTGAACTTTCAGAACTTTCTACCATGTTTCCTTTAGCCACAGGGTTCCTGACTAGGGTTGTGGTCCAGACCAGGACAGGGTGCCTAAGCTAATTTCTACCATATGTGGTCAGCTCAAGTTCATTGCAGGAACATTTCCATTGGAGGTGTGGTTGTCCCACTGGAGATGAAGTCTAAAGAGCCTGATGGGGACAGAATTGTTTATACGGGCACATATGACACAGAAGGTGTGGCCCCAACCAAGAGTGGAGAACGACAACCCATCCAGATCACCATGCCGGTAAGGCCTGCTTGGGGTTGTTGGGGTGTGGTGCCAGGGCAAATGGAAACCATTGAAAAGAAATCAATCACTATCTCCCCTTCAGAGAAGGTATAAAAGGAAATGTTATAAAATTATGAAATATCTCAATTCATGATTTTATATTAGAATTTGTCCAGAATGTCCCAATACAATTAATGAAATAATTCATACTTCTCCAATGATCAAATTCATAGTATCATAATTTCTTACATGGTAAAATTTTTAAGGTTCTTTCTATACTTTTTAATCTATCACATTGATCTATCTATTCTTATGCCAATAATGCATTGTTTTAAATAGATTGCTTTTATAATAGGTTATAAATAAAACATATATTTTGCAATTGGCCACTTTACTGAACTTGCTTACTAAAATTTTTTAGTAAATAAACTCGGTTGTTTCAGATAGAAAGTCATAATCTACATATAACTGTGTCATTTCCTGAATTTTTTTCTAGTCTTACTGCATTGGCTAATATTTCTACAATAATGTTGCCTGCTAGAAATGATAGGGGTATTCTTGTCTTCAGGGTTTCATTACTAGGTAAAATGTTAGTTTCAGCTATTTATCATGTTAAGGCATCCTTTTTCTAGTTCACTAAGAGGCATTATTTTTTAAATTGGGAGATGTGTTAAATTTCATCTATTTTTTCCCATCTATGGAGATAATTTATCTCCTTAGATATATTAATATAATACATTTTCAAATACTAAACTACCTTTATTTCCTAAAATAAACCCCACTTAAAATTATGTATTTTAATATACTGCTAAATTCAATGTCTAATATTTTACTTAGAATTTTTAGTTTTTATTATATTATTTTGCTTATTTGCTTAACTTGTCAGCAAACATATGTAAATTTTTCATGTGTCAGGCACTGGTAAAAGAATGCTGAAAGAAAAACATATCCCTGGTTTCATGGAGCTACTAAACTAGAGAAGGAAGACATACTTTATACAAGATTATCAATAATAAATAAATAATTATTATATAAAGTGCAATGAGAAAGCCATGTGTCCTGAAAACATATTTCAGCAGTCTTATCCTAGTCCAAGGTTTTGAGGACAGCTTTCCTAAGGCAGAACTAAAGGATGAATGAAAGTTAAGGGAAGTGGGAGCACGTAAGGAAGGAAGAGCAAGTAAGGTCAAAAGCTAGAAGTTTTAATGAATGAGAAAAGCCTGACATGGCAAGGGCCGAGAGTGAGGCAGAGACTGGCGCAACATAAAACTGCAGAAGTAAAACTGGATGTTACAGTACCTAGTTTCCTTTCAGATTTATGCTAATGCCTAAAGGAATTCACTGAAGGTTTTTACATCAACTTGGTGTGAACAGATTTTCATTTTTTTTTGAGTAAATACCTATGACGAGATTTGACGAGTCACAATGTAAGTATATGTTTAACTATATAAGAAATATTCAAACTGTTGTACCATTTCATATTTCTACCAGCAATGTATGAAAATTCTTGTTGCTTTACATATTAGTTATATAACAGTCCTTTAAATTCAGAAATGCAAAAGACCTAGAAGAGGCAAAAATTTTTGTTTCATGATCTGTACTATATAGTCTTTAAATCAGGTTGCATAAACCTTCCAGCTTATTTATTCAAAGTTATTTTGACTAGTCTAAGGCCTTTGCATTTTAATGTAGATTTTAGAATGAACTTGTTGATTTCTCCAAAAATTGGGATATTAATTGGTTTTGCATTAAATCTATAGGTTAATTTGGAGAAATCTGACACTTTAATATTGAGCTTTCCAATGCATGAAAATATCTATGTGTAGGTCTTCTTTAATTTCTCTCTCTATTATATTACAGTGTTCCCCATACAGATATATACATATATATATACACACACACATATCTGTTAAATTTATCAGCCCTCAATTTTTCAATACTCTATGTGAAGTTAGCTGTAGGTTTTGTTGTTGTTGTTGTGTTTCGTAAACTTAGGTTAAGGAAGTTCCCTTCTATCCCTGGTTCACTGAGAGTATTTGTCGTGAATGTATGTTATAATGTATTTTCAAATATGTTCTATCTTTCGAGATGATTGGTATTTTCTTTTTCATTCTGTTCTGTGGTAGGTCATCTTGCTTTTTCAGTGTTAAAACAACCTTGATTCCCCAAATAATTTTTTAGTCATGGTATATTCTCTCTATATAATGTATGACCAAATTTGATTTATTAATATTTTGTTGAGGATTTTTACATCTGTGTTCCTTAGGGATATTGATCTGTGGTTTTCTTTTCTTGTAATGTCTTCTTCTAGTTTTGGTATCAGAGTAATAATACTGGCTGCATAAAATGATTTGGAATGTGTTCACTCTTTAGTTTTCTGGAAGAGTTTGTGTAGAATTGATGTTATTCTTCTTTAATGTGGGATAGAATTCACCAATTAAGATTCACGTTTTACTTTGAAGGTTTTTAGTTACAAATTCAATTTCTTTAGTTGATGTTAGCCTACTCAGGTTTTATTTTTTGAGTTAATGTTTGTAATTTATCTTTGATGTCATTCATTTATTTCAATTAAATTGTCAAATTTATTGGCACAGATTTGTTGACGATAATCCTCCACCATCCTCTAATGTCTTAGAATATGCAGTGATGTCCACTCCTTCAATCTTGATATTTATGATTGCCTTTTTTTCCTGAAGAGTTTAACTAGGTGTTTATCAATTTTATTGGACCTTTTAAAAACCCAGCTCTGTTTTCATGTTTCACTGTCATTTTTCTATTTCATTGATTTCTCCTCTTATTTCTTTCCTTTATTTGCATTGAGATAATTTCATTAAAGCATAAAACATATAATCATGTATGTATATATGTAATATTTTATGTAAGTATAAAATAAATGATCCTTCTGCATGTTGTACAGTTCTAGTAATGTGTTTGACGATGCTAAGTGTTTCTTTGGACATCTTTTGCTTGGGGTCCATTGAATTTCTTAATCTATAAATTATGGCTTTATACCAAATTTGGATTATTTTTAACCATTATTTTGTCTAAAAATGTGTTTTCAACTTTATTTTTTCCTTTCCTTGGAGTGTAGGACTCCAATTATACATATGTTGGACAGCTTGGTATTATCCCACCAGTCTTCAGGGTCCTGTTCAAGTGCCTTCAATTTTCTTTTATGGTTTTTCAAATTAGATCATTTCTATTGATGTAGTCTCAAGTTCACTGATTGTCTTCTATCATTTCCAGTCTGCTATTTTGTTTAACTTCTAATTTTTTTCTATTATATTTTTCAGCTCTAGAATTTTTATTTATATTTTTTATAGTTTCCATTTCTTGAGATTCTCATCTGTTTGCTCATTGAAATATTTTCCACTTTACTTCTTTGAACATATTTATAATACCTGGTTTTAAATATTTGTCTAGTAAACACAGCATTTGGCCCCATTTAGAATAAGTTGTTATAGAATGAAGTTTTTTCTCCTGAATATAGGTCATACTTTTCTGTTTTGTTACATGTTTGGTAATATTTAATTAGAAACTAAGCATCTTAGATAATATATTATTGACTCTAGTTTTTATTTTATTCTTGTGAGGATCATTATCTTATTATATAGTAACATGCAGTAAACATTCCTGGACCCACACTACAAACTCTGTCTTGCCAAACAGTGTGTAGTAGCTGATATGTCTGCTTAATTTTTTTCAATTTTCAGTTATGGCTTTTCTACCCTGGTCTCTTAAGCTGATGGAGTTTAGCAGTTAACCAGGAATTAGACAGTTTATTACTAAGATTTTGGGATCCATCCACCCTTAGGTTCTCATAAATTCTCAGCTGCTCTGCCAGTCCTGAGACCTTTGTTTTGACATTTCAAGCCATTAAGGCTCTAATTTCTCAGTTGTGGGAAAGCACTCAATTAAAAAAAAAAAAGACACTGAATTTACAAGTCTTATTCAACATAATTTTCACTTTCAAGAATTGACTCTTTACCATTTTATCTGCTTTTCCAATAGGCCCCATATGTGCTGGTAGCCAGGGATTATGGCAGAGTTACTGTCAGATTTCGGGTCTCACTTCTTCTGCAGCTCTGTGCTTGCAGGATGTTTTCCTGGAATATTTCCACTGCTCTGCTAGTCCTGAACACTGTCTTCAGACACTTCTAGCAGATAAATCATCTGTTTTCTTCTGCCAGACCTTCAGGAGATTGAGGAGTTCCCACAGGCAAAAAGCCACAAAAACAATTCTCAGCTGTTGTAGGTGACATCTTTCAAGGTAACACTGCTCTAGTTTCTGTCCTGCTGTTAGTCACTTTTTAAAGGCTTCAGTTTTTGTTTATATCTTGTCAGATTTTATGATAATATGGATAAGGTTCACCCAGCAACTCTACGTCACCACTTTTCCCCTTTATAAAAACCTTCCAGTTTAGGAGTTCTGGTTCCTGATAATGTGATAAGGTTTGCAGGTTGTTAAAATAAGTCTAATGGCAATGTGTACAATGGAAGGGAGACAGGCAAAAAGCAGTTACAAGGGCTTTGCAGGCTAAGTTGTTCTGTCAGGTTTAATAGCTTTATAAAATGAATTGGGAACATTTTCATAGTTGTGTTCTAAGACAATTTACATAGCACAGGACTTAGTTGTTACTTGATAGTCTGACAAAATTTCCCCATAAAAGTCAGGATCCAAAATAAAGATATTTAGAAGGCATATCTTTATAATTTTCAATTTAATCCCTAACTTACTTTGTAGGGGAGGGGCTTTAGAGTTTTATTGAGTCTATTTTAGTTGTTTTTCTGACAAAACCATTCATGTCTAGAGTTTTAAAATGTATATTTAAACCTCTAAGAAAATATTTTCAAATTACATATCTGAGAAAGGGCTATTGCATCAAAACAAATCTTTTATCATATCAAAGAGGTATCCTTCCATTCGAAGTACATCAAGAATAGCTTATGTAATTAGAATTGAAAGGAAATGTTAACTTGAAACAGATAGAAAAGTTATCAGAATTTTAGTGAGATCACAAAGGGCCAGTGAACTAAACTGAAGTTGTTCATTCTTTCACTGAACTTGTACTGAGCACTGGGTCAAGTGCAGAGGAGGCCATCACAAATGAGACTGTACCCTCTCTTCCAAGTGCTCATAGATCTGGAAAGGAGGCCTTCCCACCTTCTCTCTGAAGACAGTGTAGGCTGGGGACCAGAGGTATAACTTTTTCTGTTTACTTCTTGAGGCTGCTACTCCCTCCTCAGCTTCTGGTCTTAGAAGGACCAAGAAAGATAGGTATAAACAGAACACTATGAGGGAAGATTAACACAAACATTTAGAAGGGACTTGATTAAAATCTTCTTCATTAATATTAGATGGCTGAAGTAAGGGTATTTTTTTTTTTTTTTTTTTTTTTTTTTTTTTTTTTTTTTTTTTTTTTTTTTTTTTTTTTTTTTTTTTTTTTTTTTTTTTTTTTTTTTGCTTTTTGGTATGTGGGTAGCTCCCTGGCTGGGAATCGAACCCAGGTCGCAGCACTGACAGCGCCAGCGCTGAAGCCTTAAGCCGCTACACCATCAGGGAACTCCAGTAAGGGTATTTTTTTAAAATATGAAAATGATTCAGACTTAGTCCTGAAAAGAAAGGTTTATTAATTACTGTAAGTCTGGATTTCCTGTCCAGGTATACATTAGAAAGTGGAAAGCCTTTAAGTTACTAGATGCTTTGGAGTATGATGGATGGTAAAGGATCTGCAGTCTCTACTCACAACTTCTGAGTCCCAGCAGCAAAGCTTCTATTCTTACATATAATTTCCACATCTAGAAGTGAGAATCCATACTAAAGATAGTTGATTGTTAGTTGATTGATAGCTGACAGGTGATAGGTGGTTGATTGTTTCAACATTGATTGCACGTACAGCTTTTGGTTTGAGCATTGGCTGTGCATTTGTATCTTACCTGTAATAGAGTGAGCTATAGAAAACAATTGAAATGAGAGATTTCCTGATCAAGTCAGCAGCCCTACTGTTAAGTTCAAATGTCATCATTCTAGTAAGGAAAGCCTTACATAAATTTTTATATTACTTTATGACTTTTGTCACCATTGTCTCAAACTCAAGTATTATAAATTACAGGCAAATAAATAAGTAAATTACAGGCACAACCACTATTTCACAGATAACAAGAAGTCTTGACATATCCAAGTAAACCCAGCAACGGAAGCTGGATTAAGGGTATACCAGAGCAATTTCTTATGAGTCTAAAGTTACTTCAAAGTACATAGGTTTTTTTTTGGATTTTTAAATCACTACATAAATAGTACTGAGGTAATTAGTTATTGGGGAGGAACATCTTGTTCTTTCCTGATACCATACTCCAAAATATTAATCAAACCTAAAAGAAATGGAAGAAATCCAAAGGTAAAAATAGAAAACTTTGATTACACACAAAGTAAGATTTTTGTCAAACATTATAAGCAAAGTTAAATTAAATTTTCTTTAAAAGGCAATTTAAATGAAAAGGCAAATGATAATTGGTGAAACCAGCTGTACTGCCTCAATTTGCTACTACCCATGCAGAAATTGCTGCTGCCGTTAGTAACTTTCTACACCTTTTACTTCCCACTGATGCTCAAGCCGGGATGTACATATTCAAATGGCATCTGATTTAAATTAATGGTCGTGAACTCTTTAGTCAAATAATCCCACAGGCCATGGTCCTGGGAATTAATAAAGCATTACCCAGCTTTAAAAACTCTCAACCCTACTTCAAAGAGAATGTTGACTTGTAT
Source organism: Lyroderma lyra (assembly GCA_004026885.1). Lineage (NCBI taxonomy): Eukaryota > Metazoa > Chordata > Mammalia > Chiroptera > Megadermatidae > Lyroderma > Lyroderma lyra. The sequence continues at coordinate 34,725 of PVJL010002370.1, read as the reverse complement.
TTTAACATGACTAATTCCCTACTCAGTCCTTCTAAGGAGAGTCCAGGTGGAGAAGCTCTTTGTATGAAGCATCGTAATGTTCCCCTTTGGTTGGACCTCTTCATGGGGAGGTTGGTGGGAGTTTGGAGGAATAAAGCAGAGAGGTATTAGGTTTGTTATGAGGCTGTGTGTGTAGACGGAGGTAGCCTTATGCAAGCACTCCCAAATACATAAGTTTATTCCTCATGTCAGCCCTGTCTAGTCATTAGGCAAGATCTCTTACTATACAAAGAATTCTTAGAAACCTATAAGAAAAAGATAACCATAGGACATAGAAAATAGAAAAATAATTTAAAAACATAAATAGGTCATTCACAAAAGAAGAAATACAAATGACCAATAAATATAGAAAATGGCTTAATTTCACTATTGTTAAAAAATATAAATGCCAACCTACAAAATTGATGAAATACTAAAAAATAGTAATTGTTAAGTGCTAGTATTTTTCTTTATGAAATATAGTGGTTTTTCAAGGAAATAAAAACTCATGGACACAGTCAATAGTTTAGTGGTTACCTGAGGGTAGCGGGTGGGGGAATCAAATACATAGTGATGAAAAGAGAACTCACACTGGGTGGTGAACACATAGATGATGCAATGTAAAATTGTACACCTGGAATCTATATAATTTTAGCTAACCAATGTCATCCCAATAAATTTAATTAAAAAAACAGAGATACAAAAAATAATGATTTTTATAAGTTGATATTATAACCTGCAAACTTGCTAAATTCACTTATTAATTTTAGTAGTTTTTTTATTAAATTGTTTAGTATTTTCTGCAAGCATGGCTGTTTATGTGTGAATAGAGACAGTTCACTTCCCTTTTATTCCTTCTTACCTTACGTACTGGCTAGGAACTTCACTACAACATTGAATAAGAGTAGTAAGAGCTAATAACTTTGCCTTTTTTTTTTCCACAAGGAAAGGACTCTTACCATTAAGGGTGATGTTAACTATAGGTTTGTTTTTTTTTTAAATCAATGCCCCTTAATCAGATTGAAAAACTTTCCTTCTATTCCTAATTTGGTGAGAGTTTTTATCATGAATAGATGTCAAATTGCCAAATGGTCTTTCTGCATCTATTGATTTTGTTATTATAATATGATGAGTTCTCTTGGTCCTTATATAATATCCTTATTATATATTGCTGAATTTGATTCATTAATATCTCAAGCAAATAAGAATTTATGAGCAAATTTTATACATAAGTTCATGAGGAATTTTTATCTGTAATTTTCCTTTGCTTATAATATTCTTGTCAAGTTTTGGTATTCGGGTAACATTGGCTTTCTTAAATAAATTGCAAAGGGTCCCTTCTTCTTTTGTCTGAAAGAATTTATGTAGGATTGGTATTTATTTCCATTAAATGTTTGAATTTATCAATGATGGCACTTGGGCCTGAAATTTTCTTTCTGGGAAAATGTTTAACTACAAATTCAATTTCTTTAAGTAAATAGAGGTCTACTGATACCTTGTAATTTTCAAAGTATGTTTCATTTCATTAAATGCATTGGTACAAGGTTGCTCCTAATATAAGGTCTATGGGATCTATAGTGATAGTGTCTCTTTCATTCCTGATACTGGTCATTTGTTTTCTTTTTCTTGGTAGGTTTTGCTAAGAGCTATCAATTTTAAAGACATTTTTTAACCCCCCCCCCCAAAACCCAGATTTTTAGTTTCATCAGTTTTTCTTTATAGTTTTTCCTTTTCTACTTCATTGACTTTTGTTCTTTATTGCCTTCCTTTTCCTTATCACAAGACTGGTTAAAATTAAAAGGACTAACAATGCCAACCGTTAGACAGGATGTTGAGCAACTACAACTCTCATATTGCTGGTAGAAATGTAAAATGGCACCATCACTTAGGAAAAGTCTAACAGTTTCTTATAAAGTTAAACCTATTTTATAAGACCCAGAACTTTTAGTCCTATATATTCAGCTAAGAGAAATAAAAAGCATGTATTTACTACTAAAACTTGAACCATTACAGGAATTACTACTAAAACTTGAAGCATTACAGTAACAGAGAGGCTTGAAATCCAGTTGGAATTAATAGGTCAAGCCACATGAAAGGTCACAGATGCTTATTTATACTGAATTTGTTTAGTAATGAAGTAACATCATGTTTCTATCAACATAATAAGCTTGTTCTGTTTTCCCAAGTGAATGGATTTCTGAGTGATCTTTTTCTTGGTGAATTTTCTATCAGTGGAGGTAGGTGGCATTGTGAATTCAGAGTACTCTGGGGATTCTAGGCCAACTGGTTGTGAGTCCACAGAAATTGTTTAAAAACAAGCTCTTCATATTATTCATTTATTACCAATGACCACAAATGTGTGTCCTCTCTTTGGAATCTGAAGAGTTCTCTTCACATTAGTTGTGAAATAAAAATGTAGGAGGAGTAGATAAATGCTGTTCTTGCCTCATTCCATGAACACATGAGAATTACAACCAAATAATAGAACAATCAACCTGGAGAACCATCTGAAGTCTAGCTGAACAGAAGTTTTATAACTGAGAATATAAATGAGAAGCCAAACCACATAGAGACTGGTAGGAAGGGCAAAGACAGGAAATGGGGTGGCCCCAAACCTCTGTGAGGTGATTGAAAGTTGGGAGGGACATCTCAGACACAGAGATCCCACACAGAGGAGAGAGGGACCCCAGCCTGGAGTATTGGTGCCAGAAAGAGGAGCCCCACAATACCTGGCTATGAAAAACAGTGGGGATCTGACAACTGGGTGGGAGAGAAGGCTGTGGGAAACCCAGGCGTCCTCTTTAAAGGTCCACTCACAGACTCACGTGTTCACAGGTACTCACCCTAGGCTGAGGCAGAGGGATGGTGACTCAGTGGGTGTCAGAGGCATACAGGGATCAGACTGTAGCATGTGGCTTTGGGCAAAAGCTGGTGTCCTCACATGAAGAAGAGAGGAAGGGAGGGAGGGAGGGAGAGAGAGAGAGAGAGAGAGAGAAAGCTCGTGTTTATTGGCACTACTCCTGTTCATGAGAGCTCCACCTTCCTGACCTAATTACTTCTGAAAGGCACCACCTCCAAATACCATCACATTAAGGATTTAGGCGTCATCATATGAATGTTGGAGGGATTCAAACATTCAGTCCATAACAGTGTCCTAAAGCATTCAACAGGGACAATCCATATACAAGGCCATCCAGACAGTATCCAGCCATGTAATATGAAAAATAGAGGCAGTTATGGCTGGATTTTTTTCTGGGCAGCACTTGTATGGTCGCAATCAGGAAGAAAAAAGAAAAAACTGATCATCAACTCTTAGCTCTTTTGCTTATATAAACAGCTTGGTACAGTGATGATAGTGTCTAGGTAGGAATTAGGACACCCAGTTTCTTGAACAGCTTCTGTCATTAATCCAGTGCATAGTCTATATCAAGGGCAAGTCACTTAACCTTTCTGAATCTTAGTTCTTTCATCCATAGAATGGAGATATTAAAACTAATCACAAGACCAATGTGGAATGGCATATGTGAAAGAGTTGTATAAAATAAAGAGTGCTATACAATGCACAGAATTATACCTGTGTGTAAATCGCATCCCCCAGGGAGCCTGCCTTGGGAAGCACAGATGGGTTGGGAAGGAGAGCCTGTGTAGTTGCTTCTGTTCTTCAAGAAGAATGTCACTTTTAAGAATCCATCTGTTATCCAAAGGAGAAGAAATTCTGAACTAGGTGGTAAGATGCTCAGGAAATAGAACTCCAGAAGAAAGAATAGGAGGGAAGAAGTCTCATGAGAGTTAAAACAACTAAGGCATGGGAAAGAGGAAAATATGTGTATAATTAGCAACATTTATGTTTACTATACCATGACCTTGGATCCAACATTAATAAAGGAGAAGCAAAACTGAAATATGAAGCACCTAATATCCCATATCTTTGGCTATGATGGTTGTCAGCAGATTTCTATTTTGGTCTCTTCTGTTACTGAGAACTCTTAGATTCAGACTTTCTTAGTTTTAAGGTTATTCAGACATAAATGTAGTGCCTTGAGTTTTTTCTTACCTGTGGTCATAATCATCTTAATTTGTTTTATTTTTGTTTTGTGCTTTTTACAACTAGATTTTGCCTATTAAAAATATAAAAGACCTCAGGATATTTTCTTCCTCTTATTAACATGATTTCAAGCTGCTTCCCTTAAAAGACTAGCTGGTATTTGTAAAATATTTTTATAACCTAGTTTAATTCATTTGCACTTAAAATGTGGAATTCCCTGTGCTGGTCAAAAATAATGTGTAATACTAAACCCTCTTTAAAAGACTTGGTGATTTATATTAATAAAATGTGATTTCATTTTATTCTGACCATCACTACCACATTGTACACAAAGTTGTAATCTTTTCATTAGCATGTGTGTGTGTGTGTGTGTGTCTCCTTAAAAGAATATATATTTGAGGAATGTATATGTTAATTTTTCAGAGATAATACATTTCACCATTGAAAATATTCTTTCTAATTATAAAAGTAACATATTGTAAAAAAATCTATATAGGAAAGACAAAAACACTCTTAAGAAACTCTATTGTTAATATTTTTATTTTATTTTTTCTGTATAAATTATTTTACATATTTGAGTTCATACTGTATATAAACTGTTTTAATCCATCTTTTCTTGTTATCATTGTTCTAATAATTTTCTCTCATCATTAAAATCTATAAATTTATGTTTAATGCTTATATAAATCCATAACATGGATATGCCACCATTTTCATAATATTTTCTAAAGTTAAGTGCTTCAATTGCTTCTGATTTAGAAATTTTTGCTTATTTGCTAGGTGAATAGTATCTGTAAAAGTTTGTATTTCTTTAATTACTAATATTACATTTGAATATTTTTCAGATGTTAGTTTTTTCTTTGTAATGAACTGTGTTCCAGCTTTATCCAAATATTCTTACTACTTCTTGGTAATTAATTCATAAATTCTTTTATATTAAGGATATTAACTATTTGGTAAGTCTTGTAAATACAGTTTAGCTTAACATTTTTTCTGATTATAAAAGTAAAACAATCATTAAATTTTGAAAATACAGATAAGTAAAGAAAACAAAACTCATTAACATATAATTTTAATTGAATTAATATTAGGTCTTTTTGTTGATACTCTGCTTAGTTCAAGTAATATATAAATAATAGTAAAAGTGTATTAAATGTTTACATTTAGAATGCTACATAGTATTCCATTATATAGACATGCCATAATTAATTAATGTCTTACAGATGGACATTTAGTATTCAATTTTTCACTAAACACTGATATTTTGAGGGGAGGGGGAGATTTCTTACTAAATAACATAAACTTAAAAAGTAATGTTTCTGCTCAAAGCTATTCCAGAGGAAATGTGGAAGAGCAATGTAATACTGAAAGAAAAAGTTAAATACAGGAAATAGATATCAAGTTAGCATAAATTTCTCAGTAATATATAGGTAGCCTTTGGACCACTCTCAGAATTTTAATTGCGAAGTTCTTCCACTTCTTGCCCAAGCTAGTGTAAACACTGTGATATTTTTAAGATAATTTATAAATGGGATTTCTAAACCCAAGTATATTCACACCTTTAACTTACAAATTACCCTTCCAAAAGGCTGTATAATTCAGTTCCCATAGGCAGTGTTAGAATACCTATTTCCCTTGTGGCTGGCTAAAAAAAATCAATCAACTTTTGAGGTATAGTTTGTATATAATAAATGTACCCATTTTAAGCAAACTGATCAATGAGTTTTGACAAACCTATACATGTGATCATATAACCACAATCCAATTAACGTGTAAAATGTTTTCATTACCCCAAAAAGTTCTCTCTAGCACATTTTCATCAATCACTTCCTCCCACCCCAGGACCATAGGTAACCACAGATGTTTCCTGCCAGCATAGATTTTATATATATGCATGGACTTTATATAAATAGAATCCGCTAGTTTATGTCCTTTGGAGTTTGGATTCTTTTGCTCAGAATGTCTTTAAGATCCATTTGTGTTTCTGCCTGAATCAGAATGTTCCTTTTTATTGTTGAGTAAAATGCCATTTTACAGATAGACCAAAACTTGTCTATTGCCAGGTAAATGATGAAACATTTGGGCTGACCCAGTCTGGGGCTGTTGTGAAAAAAAGCTGTTGTATACTTGTTCAGGGCTTTAGACCATGACTCTCTAAAAAGACATACTTCATTTTCTTAGCTGGGAGACAATTTGTGGATGCCTTGTGTATCACCCACTGCTTCAAGTCAAGCAAACTTCCTGAAAGAAAGCCATATCTTGTTTTGGGATCAAATTATCAAGATGAGGCAATGGTGCAGGATATAATTTTGAGAGCATCTTGGAAAGCTCTCTGGGAAACATCTGATCACCCTTGTCCCATAGCAGCCGCAAGCATAAGGTTCCTACAGCTCACTGCCCTCCCCTTCCATGTCTTCGGGCTCCTGACAAGTCTAAGAACCCTGCCAAGTCAGTCCCTGTCCCCTCCCATGACGGGAGGGTCAGAGGAGAAAATAAGGACAGACATCATGCTGTTTAATGCCAGAGCCCCTAAATAGCTCCAGGAGGCAGTAGCAGGGTCAGGCTACCCCACAGGCCTCTTGAGCACCTGCCCAGTGGCCTCTAGGGTATTCTGTGACTTCTTCTCAGCTACATGAGAATTACGTGCTTATGGTTCAGGAGAAATCTGTGCAGTAGTTTGCAGGGTCTACCTTGTGTAGAATGCAAATTTCTTGAGAACAAGAATCATGCAAGGCACCTAGTAGGTACTCAAATATGGTTTTGAATAAGTTATAATCGAAGCCTGAGACATAGGCATGGATCTTGACTTAGAAACATTCAGTAGTATTTGAAAGTTAAAGTAGGGTCTGTAATAAGCAAATGCTTCCAATAAAATAGTATTCCCTGGAATTGAAGTTAACAATGGAAAGGGAATTATTATCCTATGTTCAGTTATGTTGTACTTATGTTATTTTGTACAACTGTCTTTTGAAACAGAAGCCAGAAAGCAATCATTAAACATTATTTCCTCTCTTCTCTTCCCAATCCCCCTTCTATGGCGACCTCTAAAATTCTGAGATCCTAAGAGTGGTTTCCAGAAATTAAATTTGAAAAACAGATATATTTGAGGAGTTAGTTTATAAAGGGCATGATGACAGGAAATGTCACTCATACAATGAGAATAAGATTTGTAGAGGAAAAATGGTTCACACACAGCTTTTCAGGAAAATATCACCCTTAATAACAGAAAATAGTTCACTAATGGCCAAGGTTTGCCAACCCAAAGAGTCTTGAATGATTACACTTGAATATGCAGGACTTTGTTCACTAACGTTAGCTCTCATCTATTGCTTATGGAGGACTGAGGTATTCATGGGGTGTGTTTGTCTTCCCTCAGTTCACTGACATTGGGACCTTTGAGACAGTGTGGCAAGTCAAGTTCTACAATTACCACAAGCGAGATCACTGCCAGTGGGGAAGCCCCTTCTCTGTCATTGAGTATGAGTGCAAGCCCAACGAGACACGCAGTCTCATGTGGGTGAACAAGGAGTCCTTCCTCTGAAGATGGCTCTTTCTGATGCTGCTGGACAATCTCTTCAGAAATCTACTTTTAGATAACCCAGCACAAGCTGTCACCAAGGCACACCACACCGTTGCTGTTTCCCATCGGGTGCCAATGACCTACTAGCCCCGATTATTTTGAAAGTGTAATTCCCCTCTGATGCAATGTCCCTGACAAAAGATCGTGATGTACCATCCCTGAGAAGATCCCCCTCCGTATTGTGTGTTGGTGTTCCTGCATCCAATTGTTCTCGGTCATACTGCTGGTCGCTTGTGAGGACCTCAGTAGAATTGGCAGGAGTGTCCCATACTTAACAGTTCTACTGAATGACTGTGACATTTTGTTTCCAAGATGAGTGATTTCCCCTTTTTTGTTAAATGTGAAATAAGAAAATAACAATGTGTGGGTTCTCTTCCAAGTGTAGTATGGTAACATATAACTTGCAATGTTCTGCAGCTCTCAAAGCAGGCTTTGTGAAAATGTTAATACAAACAGTGATGAATGGGACTCAAATGTGCTTCCTGTAAACAGGTTAGCTTTTTCAACAAAGGATGATGAGAAAATAAAAGAAATATTTTAAGAAGTGTTTATAATGTATTAAAGCTCTTTCAAGTAACTTAAGGTTTTGTGCCGTGGCCTTGTGGAAATGGCAAAAAGCATGGTTGTGGACCACTGTTGTTAAGCAAGGTGACAGGAGTTGCAGGGTTATCTCTTTGGCAAATGACCCTAGTGTTATATTGATGGCATCCCTACATTCCCTTCTTTTGAACTTTGTAAAACTATGTATGGAACTGTAATCAACTTTTGATATTTCTTAATAAAGGTGTTGAAAATTATACCCTGACTTGCCTTCTTAATTTGGGCAATATCTATTTAGCAGGTGGACCTCTGGCCCAGGCCAACTCCCCTCAGATCTCCATCTGCACTGCAGAGTGAGCGGGACACACCTGGAGTAGAATTAGCACACTTCACTCAGAGATCAGCTCTGACAATTTTACAGGAGTGCTCCAGCCAGCTCTAACAGAGCTAGCATGGACTCAGACACTGGATGGGTAATTTAAAATTGCTTGTCCCTGTCCTCTCTCCATTCTTCCTTTTGTGGTGACCACTCCCCATTAGCCAGCTATGTAGCTGAGAGTCTTGAGGACATGGTGCTGTATTAGTAGGTATGCATCAGGGCAGACACCTCTTTGCCTCCTCCCAGGGCACTGCAGGGTACCTACAGTACAAATTCTGAAATTAGAGGATGAATCCCTAAGAAGGAAAGAAACTTCCTCCTGAAAAGTAACATACTGGTTTGCAACAACAGTGTAATATTCATTTGAGAAGCACAAATCCTCCTATTGTGTTGGAAAATCTTAGTTAAGGATTTGTTTTTTGTTTTTGCTGCCTGTAAACTGTTCATGTAAGACTATGCAAGGTTAATGGGAGCACTGCAAACTGTCAGTTTACTGTAGAACTGAATTTGGAAGGCTGACGCCAAAACCCCTTCCACCTGTCACTTACCTGCAATGAAGCTGGACTGCCAGCAGGGCACAGCAATGCGTTACATTTGAACTAGTCATGAGCAGGGTTAGGAGAGCAGTCTGCTTCTCAATTCACTGTTTTTCAAAAATAATAGTGCCTATTACAACTGCTGCTAAATATAAGCATTAACCCGTCCCTAATTACCATCTTTTAAAGACAAGCATTCAATTATTTAAACAGACATTGAGATACTTAAAATAATGTACAAGGGCTGTCTGGAAAAATCCAACCTTAAATGCCTCTATTTTTCTTATCAGGTGGCTGGATACTTTCTGGACAGTCTTCTTTTTTACTACAGACAGAGGCTTACGTTTTCTTCCAGAATATCCAATAGAAATGCAGTGATTAGAAGGTGGGGAAATATGAAAACAATGTATTTTAATCTGCTGAAGCATTTGATTAGTAAATATTTTCATTTGCGAAACGAGATTTCAAGCTAGGACTCATTTATCAAAGCTTTAGTGTTTGTTTTGAGGGGTGAATGGATTATCATGGGTTTTGCAATATTTCCATGGTTTAAAAAAAACAAACAAATAACTAAGGCTTTGATTTTTGAGTTTGGAATGATTCAAGGCAGAGCGGGGAGAAACGTGGTCCGCTGTCACTGTGCACATCCTCCCCCAGAGAAGCCAGCGGTGAGCCCTGGGTGGGAAGCTGGACCCTCTGAGTCCCACAAACACTCTGGTTAAGCTTAAGTGGTCATTTCAATTTTCTATGTCCCCAAAACAAGGAGTTAGGCTAGGAGAATTCTAAAGCCCTTTAATATTTATAATTTGTAACTCTATTTTATAATCCTTAGAAGAAATAAATGTACGTGTGTGTGTGTGTGTGTGTGTGTGTGTGTGTGTGTGTGTTCCCTAGGGGCTAAGAGGTAAGGCTGAATCAAGGGAGGTGGGGAGGAGATGGAGATGGAGATGAAGTAAACAGGAAATCTTAACAGCTAATCTGCCACGTTAAGTGATCTCTCCTGGCATATACTGTTCTACTTATGATTGGACTCAAGCCCAGTGTCTCTGGCTCCTTCTCGCGTAGCTCTCCTTCTACTCCAAAACTTGAGTGCTCAGCTATATCAAGCTGCTGAGTTGTAACTTTGCCCCTCAGCCATCTGGAAGGGCTATTTTTATACAAGTTGTAGCCATGTCTCTTTACTTCTAAGCATCAGATGGCTACCCAGAAGCTTGAGGAAGAAGGCCATCCTTCTAATTATGTTGATGACTAAAACACTTTTGAACAGGTGGAAGAGGAGAAATGCCTTGAATTTATATTTTGTGACACCTCACTTATTAAGAAGTCACTTATCCAGCCTTCTAAACTATCTGGATCACAGTTGAGAACAGAAAACATGCCAAAAAATAAAGGTGCCTGTCACAGATGTCACAAAGTCCATTCACGAAAGGCTTGGGTCGTCTCTCAAAACTGCATGACTCCTATTTTAGAGACAGTTCTAACATATAGGGTGATCTGGTTTCTGACTTTTAGGAAACTAGAAGCAGAATGATTGTAGGAAAGAAGGCAATTTGTAACTCTTTTTGCTTGAACTGAGACATCCATTTTCTCCTGCCCTGGGACAGTGGCACTCCTGGTTCTCAGGCTTTCAAACTCATACTAGAATTTATGCCACTGACCATCCCCACCCTCATTCTTAGGCCTTTGAACTTGGACCCAGACTTACAGCATTGGCATTCCTGGCTCTTAGAACTTCAGACTTGAATTGAATTCCACCACCGACTTGCTTGGTCTCCAGATTTCTTGGGACTTCTTGGCCTCCATAATAAATCACATGAGCTAATTCCATAATCACATTAGCTAGATATTCATATGTAAGTGTAGGTAGGTAGGTAGGTAGATAGATAGGAAGGAAGAATATACTGTTGGTTCTGTTTCTATGGAAAACACTGACTAATGCAACCTGGAATAATGTGTTGAATTTGGATAAGCAAAATAGAAGTATTTTAATATGACATGAAAACACTGTAGCATAGGGTTAAGATCACAAACTGGAGTCAGGTCTGTGTTTGAGGGACTGTTACTTATTAGTATGTGATCTTAGGCATGTTGCTTAGCCTCATCTATAAAATAGAGAGACTCATATAGAAAATATGAAATTCCATGTTACATGATTGTTGGAAGGTTTAAATGAGATAATGAATGTGAAGTGCTTATAAAAACAGATAAAGTAAGTCAAAAAGTGTAATAGATAGGGACTATAGAGACACAATTATGTACTAAATCACAGTAATTTCTGTAGATATCTAAGAAAGACTGATATGCATAATCACGGCCCTGTTTCATCTAGGAGAATGATCCATTATCTTTAGAAATGTATCATCATGACTCAGTGTTTAAGAAGTCAGATTCTGGAATTAGAAATGTCTCAATTGAAATCCTGGCTCAGTTATAGACTAACTGTGTGACCTTAGGCATGTCACTTAACACCTTTGTGCTTGCAATTTTCTAATTGGGAAAATGAAGACAATAATAGTATCTACCTTGCAAAATGGTTATGAAGGTTAAATAAATGACTGTATATAAAACCTTTGGAACAGTGCGCATAATATTATTTGGTGTGTTTTGTTTAAAAAGGAAGGGCAAAATGCATTTTCAAGCAAAATTATTTAAAATGCCAAGAGAAAAACTGGAGGAATATAAAGGAATAAAACTTATTTTCCTAGAATAGTTCATGCATGTATTTGAAATAATGGCCAAAGTTTGTGCTCTATTTTTTATACAAAAGAAGGAGGAGGGGGAGAATGCAAGTAGAGATAATATTTTTAATTACTTAAAAGTAAATTGGTTGAAGCTGTTTGTTTTAAGATATGCTAGGAAAAGACTTTCTTCACAAACAGGCTTCACAAAGTCTCTTTTATAAAGACCAGTTCTAGACAATATGCAAACATTGGGACAGAATCAGAGCACTTAAAATCTGGGAAAGGTCAAGAATGATGTCAAAAGCTCTATTTGTTATTTCTTTTCATCTTGACAACTCTGTGAGGTAGGCAGCACATATCATGTCTCCATTTTACAAAGGGAAAAAATGTCTCAGAAGCTGAATAACAAAGTTGAAGTTTAAATTTTTTTTTTAATTAATTAATTAATTAATTAATTATTTTTGCTTTTTTTTTTTTTTTTGGTATGTGGGTAGCTCCCTGACCAGGAATCGAACCCAGGCCGCAGTGCTGACAGCACCAACGCCGAAGCCTTAAGCCACTACACCACCAGGGAACTCCCAAAGTTGAAGTTTAAACGGCTAATTTTATGAGAAGCTACTTTATTCGATCTCCAGTTTTCTCATTTATGATATAATAATAATAATATCCACTTTACAAAGTGTTTTAGGATTAAATAATATATCAATGAGAAGCCTCTTCTTCCTCTTCTCCCCATCACCTTCCTCCTGACACATTTCATTTTAAATGACTTTATTATGTGCCCATATTCCTGCAGTGTTTGTTTTTTTAACCTGGTGCTTTTTGCCTTAATTTGTTTGCAACCTAGTAGATCAGTTGCTTTTCCCAAAGAAAATTAATGTGGATGTGTTAAAACCATATATACAACTTAGAAATTACTGTCAATAAATAGAGGTATTTTGGTTCCCTGGTGGTCTAGTGGCCAGGCTTCAGCGCTTTCACTGCTGTGGCCTGGGCTCGACCTCCACTCAGGGAACCAACACCCCCAACCCCCCCAAAAATAAAAATAAATACATTAATAAATAGAAGTATTCTATTTCTAGAAACTCAGTTTTCATATAGAAACCTACAGCACTCTACCCAGCAATTACTTGAAAATGGTCTTTCCTCCTGAAAGCCATACTAAGTAGTGTTACTCTATGAGGTAAGACTAATTAAAATTTTTTCTTGATAGGTATAGTATTCTATTTCCCATTTGCTAACATGACAATTACAACAATATCTTTAGTTCTACCCTGGTGCTTTAAGAGTAATCCTGACAGTCACTCTAGACTCTGGCCACAGTGAAGTTCTGATTCTCCAGATGCAGCAAGCCAGAACACTTCCCTGCACAGCCTGTTCTCTCAGCTTGGAATGCCTTGCTCCATTTTCTACCTAGCAAATGCCTTCAAGTGCCAGCTTAAATGTCACTTCAGCTATGAAGTCTTTCCTGACTCCTCTATAATGTCAAGTTAAGAATCATTTTCAAATATTGTTTAGTCAAATATTTTATATTATTACCTCATTTCTGAGAAGTGTCATCAGCCTCTGTCTAACTTCTGCTTTTCTTAAGTTCTCTGGACAGCGTCCACGTATTCTTATTAATGGTGAAAATGAGCTGACTCAATAAAAAGGTGATGAGATTCTAGAAAGAGCTAGCTGGCTGCCTGGCTGGCTGGCTGGCTGGCTGGCTGGCTGACTGGCTGGCTGGCTGACTGACGGAAAAACCAGCCAGCAAGAAGTTTGGAATATATTAGCCTTTAGTAGGCTAGTTCTGCTCCCTTTAAAGGAGACCAAAAGAAAGCAAGTGAATGAGAAAGAAACAGCTTCTGAGTTTTACTGACATTGCATTAAGTGAAGGTGTCTTTTACATTAGTATTATTAATGGTAATGGTACTAAGAAGGTGGGTTGTTCTTTTAAGGAGTTTATTTCTGGAAGGTTAATTATCTGTGCTGCTCACCAAATGTTTCCAGCCCTCTTGTCTGGGCACATGATGGGGCTCCACTTCCAGGACCTGGAGTAAGGCCCTGCCAGAGAGTAGCTCTGGCCAGTGAGTTGTGAGCAGAAGTGACGTCTGTCACTTCCAGGCTGAAATATCCAACCGTCTGTGTAATACCTGGCGAAGCTCTCCTTCCCTTTGCCATGGCAATCAGACACTTTCAGATGATCATCACCCCTGATCCTGGAGTGAGACGATACGGAGCATACCCTCAGCCAACCTTTGTTAGACCTGTCGCATAAGTGAGAAATAAGCTTTTCTCTCGCACATTTTATTGTGAAAGATGTCAAAATATACAGAAAAAGTTGAAAGAATTGTACAGGAAACATCCACATACTCATCACCTGGATTTCACAATTCACATTTTGCTGTATTTGCTTTATGGCTCATCTATCCATGCATCTATCCATGCATCCACCCATCCTTCTATGCTATATCAACCCATTTTTTTTTTGGATGAATGGAAAACTATTATAAAACACTACTAAGATTTGGGGTTGCTCATGAGGTTGTTGTACACTACAGTGTAACTCAGACTTTTAGACTTTCCTGATCTACAGCATCTGGGGAGCCCTTATCAGCTACTCTCCTTTTCTGCTGAAGATCTTAAAGTAGAACTACTCCACAAGGAAGGGTAAGGGTATAAAGTTAGTTCTAAGATATTATTTCATGCCAGGGAAAATTTAAAGTCATAGGGTTAGAGACAGATTAAACCATTATTTTTCTGTTATGGGCTTTAAAAAAAAAACCTCTAAGCTAGTTTGAATGCGGCTCTGTTTGGAGGCAGAGGGATGGATTAAATGGGGAAAGAAAAGGCAAACATCACATTCATTGAGTGTCTGTTATGTGGCAGACATTTTATATACACTACCTCATAAAGCCTTCCAAGTCACCCTATAAATCAGGGATGTCCAACCTTTTGACTTCCCTGGGCCACATTGGAAGAAGAATTGCCTTGGGCCACACATAAACTACAATAACACTTACAATAGCTGATGAGCTAAAAAAAAAAAAAAAAGATCCGTGCATTTTCATAATGTTTTAAGAAAGTTTATGAATTTGTGTTGGGCGGCATTCAAAGCTGTCCTGTTAAAATGGGGATATTAAGCTCAGAGAGGTTAGGCTGCCTGCCCAAGGTCATATAGCTAGTGTGAGTGAAAGAGGCAGAATGAAAACTCAAATGACTCACACTTACTCTCCTCCAGAAGCCTGCAATGTGGACAGTCCCAGAAGCTGACGGTTCCTTCCCCCTGAGAAGGCCGCTCGGAACGGCCCGTGAGGTAACCACGGTATGAGCAGCACCCTCCACGACTTGAAGCAAAATTTGAAATGTTAAAATTATTTGACAAGGATTGTTTTGAATGTTCAGAAAAGTTCAACAAACCCTTTAAACATAGGAACGTTGTGAACTTCTCAAAGCTGAAACACCTGGTTTTTCCTTTGTCTTTATCAGTCACTTTCTCCGGTGAAAAGTATATATTCTAAAATAGTACATATTTTTCAGGTCAAAACTGAGCTGGAATTTTAATCTTCTCTCAGTTTATTCTTTAGGTGTAGTGGAGTAGATACATGTGCAGGCTTGGTACCTATTTTCTGAAATCTAGGTGATTACATCTTCAGGGTGAAGGAATATGATCACACTGAGAGTTTATTTTCAGAAGTTTCACGGCTACAGCCTAATGATTTTGGATTCATGTGAGTTAAACTTAAAAAAATGGGTATGATGAATGTAACTTCAAATCATCAGGTTCCCAAAAGGATAAGGAAGTCTTTCCTGAGCTAGGTATCTGCTCCTTGCCTGGAGAGGAGGGAATAAGTCAGCTAACTCGCCTACAAAGACAAGCAGTGAGAATCCATTTGGGTCTTGGGGTCATCGGAATTTGTCCTCACCTTACAGATGTAATCCAACCCTGACTGACAAGTTCCTTCATATATTGAACACAGATGATCTTTCCCAATTTTTATATAGAGGTTAACTTTTCCCCAGTGATTTTTATGGAAGTAAGGCCTTAAAATAAAGCATGGATACACTCAAAGTGTCAGCATGAAGAAGTTTCCCGGGATAATGAAACTCTTCTGTATCCTGATAGTGGTGGTGGTTGCCTGAATCTAGATATGTGTTAAAACTCATAGAAGTGTACGAGCCACACAACATGAACATGCGTGCACGCACATGCACACACACACAGAGTTAATTTTACTGTATGTTTACTTTTTTAAAAAACCTGAAGTCACTAATGCAAAGTGGCCCATGAGGCAAGAAGTTAAGCTATCAGGATCAGACCTTCTGCTCTAAGCATCAGGGAATAACTTTACAGGACTGCACCGCTGAGCAGACTGCCTCAGGGGTAGCTGCCAATGTGGTTCTCTCCTCTTTCTTTCAGGTATATCAATCTTTCCATAAAACTGACAAGTATCAAGTGTACCTCATAAACCATAGAGTTCAATGTCTTCCTCAGATGGTGTGCTTGAGTATATATGTGTCTTGCTTTGGCTCTGTGGCAGTGTCTTCATAGAATCTGGAGACATGAAGCTAAAGAGTGGGCATGCTAAGAAGACGATGATCAAGAAGGAAGAATCTAGAAAATCTGGAGTCAGAGAAGTACCTAAATCATAAACTGAGTTAATTCAACTGGGTTAACCTCTTAGAGCTGAGGAAATTAGTCTGTAGAGCCAAAAGGGGCTTCACCAGGAGAAAGTCTCAGGAATGAGGAGTCAGGGCAGGTTCAGGCAGATCCATGTGGCCAAGGTCAGAGGCCCCATGGGCCTCTGGGAGAACTGGTGCTCTGAGCCAGGTAGAAACCTGCTGCCTAAAGGGTCTGCCTTCTGAACCAGAGCCAACCCCATGTTTTCCCCTGTCTGCAAGATCCCATCACTTAGTTGTCTGGAGTCTTCTCTTTGGCCAATGTGGTCCTTGGCAGTCCTGCATTGTCTAGAATCTGTACATCTTTTTGGAGCTCACCTATCTAGGGAGTAACGTTGTCAGAGCAGACTTGAAGGCAGGGGTGGGAGCCACCTGCTGACGACACCAGGGAGCATTTGGCAGGGTGGGTGGGGAAAATGAGAGCAGAGGGGAGGCGGCTGGGAATTCTCCCACTCTCCTGCCTGCATCTGGTGCTTCAGGAGCTGCTTTTGAGCAAGGTCTCTCGAACCAGTTAAATTGGTGTGAACTTGTGCTTGTTTCTCCTTCAGGGAATGAAGGAAGACGGGCTTAACACTGTTAAAATGCTTGGAGAACATCC
Organism: Lyroderma lyra; assembly: GCA_004026885.1. Taxonomy (NCBI): domain Eukaryota; kingdom Metazoa; phylum Chordata; class Mammalia; order Chiroptera; family Megadermatidae; genus Lyroderma; species Lyroderma lyra. The sequence goes on along the minus strand of PVJL010002370.1, from coordinate 17,686 downwards.
AAAGAGAAGCTTGGCACAAATGCAACATATTAATAAAAATAGCTTGGGCCTAGCTAAATAGTGACTATTCTAACAAAACAAACATATGGAGTTGATGACAATTGCTCTGGAAAAGAAACAGTTCAGCCCTTGAACGCAGAACTAGATAATTCTTTGGAGTCTTCACGGAATTCACTTCACTGTGGCTTTCTCAAATGTAGGCTGGCATCTATTTATGCCCAAGAGTGCCAGGAGCACCCACCCCAAGGATCTCTTGTGGGAATAAGCACATTATTCAATATACATCTCGAGGAACAAATGTTTTTAGCTTTTTTTTCAGGTGATTTGACTTACATTCTAGTGGAGGACTTCTGGCGGGCCATTAGCATTATCTGGGATGTTTGTTAAAATGTAGGTTCTCATACTCCACTTTCTCAGAACTACCAAATTGAGTGAACTCTGAGAATACATCCAGAACATCTGCATTTTAATGAGCACCTAATGATGCTTTTCACAATAAAGCTTGGAAATCAGTGCCCTAAGGTCTATTCATTGTAGTCCTTCTTTTTAATGTTCATTTATTCAGCTACTCTGTGGGGCAGGAAATGGTAAGGGTACTATGATAAGTATTCGAATGGCTCATCTTGCTCATCACCAAATAATTACAATAAAATGTGGAAATACTATTGTAGAAAGGGATATGAAATATTTGAAAGGATAGAGGAGGAAGGAGGCTGCAGGAGTTGGAGGCAGTGTCATGATATTTGAGCTTCATCTTGACAAATGAGTACAATTTAATCAGGACGACAAGAGAGAAAGCACATTACGGGCACGGGCACGGAGAAGGTATTGCAGGGCATTGGCATATGCAGGGGCACGAGCCACACTGGGAGAAGGAATTCTATGCAGCTGGAGCACAGAGAATAGCAGAGGCGGAAAAGGGTTAGACCAGACTGAGAGGAGCTGTTGCATACCTGCTGAGTGGTTTAGGTTTTGCTCTGAGCGGGGAACAAAAAAAAAAAAAGGAATGTGTTTATTAAAAATATTGTGCATTTATTCTTACATGTCTAAACTTCAGTCACCTTCAAAGTACTCTCCATTTAGCGTAATACACTGCTCCATTTTCGAACTTGTCGATTTTGATGCCTTCTAGTGCTTCTGCAGTGTTTTGTTGCACCTCTTTCACATCAGCAAAATATTTCCCTTTGAAGACTTTTTTCACGCGGGGAAACTAAAAACGTCACTCAGGACAAGATCGGTGAATAGGGAGGGTGGGGTATGGGGGTCACGCCATTTTTGCTCAAAAACTGCTGAACACTCGGCAAAGTGTGGGCAGGTGCATCGTCATGGTGGAAGAATCAGTCATCTATTTGCCACAACCCGGGATGTTTCTTCTGCATGCAGGCTCTCAGAGTGACACCAGCTGGTACACTGATGCAGGTGGGTTCCTAGAACACTCATCTAGCAAGGGAAGCCTGTACTACAAGGGACCTGCCCCTTTTGAGGTTTTGGGGTCCCCCCTGGTATAGAAAATGGGAGCCAGAGGATTTTTTAAAGCATAAAATGACAGAATGATCTGTGGGTTATAGTGTGATCCCCCTGTTGGCAGTTTGGAGACAGGGAGAGGAGTACAGGAGCATCTGCTACCGGTGAGGGGTGGGAGGGGGATAAAGCCAGACAATGGCAGTGCAGGCAGAGAGGTCTGCATGGAAACAAGAGCACTCTCAGGTGGAGATAACGACTGAGAAGGCAGGAGAGGGGGAGGCCTGGACCAGATCACCCATTGCCAGCTTAGGCCGCAGGATGGAAAAGTAGAGGAGTACTTCCTCAGGACAGGGGACGAGGTAGGTACAGATTAGGTGGGGGGAGTGATAATGGCTACTCTGAGGCTAGAGCTTCATCCAAGAGAAGGCATTTTCAATGCCCACACAACTCTCTCAGCTCAGAAGAGTTTGACAGCCAACATGACATTTGAACTTGTGAGCAGATTAGTGTCTGGGCCCAATGGTGATAATTTCTGCTTTGCTAGGGAACGGACATAAAGATATCTATTAAGCAAAAATATATCACTCCATCATATGTATTATGATTCCATTTATGTTTTGAAGAACTAATGCAGGGAAAGAGTGGCAGGGAGACTGGGAGTCGAGGAAACCCACAGCAAAGGCAGAAAACTATAAATAAAGAAGAGGAATGGGTGGAAAGACACTTGACAATTTACTCTGAATTACTGTGTATTTTAAATTGTTTTTAACAATGACTTTTATTGATGTACGCTTTTAATACTTTTAAAAGCAATTTTTTAAAAGGTGCCTACACATCTTCTTGGCTGCCACTAGGTGGTACTCGCGGCAGGACAGATTAGGTGGCCTTTCAGCTTCTGTGCTCATCCGTGGCACTTGGCTGTAGGGTCTAATTTCCTAACTTTAAAGAGTGCAAGCAATTAATGCACCAGTTATTATTAGCATGTGTTCTCAAGTCTTAGGGCTCAAGGCCCCCAGGCTTCCCTTTTATTCCCCTTAAAATAGGAGATATTAGATTTCTATTGAACTTGTATCAGAACTTTTTCAAGTGTGCCTCAGTCTAAATTGTATACAGTTTGGTTCACATATATTCATATTTGTCTCAAGATATCCACCTTACAATGAGAGTCCCAAATCAAATCTTTATCAAGTGCATTAAAATAATTTCACTTTTCTCTGTGATGGCACCCTTCACCTTAGTTTCCCTAATAGCAATTAAAAACATACAATAATTTAGAGTTATTTGTCAAGGGTCTTTCCAATCCCTCTCCCAAGGCCAGCTTCTCCTTCCATCCACTTACCTTTAATTCTCTTGGACAGTCCCATCTTCCATCACCTGAGTTAATATGGGCAGGAGACAGAAATGTCACTACTCTTTCTACATCCAATAGTGTGCATTTCTGATTTAACTTCTGAGGCCTTTTCCCTTTTCTGGGGGAAGTTACTCCTATCATGGAGTAGTCTGAACTAGCTAATGGGCTGTCCTTTTCTCCAAAACAATATTTCATTCCAAAACCAGGTGCCTGGGATGCCCAATCTTGGAGTTAGCAAAATCTCACAGGACTCAGCAAAACCACCCATGTGCTCTCTTTGGGATACCATGAGTAGCCTGGTACACACAGAACTACTCAGTCCCAGAGGATACAGAGCCAAGAGGTGTCTACACTGGCTCTGCCTTGGCTAAGGCATGCTCCTGGTTGTGATCCTCTCTGGACTAGACCTGATTCTTCACTTTCTTACCCCCAACCCACCCCACGGCACCCCTCCAGCAGGGGCAGTGTGCTAAGTCAGCCTTTGGATCAAACCCAAGAAGAAAATGACCAAGGTGACCAGGTTGTACTTGACGTTCTCTGCATGGCCAATTGAGCCACCCAGAAATACCAGAGGGGAGAGTTAGAAACATCCCATTCAAAGGATACTAGACATAAAATGGGTATTAGTCACTGCCCTCATTAATAATAATGAAGACCACTGTTTATCTGAGCTCTTGCTATGTGGCCAAGCCTGTCTTAAACACTTTATATATTGTATTTTATTTGATTTCCTCTGCAAAGTAGCAAAATTGCTCCAATTTTATCAATGAAAACAGAGAGTTGGAAAGGTTCAAGAGACAGTCTCAGGTGTATCTATTTTCAAAGTTTGTCTTGTTAACCCTGTTCTCTTCTGAAGATAGTTAAAAACTCTGAATGTTCAGAGATCTGTTTACATCCCATTTAATAAATTACTGAAAATCTTGACTTTTCCTTCTTCTTAGCCCTTTGTTCACATTTTTCAAAGATGAGAAAAAAGGTCAAGGCAAGAAAGTGAATATAAACTTACCCATGTGCTTTGTACTGACACCTAGGCTTAGTTATATATTTTTTACAGGCAAGAACTATGCTGTTCAGTTACTTGTGGCATCCTTTCAGTGCCTCTCATCTTTTCCACCCGCAACACTTTCTTTTTTTTTTTTTTTTTTTTGCTTTTTGGTATGTGGATAGCTCCCTGACTGGGAATCGAACCCAGGCCGCAGCACTGACAGTGCCAGCGCCGAAGCCTTAAGCCACTACACCATCAGGGAACTCCTGACCACAACACTTTCTGAATATACACTGTTCCTTCAGTGATTGGCTGGCCCCCTGTTTACATTTAGGGTCAAGAAGGTTAGTGAAGGGATGTAACAAGTTTTGTGAGTTTCTGATTGAAACTCAGTCATGATTACTTTTGTCACCTGTTTCCCCTTACTACAAATCCTTGAAAATTAAATGTAAATTGGTTTCCATCTTGAAATATTTTATATAATTTTATATGGGTTTAATTTTATTATTTTAAGAAAAATTAATAAGCGTGATTGGTTGAAAGCAGTGAACAATAACTCTAACACAACTTCTCTTTCTTAGGAACTTGAAGCTGGAGCTTGTTTTCATGATATAATTAGGTAGGGACTTCTGTGACTTAATTTAAAAGCCTGTATTATAATCAGCTTTCTTTCTTTTTCAAAACAGTTTTCTCCTCTGCTACCCCTGGATGAACCTGGCTCTGCTTTTCCAAATTCAATGATGTCAGGTCAGCAGGGAGCATACTCAAGACTATGCAATTCCCATCACTGTTAGCTGGGGAGATCTTTTCATCCCCAAGGTCTAAGTTCATTTCTAAAGGGCATGTTTTCTTTTTGACTGTGTGGTTATCCCTTATTAACAGTAATGGGTGTTAGGCGTGAACACGCAGAAGACACTATGCTCCAAAGATTTCCCCAAGTATGAGTTTTATGAGGCCAAAGTAAACAGGTTTCTGCTCTTTGGCGCCATTCTCCTCCCTGTTCAGATAAATGTTGATACCTGAATAAGACTCTTACGTGATGAAATGAAAACACATGTGGCTTCTGCATAAGTCATCTAAAGGACATGGCTTTAATAAGGGTTGCTTTCTTCTCTGTTTAATTCTTGGCCTGGCAAACCATTGCAACCCTGTGAGGGAGGCAAGAAGACATTTCTGAACAGTTTTGGTTTGGTTTTTTTCTGCACAAATGTTATACAACTTGTGCCAGTGAATGAGATATATTGAGTACTGCATTAATGTCCTATTCTGAAATGCTGCCACCTTAGTCTACCTTCAGTTGATTTGATCAGTATCAGAGATTCTGATATCATCAAGTGAAAAACAGGCTTGGAAAAAAAGAGTGAAATATGAATAACAAACTGTTCAAGATGAAACGGACAGTTCTAGAGGGCTGGCTCCACTTGCTTAAGAGGTGTGTACCAATGCCAAGTAAGCCGAAATAAGAGGCAGCCTTGTTTGTATAGTCTTTAATAGGCCCCAGAGGGAAAAGGGACTGCTCAATAAAACAATCTTGCCTAATTTTTTCTTAGGCTCTTTATTAGAAAGTTCTCTAAAATGTGATGGTTATAAGAACACCAATCTGCCAAGGCTCTTAATGTGTAATATTAACAGCTTTAATCTTGTTGTATAGCTATCAATAGCAGCAGTGGCATTTAGCATGTACTTGAAGTCAGTGATTTCTGCATAGGAAATTACAAATTCTTTGTCAGAAAAAAAGAGGGGGAAATAATATGATTAAGAGTAATATCAAGATTCCTTATTTCTTCTGAAATTATTTTTAAGGACATAAACAACTCACCCCCTTCTTTGTGGGTATTGACCTACAAAACACAAAAAGGCAACTTGTGGTTATCTTTTCATGACTGTTGGCCTCAATTCCTGGCTCAGGAGATAATATAAAGCAGTTCAACTGGTTTTGTCTCATTTGAGAAACCAACATTAAAACTTCAGGAGTTATTTATTTTAACCCAGATACAGGAAAGAAAGTGGTGTATCAGAAAAAAGTCATAAAGACAGCTTTCCAAATGTGTGGAATTTTTTATCATAGTACAAATCCAAAAAAAAAAAAGGTGGTTTTTTTTTTTTAAGGTTTTTTATTATGTGGTTTTTTTAAATGTCTTTCTGCAGTTGCAACTGGACTTTAGGTTTTATTCTCATCTTTCAGCTACTGATGTGTCACAATCTACTCTAGGGAATGACTGCCTAAATTACTATATCCATAAATACAATGGTGGAAAACACTTGCAAGGCTCCTTTTCAGAAATACACTGCAGCCCCTTGAAGCTAAAATCCATCTCATAAGACCAAATTCAATCCTATTCTTCTATATTATAGTCAACAATGTCAAGGTGTTATTTTAAATATTACAACTTCAAAAGTATGACAGGAGGGGGTTCCCTGGTGGTGTAGTGGCTAGGCTTTGGCGCTCTCAACACCATGGCCTGGGTTCGATTCTCAGCCAGGGAACTACCCCCCACCCCCCCCAAAAAAAAGTATGACAGGAAAGAATTATATGGATGCTATATGAACCAATATTGCAGTTTTTTTGCTAAAAAAGAAAATCTACCCAGTGAGAGTGAATTCCATTTTTTATATCACCCAATTCTGATAGTCAAACAGCCTCTAGAATAAGTGATTTTTTGGAAAATAAAATTTGGGCAAATGTATGTTATGCTGGCTCTTGACACATTCAATCTCTTTCTGTTTTTAAAAATCATAAATCAGATTCCAGTTGTCAAGTTTTGAAGAAAAAATAGTTCTAAGGGTTTATTTATCAAATTTAACTAAATTGAAGTTATCACAGCTATTTCTATCTTATTCCTGGGATTTTTCTAATTACAAATTACTTGGTTGAATGAGCTATATTAACTGAATGTTTGAAAGAGTAAAGCTGTTGATACATTGTGTTACCCGTTATACAACATTCTATAAGAGGAGAACTGGGAAGGGTTATTGCATTTTAGCTAATAAATGCCCTCTATACACTAAATAGTTGGAGTAGAGGAAGAGATTACAAAATGACCTCTGGATTACCCTAAAATTACAGTTATTGAGTCAAAAATCTAAAAGTAAAACACTTATTCAATAAGAGGAAAATATTTTCTTTTCCTTGTTGCTTTCAGGCTTCATGGTTCCTCTTAAGTTCCATTTTTAACCCATTTAGAGGAACAATTTAAAGCTTAGTAAGTAAATTTAGACAACAAAAGTTGGAGTAGTTGCCTTACCAACAAATAATTTGTGATTGCAGGTCCTAGAAACAAATGGCTAACATTTTTGAGAGTCTCAGTAGGACACACACACCACTCACACTCACGCTCACACACGCACACACACACACACAATCTAAAGAGAAGGAGACATGTTTTTATACGTGAGGAATGAGTCTCTTAACTTGTAAACATGCAGGGCTCCAATTCCGACCTCCTAGGTTCCTTTTTCTGGCTAAGCAACTTCTTCTACATATCCCCAGGGAGAGTTGCTTGGTCTCATGGAATCTTCATCTCCCTGCCTGATAAAGGGGAGGAGGGATAGATAATAATGCTTTCACCACATGGGTGTCGGTAAAAATTAATTAGCATTTATATTGTGGTACTTTAAGGTCCTCAGGTAATTCATAACTTAGAAGCTTTTAAAACAGTTCTTGGTTTTTCAACTCAGGCAAAAAATACAAGAAATTTTTATACTTCAAAGAGTAGGATTAAGTATTGGAACATTTTGGCTTTCCTAGGAACAATTATTTTCCTGAGGTGAAAATATTAGCCTATACAAAAGCTTATTTCCTCAGCTTTAGACTGTGAATAGAGTCCCTTTTGGTTATAGGTTGATAAAAGCCAAAGGGAAAAGGTTTTATAAAAGCCATTTTAATAGCTCATTCTGCCATCTTTGGTGGTATTTTCAACTACTCACAACTAAAAGGGAAATCGTTTCATCTATTTTACAATTATTTAATTCTGACACTTAAAAAACAAAAAACCCTTTTAAGTCATTTGGTTGATATCCAAATAACATCAGACCATTTGGTTGCTGTCCCTTGCCTGCAATAATAGTATTAAGCACCTACTCTGCAAAGAAACATTCTCCTATTACAGATGAGGAAACTGAGGCTCTGAGAGCTTAAGTAACAAAGCAGAAATGTAAACCCATGCCATTGGACTTCATAGTCCATTCCCTTTCCACCACCGCAAATAACCACTGCTATGACATTATACCTAGAGCTGCTCTGCCCTGTACAGACAGTCATTTCTTCTCCTCTTTGGCCCTATCCTCTCTCTTAACTTAAAAATTAAACTAAAATATTCTAATGAAACTTCAGTCCCATCCCCAGAAAGCTCAAGAGCAACCCCAAATAATCAGTTAAAAGTTATTTTGAAGGATGGGTAGCTTACAATCACTTAAAAAAACACAATCCTTTTTTGAGAGCTGAGTTAGTTCACCCAGCCTTAGTAATGTTTTATGCCAAATTAAAGTGCTTGTTATATTACCAGCACTTTTAAATTTTGTATTAAAGTATAATATACATACAGAAATGAAGTATACTTATTATTTGATTTTGTTTTTTTGATATGTGGGTAGTTCCCTGGCTGAGATTTGAACCCAAGCTGCAGCGTTGACAGCGCCAAAGCCTAGCCACTACACCACCAGGGAACTCCCCTATACTTATTATTTGAAATGTCTAAAATCCATACTATCTTCATCTTGTAGTAAGATGCCATTTCACATCTCAGAAAAGTATATCTAGGTAATAATGAACTCTAATAATGTACAAAGTTGCTCATATACTTAACATTGCTTTGAAAGGGTAATAAACTCATTATTTAAATTAGGTTAAAGTATTATTGGTAAAGTATTACTATTATAATTGTGATTATCATTTTAAATAATATATTACCTTATGCCTTTGGACAGCAGGCAAGATACAATAAAGACAATAAAAAATTATAGGCACCTCTCTGCACACTGTTACTCTTTAAACAGTGATTAATAACCCATAGAATATATAAATATGTATAAAATTTATTTCATAAAATTAACCTGCACATAAATTGTATAAATCATCTTCATGATCTAATATTAAAATGATATGGCCATAAAGTCTAGAAATACTTAAGAATCTGAATAGCAATTGAGAGAAATCAGTCTTAAATTGATATCCATCCTTGTCCATTTATTTTGACTCACTCATTGTTTAACATTCACTGACAATTAAATGGATGAAGAGCCCTTATCAAATAAACATCACTGTTTTAAGCTGGCAAATATCAGATTCCCAATTATGGAGGTTGGGTGATGCCCCTGAGCGAGGAACACATTTGTTGAAACATTACCAATAAGCACTGTAGTTGGTTGCACTCCTCTTATCTCCAGATCAACTCAGCCCTACCTTTTTAACTCAAGTAGAAGGACGTGTCCTGCTCTATTGTAAGACTCAAATTAAACAAAAAACACAATAGTCATTCCCCATACACCTAGAAAGACTGACTTGTACCGAATCCCTATTCTCAGTGTCTGTTATGGCAGGTACAAGAGCTACAGTAGGCCTCTGGGTACCACATCTCAGGTGTGCAGCTCCCTCCCTGTCATGGGGCTCTAGCACCTTTAGCAGAAAACACCTTGAAAAGGTCCCCCGAGGGCCTGAATTCAGCTTTTGTCTGCCTGATGAAAAACATAATTCTTCACCAAGTCCCCTAGGATTTCCTCTATGGACTAACATATAATATTAAACTGACCCAATTGAAGAGCAAGTTAGCAACATGAGAAAGAAAACAATGTCCCTTAAATGTACCAATTGAAACCTCAGTAATTTGAGTTTAATTTGCTATATAAAGTTGATTAATTATACTCTTAAGCACTGAAATCTGGTTGTAAGATTGCAAGGAAAAAAATCATATTTTCAGAAAGTATTAAATATACATATAGGTATTTAAAAGATTATTAAAGCTTTCTAATCTAAGAGCTTTGTTGAGAGTAGCGTGTTATTTATGGAATTTATTTTTGTCCAATATAATGACCTACTTAAATTATTTGACTTTCTAACTTTTCTTTTTTTGTTGTTGTTGAAATGTTTACACTGTCTCAGATTTTTTTAAAAATCTAATTACACAGAAATATTTTTAAAGATCTTCATTTTTACAAACTTAACCTAAATAAATAAATAAATAAAACAACCAATAAATAAAGACATTATGAGATGAGGGGTGGAGGAATTAGAACTGATTCATTGGTAATACAGTACATTCTCCTGTTAGATCAAACAGAAGAATTCCAAATCAGCAGATAAAAAGCTATTCCAATTTCCCTTATAAATGTATGCATTAACAATTCCCATGGTGAGAGAATGTTTTCAGGTATCTAAAATCAATGATAAAGAACGAAGGGTCATTATCTGTATAGAAACACTGTACTTTTGGTTAATAGTCTCAAAAACTAAATTCATAAAGCAACTAAAAAGAAGTAAACAGAAAATCTGTATGAATCTGTTTCAGAGATGAAGTCTCTTGACTAATTCAAAAAGTATCAGTTTTCCCTCCCCTTCTAACACTCACTTGATTGCCTTAATTTTTCTAGTTATGTAACTGACTCTATGACTTGTAAACAAACAACCCCATTGCTTGACAATTCTGGATCTGTGGGTTTGTACTGCTGTTTCCCTGTGGAGGTTGAGAGCTGCATAATGATTTATTCTTTCCCGCCCCTGCCTTCTTTTCCTATTTGGATCCCTCTTTTTTTGTCAAAGTAGGTTAAAAAAAAAATCCAAGGGAACTACATGTGAAAACAAAGCCTGGTGCTATAAAATTGAGGCTGCCAATTTAAAAATCCCAAGCACAAGAAATGTAAAATGTGAGGGTCTCATACTCAAATGAGCTCCCCACTGGAAGACTACTAACGTGTAGTATTTGTCAGCATTCCCTGGACTCTTAACTATATGCTTTGGTATAAGGCCCTTTTGATTCCCCTTATTTCCCACGCATGGAATTCTCGCAGCTTCTAAGAAAGCTCTGCATGTAAAAGACACATGGGGGTGTAGTTCAGTGGGAGAATAAGGCTTGTAGGCAGGATGTGGGTGAGTTAACTAACATTCAAATCTGTGCTTTAATTCCAGTGCTACCTTTCACTGGTGTGCCCCAGTTAAAACATGGGCTGCCAGCAAATTAAAAGCTTTCTACTTTGGTGATTAGACCTAATCGATGACCTGGAATTAAAACACACCTAATTCCACCCTAGAGAACTTGGATTCCAGGGTGGTTCTTAGGATGTGGATTGTATTTATTTTCAATAGTGAAGGTTAAGTATAATTTATACTATGGTGAGTTGTGCCATGCACATACTGGCACTTTGTCTTTCTGATGAAATCTTCAGGAAACATTTTCATTACATAATATTTTAATGTGGGTAAAATAAATCTAGAATAAACTAAGTATTTTGTGTTTTAAAAAATCTAGAAAATTATGTGGTCTTAAGTGAAGAAGAAAACAGAGCCTTTAAATACCTTCAATGATTACAGAAAATTTTAATTAATTCCCCCTTTGTGTTTGCTATTTTAGAAGACCTTTATTTTTAGATAATTTTAAACAGTTTCCTCTCCCCTATATTACCTATTTTTTATCAGCAGGGGTATGGTAAATCATTTCTATGCCAAAGGATCTCTTGGAACATTAGAGTCTAACCTACCAGTAAGCTTTCTTTTTTAAAAGAAATTTTTAAAGAAGAATATTTTATTTGCTGCTTCAGGGCAGAAATAAGGATCTTTTAAAATTGCAAAAAGCCTCTTTGAGTTTTGTCTTGGAGGTTTGATCTTATTTCCATAAATGTAAGTTATTTGTGGTTAAGGGATATTTGATGATTTCTTTATAAGAAATTTACCCCTCCCTCCTTTAAAAATCATTTTGTCTCTTATTGTTAATAAGAATGTCCAATTCTCTTTGATCTAGATCCATGCATGTGATCCAGGTTGAAATGAAAGTGGCCCCAACTCTATAGCTAGCATATGTAAATGAGATTCTGAAGTGAGGTTGCTGAGCCCAAGAAATTAATAGAAGCCTTTGTGTTTGTCTTGGAGGCTACACTTGGGGCTTGTCTAGGTTTGTTCTAGCAGATTTCATAAGGTCTGTTAGAAACAATAGAAGCATAGACCTTTAGAGCTGAACGGGACAATGCTTAGCCTTCATCTATTCCCAATGCCTCATGTTACAGATGAAAAAATGCATCTCAGACAGGGATTGTGACCTGGAAAGGCTCATTTTCCATTTTTATTTCTCTTTTAAAAGTCATTTTAAATTCAAGTTTATATTCACGATATTTATACATTCCAAATGAACAGGGCTCCCTGGATTTGTTGTGATTATTCTCACATGTAGAGGAATTGGAGGGAAGGACCATTTTGCTCCTCTGAAAGGAGTGAGAAAATGCAGAGCAAACCATTGGACAAAACTCAGCATTCTAGATCTGATTCACCAACCTCCATATTAGTGAAACATACTCTCTGATTCACTTTATATAATCACAAACCCCAACTATGAACTATAATAAGACAGTATTATGGAGAACTACAGGTTCAAGCAATGGAATCATAATTAGGTTTATCCTTTTTTTTTTTTTTTTTTTTTTTTTTGCTTTTTGGTATGTGGGCAGCTCCCTGACTGGGAATCGAACCCAGGCCGAAGCGCCGACAGCGCCAACGCCGAAGCCCCAAGCCACTACACCATCAAGGAACTCCCTAGGTTTAAAAAGAAAAAAGGTAGTTTGAAAATAAACTTTCTTACTCCACATATCTGCTTCCTGTGTACCTTGGAATCACATTTATTTGCTGTATAAACAAAGTTATAATTTCTAAAAAGTTTATTGTTACATATTATTACCTAATGAGTAGAGATACCAGTTGAGGAAACAGTGGAGAAGATTATATTTCTGTTGTTTCTATACAAGAGCCCAAAACATTTCAAATGAGAAAAAGTTGGTGAGTCTGTGGTCATGAATGTTCCCAAATATCTCCATGAGTTGGCTGTTTTTACAAACTCAGAAAAATTGGACCATTGTCTTTCCTCTCATCTCAACTTCTGGGTTTGCTGACAGATTAATGGCTCAAGTCATTGGCAGCTTTAGTATATCCCTCTGGAACTTTTCTTTATGAGGAATTGGCCTTTATTTAAACATAGTTCTTAGGCTTAGGGTTAGGTACCTGGAACCAGTTATGAGAATTCTCAAGCCTAATGTATTACATGAACACACGAGTTGGTGAGGGAAACAGTTATTATATAAAACAAAATAATACTATTTTTATTTTACAAAGAAATACACACACACACACACACACACACACACACATATTTATGGGACAATTTATGTATACACACACACACACCACCACCACCACCACCACCACCACCACGCAAATAGCAGTGTAATGTGAAAAGCTTGAGTTTTGGAGTTTCTCAGACCTGGGTTTTACTTTCAGCCCCAGCACTTAATCTCTATTCTTCTTAGACCTACAAAATTATTTTCTGTCAACCAAGAAGACTTAAAAATATGATGCTGGCTTTCAAGTGCTTAAAATTGTGTCTTTATAAACTGTTCATATCCAGTCCCATGCCCTTCCAGCAGTATCTATGATTGTTCATGTCCAGCTAACCACCCAAGCTCAGATCCTTCAGTGCTTCTTCACAAACACTGGATTCTGGAGCACTTAAGTGGGGTTCAAAGCTCTTAAACTCAGTGTTTATAGTGCCTAATCCTTCCAATCCACCACTACCTAAACATCCTGCAGCCTCTGCCTGTCCAGGGCCTATTTACTCTGTTACATGAACATGTGCATTTCATCTACTAGTTGATTTGAATCTTCTTGAGACTCCTCTACTGATCTCAACCCCTTAAGTCCTAACTCTTAAAACACACACCCTTTGGGCACCAGGATCACTTTGTCTCGGCCCTACAAAGACTCAAATTTTTCTTAAAGCATCTGGTAAAGGCAAATGATCAATTTCAACATCTCTAGTGTCCAGATTAATAAGGTTTTATTCAATACTGTAAATATCCATTACTAATATCCATTACACGAGTACATGTTCAAGCTTAACTGAAAATGACTTGCAAAAAGTTTCATTTTATGCAAACTCTCTTTAACCTGTATGATTGAAAAGAGTTTCTTGTATTGCTACATAACTCAGAAAAAGTAAAAACAAGAGACACATTCACACTTAAAGTGGACCAGACTTCTCAATTAGAAGAAAGCTCTTTCCTCTATAACATCTATATTGTTTTTTAGTGAATAGCAGACTAAAATATGTCATGGTGGGTTGTACTCTTACTTTGCAATTTACCAAACAACATGACAGACAGAAGCAGGTTCTGTTCAGTCAGACAAGTATTTGCCAAGCATTGTAGACATTGCAATCAATTTTAAAGTATTTTCTGTACTTTATTGCTTTCTGCAAATAAAAGCGTCCTCTGTCTCTTGGGTGGATCTAATTCTAATTTCAGTGTTTTATAGAATCCCATAAAAGGAAGCAAGGAAAGAAGGGTACAGAGAGACTGAGAGTGAGTTGGCGAGGACTTCGAAGCTCAGGGCTTGAAATAACTGCAGAGGCAACAAAGGAGGGATGATGATCAGAAAGAGACAATTTGAGTACAGATTTCTGTATGGACCTGCATGCAATTGCTATGTTGGACCAGAGGCTTTACTGTTTGCTCACTCTTTCACTCTTCACTGTTCCCCATTGCTCTCTGCAAAGTCCTTTCATTTCTTGGCAAACTGTGCTTATAAATCTACTGATGCCCACCCTGGGAAAGCACACAAATTCTGCTAATTGTAAATGCTTTGAGAGTAAAAGAGACAGTCTTCTCTGCTTAGAAGTAGTAATTAACAATTACAGTGGTGCCTTGAACCTAAAAATGGGCAGTTATTTTGGAAAATTTTGGAAAATTAATGGAAAAAGCTAATTGTGAATTACTAAGCAAAAGCACCATTGACAAAATTTATGCCTAAAGTGGAATGGATCCTGAAACTCAATTGCTTCTGGGTAAAGGTAATCTACTTGCAGTATGCTAGTCTCTCTTCTTTCAGATTTGTCACTTAGAGTGATTAAGAGAATGCTATAGTTCTATGATGATCTGACAATACTTTTTAAAATCACAGAACATGTAGATTTCACTGAAGAAAACTTATTTACTAAACATTTCATTCTTATTAAAAAATATACTTTTTTAATTAAAATATTTTCTTAGAAATAAAATCAACTTCTCCATTCTGATAAATGCATAAAATGTATCTATACTGCAATTTACAGCTGTGACCTTGTTTTAGCATGAATGCAATTTGCCAATTATGCAGAACTAAAAAGTTCTATTTACAGTAGTATAAATTTTGTATAACTCATACATTTATAAATTCTTTTCAAAAGAGCAAACTATTTTTAAAAGCATACTGATTAATTTTAGAGATACAATACTGAATATGCCTGTATGGTCATTTACTGAATATTCACAATTTATAACAGTGTATTGTATATACTTATTTAAACACATACATTTCCTCAAAATGTCTTTTTAGTTACTCTCATATTTCCTGGAAGAATAACATTATAGAGAATATGCTCTATAGTGAATATTTTAAATTTGGTTCCAACAGGTTTGCACTGAAAAAACAAATTTCCATGATAATTTTAATCATTACAAGAAAAAGTGATATAACCAGTCAATTATTTAAGTATTTCTAATTTAGAATATTGAGAAGAAAGAACTCATTCTGGCAGAAAAACAGAATAAAAATTAACTATCAAGGATGAATCTCAGGTTTGTAACTATTAGTTATGGTGTTGCTTTGGTTGAAGAAAATTATTTTCATGTACTCAGAGAATATAGATATAGAGGAACTATGCTGCAGTTACCTCATGTGCACATAACAGACTAGTTTAATCTTCTATCAATTACCTTATTTAGGATACCATGGAAAGAAAGAACAATATAATATCAAATTTTGTGTCATTTTGTGAGTAGCTTATGTACTTGGATAGAGAAAAACCATAAAGCAATGTGTATCACACAGAACATTTTATAACTATATATATTACACCATCTATGTGTGTAACTGGTACAGAATTATAACAAAATAATACCCACAGTTGACCCAAGATCATATGATATTTTCAGAAGGTATCTTCAGTTCTTTTTCAATCTCTAAATTTAATTGAGTGCAGTTCATTATGTGTCCTTGATGTAGTATTAGTATACATTACTTGCCTCTTCATAGAAGAATATGATTGACAGATCAGTTTTGCTTATCTTTAAAGACAAATGAAGTTTTGAATGAGTCAGATTAGCTATTCAATATAAAACAGAGTAAGTAGTCACTGTCAAGTCATCATTAATTAACCCATACTCTGTAAGTAAGGAGTGGTTAGTAATTTACTAGATAGTCTATCTTCCAATCTGACCATTGAATGAATATATATATATATATATATATATATATATATATATATATATATAATGTTCAGCACAGGATAAATTGAGAATATGATAAAAACTAGTTCTTAATTAAAACAATATTTATATATTAGAGATATGAATTTTTTAGTTGTCATCCATATGTATACAAGGTCAGACAATTAATTTCATGGACTCGTCCTAGAAAAAGTGCTACATACCTCATTGTTGAATATCACTATGGTCACCTTTGAAGTACTCCCCTTGAGAAGCTATGAACATACACCAGCGCCTAGTCCACCCTTCAAAGCCATTTTGGAACTCTTTCTGGAATGGCTGTCAGAACTGTCATCATACCCAAAATTGGACAATTAAGTTCGTGAACTTGCCCGTGTGTTTATGTTGGCAACGTTTGTACAAACAACTTGGTAAGGTGTCATAAATTTGGCAAGTCCAACAACAGCTCTGATGATCATTCCAGAAAAAGAGTTCCAAAATTGCTTTGAAGGGTGGACTAGGCACTGGCCTTGGTGCACAGCTTCCCAAGGGGAGTACTTTGAAGGTTACTGTAGTGATATTCAGCAATGAGGTGTGCAGCACATCTTCTAGGATGAGTTCATAAAATTAATTGTCCGACCTTGTTTTCTCCCATATACAGAATGGGAAAATAAACTTTTTAAATGCCATAAACAGAATCAAAAGTCAAACTACAATCTTGGGGTAAATCGTCCGAACCCATGACAAGAAATCATATCCTTCATGTACAAAAAGTTGTTATAAATCACTAAATTGATAAATTTTCCTAAGAAAAGTGAGTCATAAATATGTAAATCACAAGGATATATTCTTAGTAGTTGAGTTAAAAAGTCAAAACTTTAAAAGAGGTTTGGTATTACCAGTAAACAAGAAATGCAAATTTTGCTGAGGTGCCAGTTGTTTTTGAAAAACCTACATTTAAAAGAAATGTTAATACATTATTTGTATAGCAGCTGAGAAACACACATTGCTGATGGGATCCTACAATGGTACAAACTTTCTTGAGAGTTATCTAACATATATTTTTAAAACCTTTAAAATTTTTATACATTTTGGTTCTGTAATTCCTCTATTATAAATGTATCCTAAAAAAATCAGAAATGTGTTCAAAGATTTACAAAGATGTTTAACATACTGTTGGTCTATAAGAGAAAAACTGAAACCAACCAAAACCAGAATTAAGTTACAGGAGATTTGTTAAATAAATTATGGCAGACAGCCTCTTTAGTAGGTGGTGCTGGGAAAACTGGAAAAACATATGCAAAAGAATGAACCTGAGCTATGAACTCTCTCCATATACAAAAATTAACTCAAAATGGATTAAAGACCTTCATATAAGACCTGCAACAATAAACTGTATAGAAGAAGACATAGGTACTAAACTTATAGACCTAGGACTCAAGGAAGACTTC